>JAIEZT010000082.1:142500-183956 GCA_019594935.1 Periophthalmus modestus | reverse complement strand
TCCACCTGAGGCAGAGACTCCACCCTCCTTGACAGGGGGCGCCTCCACGGAGGCCAAGAGACTCCCACAGGGACAAAAAAGAATCAAAACTGTTCTTTCAGTTCAGTTCATTTAATTTGTGGTTCGAAAACCTTGATGAGGTTTGGCTCAGCAATTCAGTGACTTAGTTTCAGTTGAGCCGGAGTGTGTGTGTGGTGTGTATGTGTGGGGGTGTTGTGTGGGTTGTATTTGGGTGTGGTGGTGTGGTGTGTAGTGTGTGTGTGGTGTGTGGGTGTGTGTGTGTGTAGTGGGTGTGTGTGTTGTATGTGTGTATTGGTGTGTGTGTGTGTGAGTGTGTGTGTGTTGGTTGTGGTGTTATGTGTGTGTATGTTTGTGTGGGTGGTGTGTGTATGTGGTGTGTGTGTTGGGTGGGTGTGTGTATGTGTGTGTCTGTACGTGTGTGTGTTATGGTGTATGTGTGTGTAGGTGTGGTGTGTGTGTGGTGGTATGGTGTTTGTATGTGTGTGTGTGTGGGTGTATGTTAGTGTGTGTGTAGGTGTGTGTGTGTGGTGTGTGTGTGTGTGTGTGTTGTATGTGTGTATGGTGTGTGTGTGTTGTGTGTGTGTGTATTGTGTGTGGTATGTGTGTGTGTGTGGGTGGTGTGGTGTGGGAGTGTGGTGTGTGTGTTGTGTGTGTGTGTGAGAGATGTGTGTGGTGTTGGTGTGGGTATGTGTGTGGTATGTGTGTGGTGTATGTGTGGTGTTGGTGTGGGTGTGTGTGTGTGTGGGTGTGTGTTGATGTATTGTGTGTGTGTTGTATGGGTGTGGTGTGTGTGGTGTGTGTTATGGTGGTATGTGTGTGTGTTGTGTGTGTGTGTGAGAGCTTTGTGTTGTGTGTGTTGCTGAGGAGATGGGTGTGTGTGTGTGTGTGTGTGAGTTGTGTTGTGGTTGTGTGTGGTGTGAGGGTGTTGTGTATGGGTGGGTGTGTGGTGTGTGTGTGAGCTGTGTGTCTTGTGTGTGAGTGTGTGTTGGATATGGCTGTGTGTGTTGTGTGTGGTCGTGAGTTGTGTGTGTGTGTATATGTGTGTGTGGTTGTGTGTTGTTGTGTGTGTGTGTTGTAGAGAGGTGTGTGTAGTGTGTGTGTGTTGGAGTGTGGGTGGGTAATGGTGTGTGTGTGAGAGTGTGTTTTTGTGTGAGGTGTGTGTGTGTGTGTGGTGGTGTATGTAAATGTGTGTATGTGTGGTGTTGTGTGTGTGTGTTTGTGTGGTAGTGTGTGTCTTGTGTGTTGTTGTGGTGTGTGTGAGAGTGTGTGTGTGTGTGTGTGTGTGTGGTGTGAGATGTGAGTGGTGGTGTGAGTGTGTGCGGTGTGTATGTGTGTGTGTGTATGTGTGTGGGTTGTGGGAGTGTGTGTGTGTGTGTGGTGTAGTAGGGTGAGTGGTGTATGGGTGTTGTGTGGTGTGTGTATGTGTGTGAGGTGTGTGTGGGTGGAGAGTGTGTGGGTGTGTGTGTGTTGAGACGTGTGGTGTGTGTGTGTGGGTGTGTGTGTGTTCAGTGAGTTGGTGTGTGTGTGTGTGTGTGAGTGTGTGTGTCTGTGTGTGTGGTGTGTGTGTGTGTGCGTGTGTGTGTGTGTGAGTGGTGTTGGATAGTGTGTGTGTGGTGTTGTGTGAAGTGTGTGTGTGTTGTATATGTGTGTGTGTGTGTGTGTGTGTGTGAGGGGGTGTGTGTGAGTGTGGGTGTGTGGAGGTTGTGTGGTGTTGGTATCTTGTGGGTGTGTGAGAGTGTGTGTGGGAGTGGGTGTGTGTGTATGTGGGTATGTGTGTGTGTTGTTGTATTATGTGTGTGTGTGTCTGGTCTGTGTGTGGTTTTTTGTGTGTGATGTGTGTTGGTTGTGTGTGAGGGTGTGTGTGTGTGTGTGAGCGTTTGTGGGTGTATGTGTGTGATTGTGTTGGTGGGTGGTGAGTGTGTGTGTGGGAAGAAGTGTGTGTGTGTGTATGTGTGTGTAGAGGTGTGGTGTGTGTAGGTGTGTGTGTGGTTATTGTGTGTGATATGTGTGTGTGCGGTGTGGTGTGGGGTGTGTGGATATGTGTGGTGTGTGTATGTGGGGTTGTATGTGTGTTTGCTGTGTGTGATGGTGTGTGTGTGTGGATGCTTGTGTGTTGTGTGTGTGTGTGTGTGGGTGTGGTGTGAGTTGGTGGGTGTGAGTGGTGTGTGTGGTGTGTGTGTGATAGTGTGTGGTGTGTTCTGTGGGTGTGTGTGGTTTTGTATGTGTGTGTGTGTTGTGGGAGTGTGTGTGTATAGGTGTGTATGTGGTTGTGGTGGTGTTTTGATGTGTTTGTGTGTGTGTTATGTGTGTGTGTGTGTGTGTCTGTGTGTGGGTGTTGTATGTAGGTGTGTGTGTTTGTGTGTGTGATTTTGTGTGTGTTGTGTGTGTTTGTGTGTGTGGTTTTTGGTGGGGTTGATGTGTGTGTGTAGTGTGTGTGGTTCGTGTGTGTATGTGTGTTGTGTGGGTAGTGTGGGTGTGTGAGTGTGTGGGGTGTGTGTGTGTGTGTGTGTGTGTGAGTGTGTTGTGTAGTGGTGGGTGTTGTGTGGTGTGGTGGTGGTGTGCTTTTGTTGTTTGTGGTGTGTGGTTTAGGTGTGTGGTGTGTGTGTGGGCGTGGGGGTGTTTTGTGTGGTGTGTTTGGCGGTGTGTGTGGTTTGTGGTGTGTGATGTGTGTGGTAATGTGTGTGGGTGTTTAGGTGTGTGCTGGGGGTGTGTTGTGTGTGTGTGTTTGCTGTGTGTGTGTGGGTTTTGTGTGTATGTATGTAGTGTGTGTGTGTTTAGGTGTGTGTGTTTGTGTGTTTGTGTGTGTGTGTGTGTGTTTGTGGGTTTGTGTGTAGTGTGTGTGTTGTGGTGTGTGTGTGTGTGTGTGTGTGTGTACTGTGTGTGTGTGTTGTGGTGGGTGGTGTTGGTGTGGAGTGTGGTGATGTGGTAGGTGTGTGTGTCTGTGGGTGTGTGGGTGTGTATGTGTGTGTGTTTGGTGTGTGTGTGGGTGTGTATGTGTGTGGTGTGTTGTGTTTTGTATGGTGTGTGGTGTTTGTGTGTGTGTGGATGTGTGTGTTGGTGGTGTGTGTTTGTGTGTGTTGTGGGTGTGTGTGTATGTGTAGTGTGTGTGTGTCTTGTGTGGTGTGTGTTGTGGTGGTGTGTTGTAGTGGTGTGATGTGTTTGGTGGGTGTTTGTGTGTGTGTGTGTGTGTTGTGTGTGTAGGGTGGTTGTGTGGTATGTGGGTGTGATGTGTGTATGGGTTGTGTTGTGTGGTGTGTGTGTGTTGTGGGTTATGTGTGGGGGTGTGTGTGTTTCTCTTTCTCTGACGCCTTTGGTCCATTTTGTAGATTTACTGTAGAAGCTCCAGTCGCTGTAGGAAAAAAGACACAAAACAGATTGAAACGCGCACCGATCCAGGTGGAGAAGTGTGTGGTCTTCCTCATACATTCATCGGGGTTTGTCTTCCTCTCCACACTCCTCGTGTGTGTGTTCTCCTCTCACATCCTGTGTCGTGTGTCTCTCTCACACTTCCCTCGTGTGGGTGTTCTCCTCTCACACTCATCTGTGTGTGGTCTCTCTTCCACAATCCAGGGTGTGGTTCGTCCGTGGCTCTCTCACCCTCCTCTGTTGTGTGTGTGTTCTCCTACTCACACAACTCCTGTGTGTGGGTGGTTCCTCTGCTCTCCTTAGCGCTTGTTGGTAGTGCGTTTGCTGCAGGTCGGACACTGGATCTGGTGAATGGCGACCTGATGACAGTTTGGAGGAGTTCTATCTGTCCCCAGAGGGGCTACGTCAGGTAACAAGGGGCCGTCCTTCAGTTGCCCCATTCCCCCGAGGTCCTCTGCGGAACGACACAGATCAAGTGTTTACTGTGGTGCTGCGTCCGTAAGACGCCCGAAGCAGGAGTGGGACCCTCACAGGGCATCATGTACAGACGAAAGTCCTAAGTCTATTATAATCACTTTCAACTCAAAAATGTGCGTATTTTCATATATTTAATCGTAGTGGAGTTATTTTAAAGGGCTTTAATAAAATGTGCGGATCATGATTTAGCCAATGTGCACAGACACAAACACACAAAAAAAGAAACAAAGAAAAAACAAAACCAAACAACAAAACAACAAACACCTACACACACAAAAACGCACACCACAGAAACACACACAAACAGAAGAGAAAAACAAAAACATTTACCAACAACAAAAAACAAAACACCATCAAAAACACAAAGCACCTACACACAACATACCACACCCAACACACAAAACAACACAAACACAAAAACAAATACAAAAACAACACACACAAAAAACAAAAAAAACAAAACAAACAAACAATACCTTGACTAAGATAAAATATGTGGTTAGTATAATTGAGTTTGTGTGTGTGGTTCTGTGTTCAGTGTGTTGTTCAGCGTGTGTTCAAGTAGTGTGTCAGGTGTCTAGTGATCAGCGTTGGATGTTCAAGCAGTGTGTCATAGTGTCGTGTTAAGTGTAATCCGTGTTCAGTGGTTCAGTGTGATGTTCAGTATTGTTAAGTGATGAGTCGTTTCAGGTGTGTTCAGCTGGAGCGGTTTTTAAGGATGATGTTTCAGTGTCTGTGTTCAGTGTCGGATCAGTGCTGATTCAGTGTGATGTTTCAGTGGGTGTAAGTGGGGTCAGTGTGTGGTCAGTGTGTGTTCAAGTGGGTGGTGTTCACAGTGGTGTTTTCACAGGCGGGGTTTAAGTGTGTGTTCAGTGTGGGTTCAGTGTGTTTCAGAGTGTGTGTTAAGTGTTTTGTGATGTTCAGTGTGTTACAGGTGATTTTGGTGGTTCAAGTGGTGTGTTCAAGTGGTGTTCGTGTGTTGCTGTGTGTGGTCAGTTGTGTAGTTCAGTTGTGTGTTAAGGTGTGCTCAGTGTGTTTTTGTGTCCTGTTACAGGGTGTGTCAGTGTGGGTTCAGTGTGTTGTTCAGATGTCCGTGTTACAGTTCTTTCTTGTGTTCATGTGGGTTCAGTGTGTGGTTTTCAGTGTGTTCAGTTCAGTGTTATTGTGTTCAGTGTGTGTGCAGTGTGCTCTTGTGTGAGTAAAGTGGTGTGTTCAGTTGAGTCCCAGGTGATGGTTCACAGTGTGACGCACAGTGTGAGTTCAGGGTGGTCAGTGTGTTAAAGTTCCGGTGTTCAGTATGTGTTCAGTGTGTCCTTCAGTGTGAATGCTCAGGGTTTGTTCAGTGGTTGTACGGTTCACAGTGGCGCTTTCAGTGGGTTCAGGTTGGTGTTTAGTGTCCTAGGTGTCTGGTCAGGGTGTCAGTGTCAGCCCTGAGACATGTTGGGGTCCTGTATCGTCCAGGGTGCCGTTCAGTGGTGGGGTCAGGGACAGTTCACTGTGTAAAAAGCGTTGGTGTTCACCTGTGTTGTTCAGTGTGTGTTCCAGTGTCGTTCAGTGGGGTGTTTCAAGTGTGTTCAGGGTGATGTTCAGCCGTGGTTCAGGTGTGTGTTCTAGTGTGTTTGTGTGGTCAGTGTGTTCTGTGTGATGTTCAGTGTATGTATTTCCGTTATATGTCATGGTATTCAGTTGTGTGTTATGTGGCTCAGTGTGGTTCAGTGGGATGTTCAGTGTGGTGCTTTCACAGGGTGTGGTTTCAGTTTGTATAACGTGTGTGTTTCAGTGGGTATTCAAGGTGTATATGTGTTCAGTGTTTGCTCAAGTGTTATTATTCAGTGGGATGTTCATGTGTTGTGTTCAGTGTATGTTCCAGTGTGATGGGTCAGTGCGTATTCCAGTGTATGTTCCAGTGTGTGTTCAGTGGTCGGTTCGGTATGTGCAGTGTATTCAGGGTGTGTTCAGTATCTTGTTCCGTTAGTATTATGTATGATATCAGGCTTGGAGGAGCTTATTATGGACCAACGGGGAGCAGAATTCCGTGGACATCATCCTATTGGTTAGACGCGGCTCTCACACACAGACAGGGGGCGCTCACGGAGCAGGACCTGACTAGCAGCGGCTCTCAGCCTGGAAAACATCAAATCTGGTTTATGGTCCCAGCAGCGTCTAGTTATACAAAAACACTCTTTAAAAACTCACACTTCACCCACATGGCCCAGTATGAACAGGAGGGAGTGTATGTTGGTGGTTATGATCTGAGATATTATCATTATAATTCATATTATCATTATTTATTATAGTATTTGGATACTTATAAGTTATTATTATTATATTATTATATAGTAGTTTATCATTATTATCATAATTATCATTACCCTTATCATCCATTCTTATTATTCTTATTAGTTTATTATCCTTATCGTATTATTCTATTATCATCATTAGTAGTATCCTTATAGGATTAGTTTATATATTAGTATAGTCATATCATTATTGTCTCATTCATTATTATTATTCATTAATTATTATTATTATCATTATTATTATCAGTATTATATTATTATCATCATTATTATTATTATTATTATTATCATCATTAGTATTATTATTATGCATCATATTACTAGTATTATCCTTATTATCATATATTCGTGGGAGTGCAGTAGAGAGGTTGTTTTATTTTCTTTTTGGTTCTGTTTTGTAGCTGAGGCTGCGGGCTTAGCCCTGGAAGCACGTCCGACCCGTCACTGTGGAGAGACGTGTCCACCACACGCTGTCCTCCATCTCAATAGCTGATCTTGAATGAAGCTCCTGGAGTTTGTGGACAAGAGGCAACCAGACCGTCTTGAGGACTGTGTCCCGGTTGGATAGCATGCCCTTAGATCTGTGGAGAGCCTTTCGGGACGGTACGATCCTCCGCTAGTCCATCAGTACACGTGGAGTAGTCAGACAGGTCACCACCTCTGTTTGAATCAATGGACCAACAGGGTTTCTTATCCTGCTGCTCTGATTGCAGAAATCGGATACCCTCAGATCCATCCTGTAAGGAGTATCTCGATATCACTTGGCAGAAACACAGAATATATTCAGGACCACTTTCAAGAAAAAAAATGTCCAGGTCGGAGTGGAAGCAGGTCCAAATACAGGCGACGTCACAGCTGCTCCGCTCCTTCAGGTTACATTGCTTTTTTATTTTCTTGATTTTGGAGAGCCCTTTGAGCTGCATCATCTCTTTTTTCAAGTTTGTGTCATAAAACTCTCTACATTCAGTTTTCTTAAACTAAATGTCAGGAAAAAAATTAACTTCATATAGAAGGATTTAAATCCATTTGGTTTGCTTATCTGGGGCCCGTGTCGCGAGTCTGAGCAAGGAACCCTGCAGAGGAAAAAACTCCTAATCAGCTAGTTGTATCTGCGATCCATCTTTTTCCAGTCGAGAACCCATGCCTCAGATTTGGAGGAGCTGATTATTATTCTGAGTCTATTTCTTAAATTATTTTTCTAGCTATTTTCTCTATTACTCTTGTTATTTTTACTTTCTTTGTGCATGTACGATTTTCCTTCTGTTTCTATGTGTGCGGTTGCAATGCTCTGAATTCCACTGTGGGACTAATAAACAGGTATCTTAATCTTATTACTTATTCTCATCCCAGGTGCTTCACACTCATGCTGCAAAAACCCACCCCAGTGCTGCAGGGTCCTGGCTCGATTAAGTCCATTCAGGACAACATCATCTGCAAACACAGAGATGAGATCCTGTGGTTTCAAAACCGGACCCGACCCCCTCCGAACTCTGGCTGTGCCTAGGTCTTCGTCCATAAATACAATGAACTGAACCGGTGGACACAAGAGCACTGCTCCTCCCTGAACCAAGGTTTTTGGCTATCGGACGGCGGTCGGATGGTTTGCCAGAGTCTCTTCTGAGGCCGCCGACAGTCCTCCTCCTAAAGGCCTCCCCGAAACTCCTGCCCAACCACCTAGTGTTTGCCTGCCTGAGAGGCCACGAACCGCGCATGCGCTTAGTCCAGCAGTTCCAGCATATTTCCAGAGTCCACAAAGCCACAGGGGCTGAGATAGAACTCTTTCTTCAGGTTGGCAGCATCCCATTACTTCCGTATCCCCACCACCAGATTCGCTGGTGGCCACCACGACCAAGTACCGCAGACCTTACAATCACAGCTACGAGGCAGCGCATCAATAATAGAGGCGGAGAACCAAAAGGCCCCACTCAGAATCCATGTCCCCAGCTCAACCTGGGGATCAGGGAGAAGGCCAGCCCAGTCTTCCCAAACAGACCCCTCACGATACGCTTAGGCCTGCAGGTTCTGTCCGGCCCTCCCCCCACAAACAGATCCAACTCACCACCAAGTGGTGATACGGTTTGACAGCATTACCCCCTCTCTTCAACCCAAGTGTCCAAGACACTGGGCTGGCGGAGGTCAGATGACATGGACCGAGAGTGTCCTGGTGCCACGTGCACTGATGGACACCCCTCGTGCTCGAAAATGGTGTGCGTATGGACAAACTGTACTAGCACAGACGTCCAATAACAGAACAACTTGCTCGGGTTCAGATCAGGGAGGCCGTTTTCCCAATCACACCTCTCCAGGGTGTCACCAGTCGTGCACCCCACATGGGAAAGTGAAGTCCCCAGGAGAAAAACGGAGTCCCTCGGTGGGTGCACTGTCCTAGTACTCCTCCCAGGGACTCCAAGAAGTCCGGGTACTCTGCACTGCTGTTTGGCCCGTAGGCCTAAGGCCGACACAACAGTGAGAGACTGAGGACCTGCCCCGACCCGTCCCTGTGGGCAACGCCAGAGAAATGGAGAGTCCAGCCCTCTCAACGAGGAGGTAGGCCCGGCCAGGTCCTGTGGGGAAAGGTCTTGACCACCAGGGCGCTTGATGCTTGAAGCACTCCCTGCCATGGCTCCAGGATGGGGCCCCGGTTTGTCGCCTAGTCCAGATCCAAGTGTATCACAGAAAAGATATTGTTTTTATTACACTGTGGATGGTTTCACTGACTCAGGTTTAAAATCCTGTTTGGGAAAACCTACTTTCCTTTTCGACAAAGTAAAGTAGAACAGCAAAAGCAAAAGACTGTTTGATACACACATACACACACACATACCCATATGCAGCATACACCAAATACACACCACATATGCATATACACACAATAACACATCATATACACACACAAATACACATTGCACATACACACCCAAACACACACATCACATGCGATATATAAATACAAATATTCATTTGTATTGCTGTCTATCCTTGTTTTCCACAGGAGGTTTAGTGGAAGGAGGGGACTTCGCTGCCTCTGAGATCAAAAACTTTCATGAAGAGGCTGAAGGAACGAAATGAAAAAGATCAATGTGTTGAGGAAGCGTCCCTCCATGGTCAACTGGATGGCCTGTCACCAAAGTACTTACAGCAGTATTTTTGAAGGTCAGAGAATGAGGTACTGAGTTGGTGATGCGGATAAAGAGGTGATGCTGAGGCATGATGATGTACTGAGGTGATAATGATGTATATGTGATGTGAGGTAATGATAGGTCATGAGGGTGATGAGTAATTGTGTGATACTGAGGTGATGGGTGAGGTAATGAGGTGATGTTAGGTAATTGAAGGTGAATGATGAGGTAATGAGAGAATACAATGATTTAATGAGGTTATGATGAGTAATGAGGAGTGAGAGGGAATGAGGTTTTGATATGAGTAATAGTGATGATGAGTAATGAGGTAAGATGAGGTTAATGAGATAATGAGGTGATGATGAGTCATGATGGGTAATGAGGGTAATGAGTTGATGAGGTAAATGAGTTAGAGAGGCCGAATGAGGTGATGGTGAGGTAATGAGGTAATGCGGTGATGGGAGTGAGGTATATGAGGTTATGCGGTGATGATGAGGTAATGAGGTAATGATGAGGGTAATGAATAATGAGGGATATGAGAATGATGAGGTAATGAGGTGGTGGGTGAGGTGTGGATGAGTTAATGAGGTGATGGAGATGAAGTGAGGTGAATGATTGAGGTAATGAGGTGGTAATGAGGTAAGGAGTATTATGAGTAAGGTGATGATGAGGTTTAATGAGGGATGGGGGAGGTAATGAGGTGATGATTGAGGTAATGAGGTGAGAATGATGAGGTAGAGTGATCGGTGATGATGAGGTAATGTTAGGTAATGGGGTGATGAGGTAATGAGGTGATGATGGATGAGGTAATGAGGTGGTGATGATGAGGGAATGAGTGATGGTGAGAGATGAGGTGATAATGATGGAAGGGGAGGTATGAGCGTAATGAGTGATGGTAATGAGGTATGTGGTACGTGATGAGGTAATGAGGTGAGGTGGGTAATGAGGCTGAAATGATGAGGTAAATAGGTAATGAGGGTAGGTGATGAGCTGGTAATGAGGTGATGAATGAGTGAGGTAATGAGGTAGAGTAATGAGTGATGAGAGGTAATGATAGGTATGTGAGGAAGGAGGTAATGAGGTGGTGATGAGGTAATGAGATGTGATGGGAGATAATGAGGTGTGATGAGGTATAGGCAGTGAAATGAGGTAATGATGAGGGTGAATGAGGTGATGATAGTAATGAGGTGTGATGTGATGGTAATGAGGTATGAAGGATGAGGTAATGAGTTGGTGATGAATGGAGGTAATGAGGTGGTGATGAGGTAATGAGAGGTGATGATGAGTAAGGAGGGATATGAGGAGATGATGACGCTGAGGTAATGAGGTGATGATGCGGTAATGGAGGTGATGAAGGATGAGGTAATGAGGATGATGATGAGGTATGAGGTGATATGAGTGATGAGGTAATGAGGATGATGATGAGGTAATGAGGTGATGGGGGAGGTAATGAGGTGATAATGAGGTAATGAGGTGATGAGAGGTAGTTGAGTAAGTGATGATGAGTGAGGTAATGAGGTGTGATGGTGAGGTAAGTAATGAGGATGAGTGATGATGAGGTTGAGTAATGAGTGGGTGAGGTAATGAGGGTAATGGATTGAGGTGATGATGAGGTAATGAGGTGAGGTGATGAGGTAATGAGGTGGTGGGGTAATGAGGAGGATGAGAGGAGGGAATGAGGTGGTTAAGTGAAGAGGTGAGATGATGAGGTAAGCTGAGAAGGTGATCTGATGAGGTGGTGATTTTGGAGATGTAGGTTCAGCTCCAGAGTGAAGGTCTCATTTCAGGTCTCTGTCTCAGGTCCGGAGGTGTACAGTCTGCAAGACAAGTTGTCTTCACTAAAGTCCGAGTTCATGTTTTGCTGTGGAGAAAAATCAGGAGTATCATCCCGCAGCGCTCAAATCAAGATCAAGTCTGTGGTATTGTGGAATTTCACAAGTGACAAAACGATACCAAATGGTGTTTAACATGGAAACTGAAGTATGGACATTTTCAGGCTGCCACCGGAAAACTCAGCACCCAGTCTGAAGCCAGCAGCAAGATGTCAAGAACTTCAGAGTCTTCTGGGAGATAGTGAGGCGCAGGTACACAGGGACAGGTACAGGCACAGCTACCAGTACGGTACAGGTACAGGCACAGACACAGGTACAGGTACAAGTACAAATACAGGCACAGGTACAGGCACAGGTACAAGTACAGTACAGGTACCGGTACAGGCACAGACCCTCAGATCAGATCTACTCTGATGAGAATTAGACAGAATTCCTTAGGAATGCCAAGTCCCTCTGCATGTGCAGGTAATGATGTTGTGTAAATCTGCAGGTGTGCCCCGCCCAGGTGTTCTCCATATTCTCTGTCCTCAGTCAGACGCTGCAGCAGCAGGCCCAGTACACTTACCTATCACACTTTACCTCGGTATGTCTTCACACACTCTGTACCACAGTAACAGGGTCTTTCACCCAGAGGGTTTAGCGCTTGTGTTGAAGTAAATTGTGCCGCTGAGCTGGTTCAGCAGTGAGCGACGACTTGTCTTTTCCACCTCAGGGGACACAACCAGAGTGGACAACCAGACCGACCTCAGAGTGGACAACCATCCCCACCTCAGAGTGTCCCACAACTCACCTCCAGAGTGGAACCCCCCACCTCAGAGTGGACAGACCCACCGCGGAGTGGCCTCCTCATGTCCCACAGACATCTGCACTTTCCGGAGTCTCTGAAGATGATGTTCTGTGACTTCAGTCTCCTGCCGTAGATGTTCCTCAGGTGGAAGACCACAGTTTGGACAGAGCTGTGAGGG
Organism: Periophthalmus modestus; assembly: GCA_019594935.1. Lineage (NCBI taxonomy): Eukaryota > Metazoa > Chordata > Actinopteri > Gobiiformes > Gobiidae > Periophthalmus > Periophthalmus modestus. The sequence goes on along the minus strand of JAIEZT010000082.1, from coordinate 171,876 downwards.
TCCAGAGGGAGGTCCTCTCTCAACCACTGCACCAAGTTCTCGTCATTCTCTTCTAACCTGCTTCATAATGTCTGGATGCACGAGTGATTCAGCGGCAGACGGCACATGTCTCCACTGAGAGCGCTGTTCCCGTCTGTTAATACTGTGTGGCTATAAGATATTAATAATATATATAAATATGTTTAAGAATGTTTGTCACGTGTATTTTTTATATAAATTAAGGATATTGTATTTTAAACCCTAGTGATGTGTTGCTGTTTGTAGGGACTCACAACAGCGCCCTCTGCAGGAAAAGCTCTCTCTGTCTGCGCAGCTCTCGCCTCCCTCCTCTGCGCTGCACCCTGTGGCTCGAGAGGTGGACTGCACGCTGACCCCTTTGTTGGGGCTCATTCAAACTCTGAACAGGTTTGTCTGTTTATATCAGTGGGTTCACACGACATCGTCCTGACTGAGCGTGTCCTGCAGCAACGGAAACGTCCCCCGACACGGAGCCCAGAGGAGGAGCAGACTCAAACCTGTGAGTCTGGAGACTTTTCTGCCTTTAAAATTCAAAAACTTGTTTTCCATCTTTATGTGACGTGTTCTCAGGTCAGAGCGCTGGACCTGTCCAGAAGAGAGACGACTGTCCTGCAGTGAGGTAAACTGACCAGGGTTTGTCCAGGTGTTTTACACAGAGTGTGGCACAAGAATCAAAACCTATGACTTAGTTTCAGCGCTGCCTTCTCCTCTGGTGAGACCAGACTGGAGCCTGATCTTCATTTGTTTCATTGTTATTGATCGGTGTGTCTCTCGTTGTCCGTGTGACTGTGGCGTTGGAGGAGAAGACTCAGTGCTCTGTGTTTTCAGGAGAGGGAGGCAGAGCGCTCCGAGTCGACTGGAGGCTGCAGATGTTTGGCCCGAGACCAGAGCCGGACAGATGTGAGTGAAGACCCTCAGTGCTGAAGTCAACCTTAACTTTGACCTAATCATGTGATTTGTGCTGCAGCTGCTTCAGCTCCAGAGTGTGCGCTCTGCTCTGGGAGGCCAGTGATGTTTCTGATGCTCACGGCTGAGGTAACTCAGCATCTGTCTGTTCCTCTAACATTTATCACAAAACCACCTTCCCACGAAGGTTTATCACGTTTACTAGTAACTGATATGGGGGCGTGGGGCACTGGGGCGGGGGTCTGGGGGGGGGGGGGTCGGTGGGGGTGGGGGATCTGGGGCGGGGTATCTGGGGCGGTGGTCTGGGGGGGGCACTGGGCGGTGGTCTGGGGCGGGGTCTGGGGGGGTCTGGGGCGGGGGGGCGGTGGTCTGGGGCGGGGCACTGGGGCGGTGGCACTGGGGTGGGGCTCTGGGGCGGGTGGGGCGGGGCGGGGCGGGGTCTGGGGCGGGGTCTGGGGCGAGGTCTGGGTGACAGGGTCTGGGGCGGTGGTCTGGGGCGGGGCACTGGGGGGGCACTGGGGGGGGGGGGGCGGTGTCTGGGGCGGGGGCTGGGGCGGTGTCTGGGGCGGGGTGGTCTGGGGGGCGGTGGTCTGGGCGGGGTCTGGGGCGGGGTCTGGGCGCGGGGTCTGGGGCGTGTCTGCTCTGTGCCTCTCATAATGACACATTTATCTGTTCCTCTCAGGACTTCTACCGGAGCAGCTCTGGTGTCAGTCACTTCCTGTTGGTTCCCGACACTTTGGAGCAGTGGGTCGCCAACATGCAGCAAAGAACTTCTGGGATATCTGGAGCAGTCAAAGAGTTTCCAACAGCTCCAGTGAGAAAGGTGCTGTGATCAGGGCGTTTACATAAAAGTATATAAAAGGATATAAAAAGTTTACAGAAAACACATCATGATCATTATGTTTCCTCAGATTTCCTGAAGCTTCTGTTCACATTAGAACAATCGTGTGGTCAGTTATTGAGCGACTCCTCCACAAACACGAGGAGCAGCAGCAGGAGCAGCTCAGGGCCGAGATGGAGCGGCTCAGGGTGGAGCTCGAGCAGAAGGAAGGTGACGACGAGAGCGAGGCCGAGAAGTTGTTTAAACACGCACACGCCAAACGCACACGCCAAACGCACACCAAACGCACACGCCAAACGCACACACCAAAACGCACACGCCAAACGCACACGCCAAAACACACACGCCAAACACACGCCGAACACACACGCCAAACGCACACGCCAAACGCAGCAAACACACACGCCAAACACACACACCAAACACACACGCCAAACAAGCAAACGCACACGCCAAACACACGGCAAACCACACACGCCAAACGCACACGCAAAACGCAGCAAACACAACACGCCAAACACACCACGCCAAACGCACACGCCAAAACCACACGCAGCGAACACACACGCCAAACGCACACGCCAAAACACACAACGCCAAAACACACACGCCAAACGCACACGCCAAACACACACGCCAAACACACACGCCAAACACACGCCAAACACACACGCCAAAACACACACTGCAAATGCACATGCCAAAACACACGGCCAAACACACACGCCAAACACAGCAAACACACACGCCAAACGCACACGCCCCAAACACACGCCAAACCACACACGCCAAACACACACGCCAAACACACACGCCAAACACAGCAGCAAACGCACACGCCAAACAAACACACGCCAAACACACACGCCAAACACACACGCCAAACACACACGCCAAACACACACGCCAAAAGCACACGCCCAACGCACACGCCCAAACACACACGCCAAACGCACACGCCAAACGCACACGCCAAACACACACGCCAAACACAGCAAACACACACGCCAAACACACGCCCAAACACACACGCCAAACGCAGCAAACACACACGCCAAACACACGCCAAACACACACGCCAAAACACAGCAAACACACACGCAAAACACACGCCAAACACACACGCCAAACACAGCAAACACACACACGCCAAACACACGCCAAACACACCACGCCAAAACGCAGCAAACACACACGCCAAACGCACACGCACAAACGCACACGCCAAACAACACACGCCAAACACACACGCCGAACACACACGCCAAACACACACGCCCAAACACACACGCCAAACACAGCAAACGCACACGCCAAACACGCACACGCCAAACACACACGCCAAACACACAACACGCCAAACACACGCCACCGAACACACACGCCAAACACACACACGCCAAACACACACGCCAAAACACAGCAAACGCACACGCCAAACACATACGCCAAAACACACACGCCAAACACACACGCCAAAACACACGCCGAACACACACGCCAAAACACACACAACGCAAACACACACGCCAAACACAGCAAACGCACACGCCAAACACACACGCCAAACACACACGCCAACACACACACGCCAAACACACACGCCAAACGCGCCACGCCAAACGCCACACGCCAAACGCACACACGCCAAACACACACGCCAAAAGCACACACGCAAACACACATACGCCAAACACACACGGCAAACGCACACGCCAAACGCACACACGCCAAAAGCACACGCCAAACACACACGCCAAACACACGCCAAACACACACACGCCAAAAGCACACGCCAAAACGCACACGCCCAAACACACACGCCAAACACACACGCCAAACACAGCAAACACACACGCCAAACACACGCCAAACACACACGCCAAAAGCACACACCAAACGCACACGCCAAACACACACGCCAAACGCACACGCCAAACGCACACGCCAAAACACACATGCAAAACACACACGCCAAAACGCAGCAAACACACACACGCCAAACACACACACCAAACCCACACGTCAAACAAACACGCAAACGCACACACCAAACACACACGCCAAACGCAGCAAACACACACGCCAAACACACACACCAAACCCACACGTCAAACAAACACGCAAACGCACACACCAAATGCAAATGCCAAACATACACACACGCCAAACAAACACACACGCCAAACACACACACATGCAAAACACACACACCAAACACACACACACACGCCAAACACACACGCCAAACACACACACAAGCCAAACGCACACGCCAAAGGCACACTCCAAACACACACGCCAAACACACACAGCAAACGCACACGCCACACACACACCAAACACACATGCCAAAGGAACACGCAAACACACACACCAAATGCACACAAGCCAAACATGCCAAACGCACACGTCAAACACACACAGCAAAAGCACACGGCAAACATACACGCCAAAGACACACGCCAAAGACACACGCCAAACGTGTGTGTTCACGTGTGTGTGTGTTGTTGTATTGCAGAGTCGTATTGTGCGTCGGTTGAGGTTGTGTCTTGGTGCTGAGGCTCTGCAGGAGCTGCTCCTCAAAGAAACAGCACCGTACAACAACAAGAGCTCAACAGCGCCATCTGCTGTTCTGCCACAGCCCAGAGGGTAAGTCCTGCATAACGACAAATACAACAACCACAACAACAACAACCACAACAACCACAACAACAACCACAACCACAACAACCACAACAACCACAACAACAGCCACAACAAACAACCACAACAACAAACACCACAACAACAACCACAACAACCACAACAACAACCACAACAACAACAACAACACCACAACAACCACAACAACCACAACAACCACAACAACAACCACAACCACAACCACAACAACAACCACCACAACAACCACAACAACAACCACCAACAACAACAACCACAACAACAACAACCACCACAACAACCACAACAACAACAACAACAACCACAACAACCACAACCACAACCACAACCCACAAACAACAACCACAACAACCACAACAACAACCACAACAACAACAACCACAACAACAACAACCACCACAACAACCACAACAACAACAACCAACCACAACAAAAACCACAACAACAACAACCACAACCACAACAACAACCACAACAACAACAACCACCACAACAACAACCACCACAACAACCACCAACAACAACAACAACCACAACAACCACAACAACAACCACAACAACAACAACCACAACAACAACAACAACCACAACAACAACAACAACCACAACAACAACAACCACAACAACCACAACAACAACAACCACAAACAACCCACAACAAAACCACAACAACCACAACCACACAGCACTAACACTAAACACACACAGGAGAGTTTGCATCGAGCAGGAGACGACTTCGTGGTGTCCGTGGGCCGCTCTGGCGCAGCAGCTGCTCGCTCTGTGGGACCTGACGCTGACCGCTCCAGGTGAGGTCACTTCAGTCGTGTTTTTTAGTGAAACTTTAACACAAACTCTGAGGAATCTCCTTCTTTCACAGACCTCACGGCGTCTGAAAAAAACACAGACGCCGCAGAGCTCAGGCCCCACGCTGGAAACAGGTGACACTGCTCCTCGTCCTCTCCGTTCGCTCATGTTTATTATTATCATGGTTATTGTTATTATCACTGATGATGGCGCAGACAGAGGGTTAAATCTTCATGTGTCTCGTTGCACAGAACCTGGCAGGACGTCCCATATTTCCCTTCAGACGTCACCAAGGCAACTCCCTCCAATCACCACGAACAAGAGCACGGCCCGACACGAGGCCGTCGTGTGCGACAGAGGGACGCCGCCGTGAAGGTGCTGCCGTCTACGAAATACCTCAAACGTATATGATGTGTGTGTGTGTGTGTGTGTATATATATATATATATATATAATATATATATATATATATATATATATATATATATATATATATATATATATATATATATATATATATATATATTTTTTTAATCTAAAGTTGTTTTCTGTAGAGGTTTGCAGAGCTGTGCCGGGAGGAGCTGATGCGTCTTGATTCTGACAAACACAAGAGACTGGAAGAAGTGAAACTGTGGAGTTTACACTGGAGCCAACAACTGCTCACACTGACACATCCACCCACCTAAAAACAACATCCACCCCACCAAAAAAACACACATCCACCCACCTAAAAACACATCCACCCACCAAAAAAACACATCCACCCACCAAAAAAAAAACATCCACCCACCAAAAAAAAACACACATCCACCCACCTAAAAACACATCCACCCACCAAAAAACACATCCACCCACCAAAAAACACATCCACCCACCTAAAAACACACATCCACCACCTAAAAACACACATCCACCCACCTAAAAACACATCCACCCACCTAAAAACACAAACACGGCATCACTCAGGCAGAAAAGGCACAAGTTCTTATTCAAATGTAATAAAACGTTTTGTGTGCAGCTTTAATGTGTCTTTTTCCACTGAGCTACGATAAATAAAACACATTTGGGTCATTTTCACCAAACAGAAGTACATTATATTTTCAGTCTCTGCCCTGGTATCGACAGATATCGGCAGATATCAACCAGACAGGACGACACGAGTCAGAACAAACAGTTTAATCAGAAAAACAAATATTTTAATAAAGAAAAAAACTGCAGAAAAACAGTATCGATGTGTCAGACTAACAATGAACTGATCTGTGCTTCCCTCCTGCACTTACAGCATTTATACCATGACATTATATAATATATATATATATATATATATATACACATATATAATAATGTGTGCGTGTGTGTGTATAATCCTGCATCATAAATAGATAAATCTTTACATTCAATATGTTTTTAGGTCTTTAAACATTTCACACATCGGCCTATTTGTTTAAATACAATACAGATATGACAGGATCTGAAACTGAGGGTCCCGGACGCCTCAGCCCCGGGGGCCCCCGGACGCCTCGGCCCGGGGGGCCCCGGACGCCTTAGTCCTGGGGGAGGGGGTCAGTGTGCGCTCCCCCTTTCCTCCTCTGTCGACTCTTCACCAGCTCTAACACTTTGTCCAGCTCCAGCGTCTGTTTGGAAGCCGCCAGCGTGTCCGTGTTACTGAAGATGTTCTAAAGACCCTTAAATGCTCCTCCAGGCCTCGTTTGAGCCACATGACTTCGCCCTGAAGCCGCAGGTGGCTCTGTCTGCCGTCCTGCTCCGTCCTCTCCACTCTGCCGTCCTGCTCCGTCCTCTCCACTCTCCGTCCTGCTCCGTCCTCTCCACTCTGCCGTCCTGCTCCGTGCTGCCACTCTGCCTCTGCTCTGCCCTGTCCGTCTCTCCATCCTCTGCCACTCCCACTGGCCTGTAGCTTCTCCACCACTCCACCTGGCTCAGCTTCCACAGGTCACTGCCGGTCACTGCCGTCGCTGAGCTGGGGTCCAGGGATGCTTTGGCGCTCTCTAAACCGGGCTCCGCCTACCGGCGTCCTCGGTCGTCCCCGGGGGAGCCAGTGGACAGCGTGTGAGGACGGCTGATCAGCAGCAGGGGACGTCTTTTGAATCTGAAAGGATAAATGTACAGTCGAAACCACCACACTCACTGTGTAAAAAGACACACACACTTTTGTTTCTCACTGTCTGACGTGAAATTAGACTAAACTTTTCCTTTTTAGGTCAATTAGGATTAACAAAAAACCCTTCTCTCATTATTCTGGCAAATAGAAATAATTTTAAGACAATTTTTCATGAGCAGATGATCATCTCCAGAGTCAGATTTTAGACATTTATTAGACTTTGTTTGTTTCTTTTGGTCATGTTTTTCCTGGTCAGAGCCAGAGCCTCATCCAGGTCCACCGTTCCCGTCCAGCGTTACCCCACGACTGTGTTGTGTTCTCACCTGTGTTTGTGTTCTCTGAGTTCTGATGCTCGCGTTGTGCGCTCTCACCTGTGTGTTGTTCTCACCTGTGTGTGTGTTCTCACCTGTGTTGTGCGTTCTCACCTGTGTTGTGCGTTTTCTCACCTGTGTTTTTATGTTCTCACCTGTGTTGTGCGTTCTCACCTGTGTTGTGTTCTCACACCTGCTGTGTTATCACCTGTGTTGTGTTCTCTGAGTTGTGTGATGCTCGCGTTGTGCGCTCTCAGCTGTGTTGTTTCTCACCTGTGTTGTGCGTTCTCACCTGTGTTGTGCGTTCTCACCTGTGTTTTATGTTCTCACCTGTGTTGTGCGTTCTCACCTGTGTTGTGTTCTCACCTGTGTTGTGTTCTCACCTGTGTTGTGTTCTCACCTGTGTTGTGTTCTCGAGTTGTGTGATGCTCGCGTGTGTGCGCTCTCAGCTGTGTTGTGCGTTCTCACCTGTGTGTGTGCGTTCTCACCTGTGTTTTATGTTCTCACCTGTGTTGTGCGTTCTCACCTGTGTTGTGTTCTCACCTGTGTTGTGCGTTCTCACCTGTGTTGTGTTCTCTGAGTTGTGTGATGCTCGCGTTTTGCGCTCTCAGCTGTGTTGTGCGTTCTCACCTGGTGTTGTGCATTCTCACCTGTGTTGTGCATTCTCACCTGTGTTGTGCATTCTCACCTGTGTTGTGCGTTCTCACCTGTGTTGTGTTCTCACCTGTGTTGTGCGTTCTCACCTGTGTTGTGTTCTCACCTGTGTTGTGTTCTCTCACCTGTGTTGTGCGTTCTCACCTGTGTTGTGTTCTCACCTGTGTTGTGCGTTCTCACCTGTGTTGTGTTCTCACCTGTGTTGTGCGTTCTCACCTGTGTTGTGTTCTCACCTGTGTTGTGCGTTTCTCACCTGTGTTGTGTTCTCACCTGTGCTGTGCGTTTCACCTGTGTGTGCGTTTCTCACCTGTGTTGTGCGTTCTCACCTGTGTTTTATGTTCTCACCTGTGTTGTGCGTTCTCACCTGTGTTGTGCGTTCTCACCTGTGTTTTATGTTCTCACCTGTGTTGTGCGTTCTCCTGTGTTGTGTTCTCACCTGTGTGTGTTTCTCACCTGTGTTGTGTTCTCACCTGTGTTGTGTTCTCACCTGTGTTGTGCGTTCTCACCTGTGCTGTGCGTTCTCACCTGTGTTGTGCGTTCTCACCTGTGTTGTGCGTTCTCACCTGTGTTGTGCGTTCTCACCTGTGTTGTGCGTTCTCACCTGTGTTGTGCGTTCTCACCTGTGTTGTGTTCTCACCTGTGTTGTGTTCTCTGAGTTGTGTGATGCTCGCGTTGTGCGCTCTCAGCTGTGTTGTGCGTTCTCACCTGTGTTTTATGTTCTCACCTGTGTTGTGCGTTCTCACCTGTGTTGTGTTCTCACCTGTGTTGTGTTCTCACCTGTGTTGTGCGTTCTCACCTGTGTTGTGCGTTCTCACCTGTGTTGTGCGTTCTCACCTGTGTTGTGCGTTCTCACCTGTGTTTGTGTTCTCACCTGTGCTGTGTTCTCACCTGTGTTGTGTTCTCACCTGTGTTGTGTTTCTCGAGTTGTGTGATGCTCGCGTTGTGTGCGCTCTCAGCTGTTCTTCGTGCCGTCTCAGGTTCTCCTTCAGCGCGGGGATAGAAATGGGCCTCTCTGGTCGTGAATGGGGCCAGTCCAAAAAATCCAGCACCTCCTCCCCCAGGAGCAGCTCCAGCACGTCGCTTGTGGCGGATCGCGTCTTTGAGCAGTGAGTTGAAGGAGGCGCGCAGATGCTGGTTGTCCTGTGAGCGCTCCGTCTCTCGCTCCTGAAGCCGCGTGACCTCCGTCTGCCACCGCCGCAGAGACGAGGTCAGACCGGCCACGCCGAGCTCCACGGCCCCTGGTGCGGTTTTCCTCCGAGGCCCGAGAAGACCCTCACCTACAGCAGAAACACGAGGACCCGGAGTTCAGCCGCAGCGAAGGAGCCGCTCGTGATCTGATGTGTTTCGTTCAGAGATGATGCGGTTTTATGTGTTGTTATATAAATGCTTTTGTATGTGACATTTGGGTTGCTATGGAGACAAGTGGATCTGAAGATTCTATTGTCACTAGTTACGTTTCCTTCACTTTGTTTTTAAAGCACATTTTGAAGATTTGCAGAAGTAACAGGAGCTGAAGCTGGAACAGGAGCCCGCCAAACTATATCAATTAACTTTTACAGCCTTTAATTCACACAGTTTATTTTCTTCATGTGTTTTAGGGGGTCCATCCTCATGTCCCTCATTGTCTATTAAAAACAAAGGACAAAACCTTGAATTATCTCTGCAGTAAATGTAATTTTAGCACAAACACGTAACACCAACAGTACGGATGTGTCGTCCAGCTTTGATCCAGAGCAAAAGAAAAATTCTCTTCTGTCACTGGACAAAAGTTTCAGAGTGAAGATGTTTGGCTGCTCATCTAAGAGGCTTCTTCAGTTCTGGTCAGATTCCTGCTGGACACTGCCTTATATCTGCCTGAAGGAGGCGCTAATGACACTAAAGCTAACGACACTGAAGCTAACACCTGTTTGTTTCAGTTTCTGTTTGTTGGCTTGGTCTAATGAGCTATGCTCAGCCAGTATGCTAATATGTGTGAGAGCACACATCAGGGGCCTATTAGCATACTGGCTGTTAGCATCCTAACTATTAGCATCCTGACTGTTAGCATACTGACTAGTAGCATCTTGACTATTAGCATACTGACTATTAGCATACTGAGTATTAGCATCCTGACTATTAGCATACTGACTATTAGCATACTGAGTATTAGCATCCTGACTATTAGCATCCTGACTTTAGCATCCTGACTGTTAGCATCCTGACTATTAGCATCCTAACTATTGGCATACTGAGTATTAGCATCCTGACTATTTCATAATGAGAGTATTAGCATACTGAATATATAGCATCGTGACTATTAGCATACTGACTATTAGCATCCTGACTATTAGCATCCTGACTATTAGCATCCTGACTATTAGCATACTGAGAATTAGCATCCTGACTATTAGCATCCTGACTGTTAGCATCCTGATTAGCATCCTAACTATTAGCATACTGAGTATTAGCATCCTGACTATTAGCATAATGACTATTAGCATACTGAGTATTAGCATCCTGACTATTAGCATACTGACTATTAGCATACTGAGTATTAGCATCCTGACTATTAGCATCCTGACTGTTAGCATCCTGACTGTTAGCATCCTGACTATTAGCATCCTAACTATTAGCATACTGAGTATTAGCATCCTGACTATTAGCATAATGAGTATTAGCATACTGAATATTAGCATCCTGACTATTAGCATACTGACTATTAGCATCCTGACTATTAGCATACTGAGTATTAGCATCCTGACTATTAGCATAATGAGTATTAGCATACTGAATATTAGCATCCTGACTGTTAGCATACTGAGGTATTAGCATCCTGACTATTAGCATCCTGACTGTTAGCATCCTGACTGTTAGGATCCTGACTATTAGCATCCTAACTATTAGCATACTGAGTATTAGCATCCTGACTATTAGCATAATGAGTATTAGCATACTGAATATTAGCATCCTGACTATTAGCATCCTGACTATTAGCATAATGAGTATTAGCATCCTGAGTATTAGCATCCTGACTATTAGCATCCTGACTATTAGCATACTGAGTATTAGCATACTGGCTATTAGCATACTGAGTATTAGCATACTGGCTGTTAGCATACTGAGTATTAGCATACTGGCTGTAGCATACTGAATATTAGCATCCTGACTATTAGCATCCTGACTATTAGCATAATGAGTATTAGCATCCTGGGTATTAGCATCCTGACTATTAGCATCCTGACTATTAGCATACTGAGTATTAGCATCCTGACTATTAGCATAATGACATACCTAGCATACTGAGTATTAGCATCCTGACTATTAGCATACTGACTATTAGCATACTGAGTATTAGCATCCGACTATTAGCATCCTGACTGTTAGCATCCTGACTGTTAGCATCCTGACTATTAGCATCCTAACTATTAGCATACTGAGTATTAGCATCCTGACTATTAGCATAATGAGTATTAGCATACTGAATATTAGCATACTGACTATTAGCATCCTGACTATTAGCATCCTGACTATTAGCATCCTGACTATTAGCATCCTGACTGTTAGCATACTGACTAGTAGCATCTTGACTATTAGCATACTGAGTATTAGCATCCTGACTATTAGCATCCTGACTGTTAGCATCCTGACTGTTAGCATCCTGACTGTTAGGATCCTGACTATTAGCATCCTAACTATTAGCATACTGAGTATTAGCATCCTGACTATTAGCATAATGAGTATTAGCATACTGAATATTAGCATCCTGACTATTAGCATCCTGACTATTAGCATAATGAGTATTAGCATCCTGAGTATTAGCATCCTGGCTATTAGCATACTGAGTATTAGCATACTGGCTGTTAGCATACTGACTATTAGCATACTGGCTGTTAGCATACTGGCTAGCCCTGTTGTTTTCCTTGTTTAGCTTTAGGTCTGAGGATGGAGTTATAAACAGGAGACAGGTGACGTCTGAAGTCCACATTCCTTTTCAAAGATGGATTGTTTTTCCAAACCAAAATGGCGCCTTTAACTACCCTCCTTTAATGCCTTTAACTCCTCCCTCTGCTCTCAAACCACGTCTGTAGGATTATATATTGTATTTTATTAAAATATATTATTATTGTCTTTGCTCATCCCAGTGTTTCTAAAGGTCTGGGTCATATTCACTCTTTTCAATCCTATCTGTCAAACAGGAGTGTTTCTGTTCCTCCTCTGTGAGACGATGGGGTTCCCCAGGGCTCAGCATTAGGGCCGGCCCTCTTTGCTCTGTACATGCTTCTGCTGGGTGATGTTTTCAGAAAGTACAATGAAGTATTTCATTGTTTTGCAAATTCAAATATATCAGTGACGCCAATGACTCTGCAGGACAGTCTCAGGGATGTGACCACAGTCTGTCTCAGGGATGTGACCACAGTCTGTCTCAGGGATGTGACCACAGTGTGTCTCAGGGATGTGACCACAGTCTGTCTCAGGGATGTGACCACAGTCTGTCTCAGGGATGTGACCACAGTCAGTCTCAGGGATGTGACCACAGTCAGTCTCAGGGATGTGACCACAGTCTGTCTCAGGGATGTGACCACAGTCTGTCTCAGGGATGTGACCACAGTCTGTCTCAGGGATGTGACCACAGAGCTGAGAACAAACGTCCTGAACTTAAATCAAAATAAAACTGACACTGTGGAGTTTGGCCAAACTAACCCACTGCTCGGGCCTCACAGTGCGAGGTCCTCTCGGGCCTCACAGCGCGAGGTCCTCTCGGGCCTCACAGTGCGAGGTCCTCTCGGGCCTGGTAGTGCGAGGTCCTCTCGGGCTCACAGCGCGAGGTCCTCTCTCGGGCCTCACAGTGCGAGGTCCTCTCGGGCCTGGTAGTGCGAGGTCCTCTCGGGCCTCACAGCGCGAGGTCCTCTCGGGCCTCACAGTGCGAGGTCCTCTCGGGCCTGGTAGTGCGAGGTCCTCTCGGGCCTGGTAGTGCGAGGTCCTCTCGGGCCTCACAGCGCGAGGTCCTCTCGGGCCTCACAGCGCGAGGTCCTCTCGGGCCTCACAGCGCGAGGTCCTCTCGGGCCTCACAGCGCGAGGTCCTCTCGGGTCCTGGGCCTAGTGCGAGGTCCTCTCGGGCCTGGTAGTGCGGTCCTCTCGGGCCTGGTCCTCTCGGGCCTGCGAGGTCCTCTCGGGCCTCACAGTGCGAGGTCCTCTGTCCTGAATCTTGGGAGACTGTGGACTCTTTGTTCAAACTGGAGGAGCACATTGAGAGTCCTCTGCTCTCGATGGTTCCTCTTTATTTCAGGGAGTTACTGCTGCCCTTTACTCCACCCACAGCCCTGAGGTCAGAGGTCAGAGGTCAGAGGTCAGCTCCTGCTGTGCCCAAACCCAGGCTCAAGGCCAGAGGTGACAGAGCCTTTTCTGTGGCAGCGCCCACACTATGGAACAGCGCCCTCTGCCTGTCAGATCCTCTCAGTTTGTAGAGCAGTTTCAGACTAAAAACCCGACTCTTGTCCCAGGTGTTTGGTTCACGCTCGACATCTTGGTGTTTTATTGTTTTATTGTTTTATTGTTTGTTGTTTGTCACGTTTTATGTGAATCTGTTTCTGTTTTAGTGAAGCACTTTGGACTTCGGGCAGAGTAAGTTGTATTTTAAAAGTGCTATAAATAAAACTGAACTGAAAAATAAATGGAAGTGAAGTACCTGCTGAAGTCCTTGTTGCAGAGCCTCTACGGCCGGTTGCCAGTCGCCGTCCCCCCATGTTTCCCCCTGTCCCTCGCTCTCTTCCAGGACGTCCAGGGCCCGTCTGTTGTCCCGGGACAGTTCTGTGACATTGGCGAGGTCCTTCTGGACGTGAGACACGGTCGTCCTGAGCTCGGAGCAGCCGCAGGCACCGGTGGAGCCGTTATAGAAGGCGATGTAGAGTTCTTCTAAATCCTCGTCCATCTCCGCCAACCTCTGCCCCTGGATGCTCAGGTTCCCCGCCAGCTCCTCCACCCTCCGTAATACCACCACCTTGGCCGCCTCCACCTCCAGTCCCGTCTCCATGAACTGCACCTGGCTGCGGCGTGACGTAGCATTGATCCGTTTGTCCTGGTCCCTGGAGAGTCTGTGAAGCAGCTGCATGCCTCCTGACACCACCTCCACCTCCTCCAACAGCGTCTGCACCTGCATCCACACAAAAACTTGACTAAAACAAAATGTGGACAAGGAAAATACAGAAATGTGCCACGAGAGACAAAGTACCTTCACCGTGTTGTTGACCACTCGATTGTCCAGGCGCTCCACGGCGCTCCAGAGGGCGGACGTCTCTGAGCCCTGGGCCCGTTCTGACCCGGCCCGGCTCTGGTCCAGTTTAAGCTCAGACAGACTGCGGTTCATGGCCTGGACGTTGACCTGGGATCAAATCTCAAATGAATCATTTCTGATAATAGTTTAGAAACACTGTAGTTTCCTTTATTTCTGAATCTCACGTTCATGTCTGCTCTCAGGAGGGTCAGGTTGTTCAGCAGTGCTGCATGGTGGGATTCCAGCAGGTGGCGTTGTTGTTGCACTTGGTCCTGTGTCTCCCTCAGCTCCTGGTACACCTGCTCCAGTCTGTCCTCCTCCTCCTCCTCCTCCACACCGTCTCTGCTCAGAGAGACCTGGAGGTCAGGAGGAGTCGGGGCCTTGAGCTCTGCCACCTCCAGGCTCAGGGTCGTCAGCCGGCTCTGCACGTGCTCCAGGGAGCGGTTGAAGGCTTCTAGGACGGGCTGCAGCTGGGACATGACCAGCGCCATCATGTGTGGCACTGGGAGGACCGTGGGGGTGTCCTGGTACCGGTCCTGGTACCGGTCCTGGTGCCGGTCCTGGTGCCGGTCCTGGTGCCGGTCCTGGTGCCGGTCCTGGTGCCGGTCCTGGTGCCGGTCCTGGTACCGCAGAGCCTCTACAACTGTGCACAACTCACTGTGAGAGTCAGACATTTTGATGTAACGTGAGCAACATCTTTGGCCCGGCATGACAATACAGTTCTCCCTTTAAATGAAACAAGCACGGAGGGGCGGGGCTAAGAGGGCGGGGCTAAGAGCGGATGATGTCATACAGACAAAAGGCACACCCCCAGAGGAAACAGGACGTCCTGTGGAAGTGATGACCCCTCAGTCACATGGCAGCACCACAGCCCCTCACAGCTCCAGCAGGAGGAACACAATTATTTATATTTGTTGAGTTTTTTTTAGACAATTTTATACAACTTTCTTCAAAGTCCGAAATTTACAAAGAATTCATGATGTTACATAAAGAAGCAGAGTGTTTCCGGTGAGCTTCAGACACGTCCACAGGTGAGTCTCCAATGACCAATCAGAAGCTTCCAAACACATGACATCATCACCTGAGTTTTACCAAACTGTTTAAAGTCGTAATAATCTGAACGTCTGAGTCTGAAGAAAGTCATGAAAAAATGTATAAAAAAATCCTCCTCTCATTATTCTGGCATTTAGCAAATAGAAATAATGGTGTTAATAATAATAATAATAATATAATAATAATAATAATGAGTAGTAGGTAGAAGAAGTCCTTTATTCCTGTGGCCATTTTGCTTTTAAAAGCTGAAACACATTTTAATCTCACTGTGTGTTTTTCCTGCTCTGTGGACGGACAAATGTAATGTTTTTTATGCCCTTCAGTGTTTTTATCTGTGTTTGTCTTTTTTGTATTTCTCTCTGCTGCAAATTGCCCCATGGGAGACACAAATAAAAGTTTAATAATAATAATAATAATAATAATCGTCATGGAGCTAAAACAGTTTGGTCTGATTTAAAGTCGAGAAACAAAAGCTCGGTGTAAACTCTGGTTTCACTGTGATATTTTTACAAAAACAGACTCAGACCTGGTGGATGCAGACTCGGGTGGTGTTGACTTGGGTCGTGTGAGTCCATGCGGTGCTGGGCGGGGGCGGAGTCTGGCAGAAGGTGGTGTTGAGTGTTTTGGGTGTGGTCCAGAGGCTGGGCGGAGGCCTTGGGGCGGTGGGCGTGGTCAGATGTGTTATCAGGCCTGTGTGGTTGGCTGGTATGGTACAGCGCTCCCTGGTGGTCGTTCTGCTCCTGATGGAGGTCCATCTGCTCCATCTGCTCCATCTGCTCCATCTGCTCCACCTGCTCCACCTGCTCCATCTGCTCCACCTGCTCGGCTGAAAATGAGAAGTCACAGTTTTACTTGGAAAGTTCCACAGTTTCTCTTTTATTAAAGTGAGTCAGACCCTCTGCTCTGAGTTTAGGACACGAAAAGAGTCACATCCACCTCACCTCCACCCTCTGCTCCTGTGTGTCAGACTGTGTCTGTGCTCCACCCTGAGCCTGTGTCTGTGCTCCACCCTGAGCCTGTGCCTGTGCTCCACCCTCCACCCTGTGTCTGTGCTCCACCCTCCACCCTGTGTCTGTGCTCCACCCTCCACCCTGTGTCTGTGCTCCACCCTGAGCCTGTGTCTGTGCTCCACCCTGAGCCTGTGTCTGTGCTCCACCCTCCACCCTGTGCCTGTGCTCCACCCTGAGCCTGTGCTCCACCCTGGGCCTGTGTGTCTGTGCTCCACCCCCTGAGCCTGTGCCTGTGCTCTCACCCTGAGCCTGTGTCTGTGCTCCACCCTGAGCCTGTGCCTGTGCTCCACCCTGAGCCTGTGTCTGTGCTCCACCCTCCACCCTGTGTCTGTGCTCCACCCTGAGCTTGTGTCTGTGCTCCACCCTGAGCCTGTGTCTGTGCTCCACCCTCCACCCTGTGTCTGTGGTCCACCCTGAGCCTGTGCTCCACCCTGGGCCTGTGTCTGTGCTCCACCCTGAGCCTGTGTCTGTGCTCCACCCTCCACCCTGTGTCTGTGCTCCACCCTGAGCTTGTGTCTGTGCTCCACCCTGAGCCTGTGTCTGTGCTCCACCCTGAGCCTGTGTCTGTGCTCCACCCTGAGCTTGTGTCTGTGCTCCACCCTGAGCTTGTGTCTGTGCTCCACCCTGAGCCTGTGTCTGTGCTCCACCCTCCACCCTGTGTCTGTGGTCCACCCTGAGCCTGTGCTCCACCCTGGCCTGTGTCTGTGCTCCACCCTGAGCTTGTGTCTGTGCTCCACCCTGAGCCTGTGTCTGTGGTGCCACCCACCCTGTGCTCCAGCTTGTGTCTGTGGTCCCCCTGAGCTTGTGTCTGTGCTCCACCCTGAGCCTGTGTCTGTGCTCCACCCTGAGCTTGTGTCTGTGGTCCACCCTGAGCTTGTGCCTGTGCTCCACCCTGGGCCTGTGTCTGTGCTCCACACCCTCACCCTCCACCCTGTGTCTGTGCTCCACCCTGAGCTTGTGTCTGTGCTCCACCCTGAGCCTGTGTCTGTGCTCCACCCTCCACCCTGTATCTGTGCTCCACCCTGAGCCTGTGTCTGTGCTCCACCTTGAGCCTGTGCTCCACCCTGGGCCTGTGTCTGTGCTCCACCCTGAGCTTGTGTCTGTGCTCCACCCTGAGCCTGTGTCTGTGCTCCACCCCTCCACCCTGTGTCTGTGCTCCACCCTGAGCCTGTGTCTGTGCTCCACCCTGAGCCTGTGCTCCACCCTGGGCCTGTGTCTGTGCTCCACCCTGAGCCTGTGTCTGTGCTCCACCCTGAGCCTGTGTCTGTGCTCCACCCTGAGCCTGTGTCTGTGCTCCACCCTGAGCCTGTGTCTGTGCTCACCCCTGGGCCTGTGTCTGTGCTCCACCCTGAGCCTGTGTCTGTGCTCCACCCTCCACCCTGTGTCTGTGTCTGTGCTCCACCCTGAGCCTGTGTCTGTGCTCCACCCTGAGCCTGTGTCTGTGCTCCACCTGAGCCTGAGCCTGTGCTCCACCCTGGGCCTGTGCTCCACCCTGGGCCTGTGTCTGTGCTCCACCCTGAGCCTGTGCCTGTGCTCCACCCTGAGCCTGTGTCTGTGTGCTCCACCCTGAGCCTGTGTCTGTGCTCCACCCTGAGCTTGTGTCTGTGCTCCACCCTGAGCCTGTGTCTGTGCTCCACCCTCCACCCTGTGTCTGTGCTCCACCCTGAGCCTGTGTCTGTGCTCCACCCTGAGCTTGCCTGTGCTCCACCCTGGGCCTGTGTCTGTGCTCCACCCTGAGCCTGTGCCTGTGCTCCACCCTGAGCCTGTGTCTGTGCTCCACCCTGAGCCTGTGTCTGTGCTCCACCCTGAGCCTGTGTCTGTGCTCCACCCTGAGCTTGTGTCTGTGCTCCACCCTGAGCCTGTGTCTGTGCTCCACCCTCCACCCTGTGTCTGTGGTCCACCCTGAGCCTGTGCTCCACCCTGAGCCTGTGTCTGTGCTGTGCTCCACCCTGTGCTGTGCTCCACCCTGAGCCTGTGTCTGTGCTCCACCCTGAGCCTGTGTGTCTGTGCTCCACCCTGAGCTTGTGTCTGTGCTCCACCCTGAGCCTGTGTCTGTGCTCCACCCTGAGCCCACCCTGAGCCTGTGTCTGTGCTCCACCCTGAGCCTGTGTCTGTGCTCCACCCTGAGCTTGTGTCTGTGCTCCACCCTGAGCCTGTGTCTGTGCTCCACCCTGAGCCTGTGTCTGTGCTCCACCCTGAGCCTGTGTCTGTGCTCCACCCTGAGCCTGTGTCTGTGCTCCACCCTCCACCCCCTGTGTCTGTGCTCCACCCTGAGCCTGTGCCTGTGCTCCACCCTGGGCCTGTGTCTGTGCTCCACCCTGAGCCTGTGTCTGTGCTCCACCCTGAGCCTGTGTCTGTGCTCCACCCTGAGCCTGTGTCTGTGCTCCACCCTGAGCCTGTGTCTGTGCTCCACCCTGAGCCTGTGCTCCACCCTGTGCCTGTCCTGTGCTCCACCCTGGGCCTGTGTCTGTGCTCCACCCTGACCCTGTGTCTGTGCTCCACCCTGAGCTTGTGTCTGTGCTCCACCCTGAGCTTGTGTGTGTCTGTGCTCCACCCTGAGCCTGTGTCTGTGCTCCACCCTCCTCCACCCTGTATCTGTGCTCCACCCTGAGCCTGTGTCTGTGCTCCACCCTTGAGTGTCTGTGCTCCACCCTGGGCCTGTGTCTGTGCTCCACCCTGAGCTTGTGTCTGTGCTCCACCCTGAGCCTGTGTCTGTGCTCCACCCTCCACCCTGTGTCTGTGCTCCACCCTGAGCCTGTGTCTGTGCTCCACCCTGAGCCTGTGCTCCACCCTGGGCCTGTGTCTGTGCTCCACCCTGAGCCTGTGTCTGTGCTCCACCCTCCACCCTGTGTCTGTGTCTGTGCTCCACCCTGTGTCTGTGCTCCACTGGACCATGTGACGTTCTGAGTCTCACCTGATCCGAGCGGCTCCTCAGAGAGTCACCCACACAGCCCCGGTGTAACTCCACCCAAACAGTCCCGTTCTACCTCCACCCACACAGCGGCTCCACATTTACTGGACATGTTTAAATATAGAGCCACAGGAAACTGGTCTATTCAGAGTCACTTTTCTAAAGGACAAAGCTTCAGCACAAACTTCCAAACATGGAAATATCTGAGTTTGGCAGATTTTTTCAGCCTTTAGATCTGAGCTGGTGACTCACAGCACAGATATATGACCCGACCGGGTCAGAACCGGGTCAGAGTCAGACCGGGTCAGAGTCAGAACCGGGTCAGAGTCAGAACCGGGTCAGAGTCAGAACCGGGTCAGAGTCAGACCGGGTCAGAGTCAGAACCGGGTCAGAGTCAGAACCGGGTCAGAGTCAGACCGGGTCAGAGTCAGACTGGGTCTGGGTCAGAACCGGGTCAGAGTCAGACCGGGTCAGAGTCAGACCGGGTCAGACCGGGTCAGAGTCAGACCGGGTCAGAGTTTGTACCTGCGTCACAGTTGGGTCCCGTGTGTCCAGGGCAGCACTGCCACAGCAGCACACTGACCTCTCTGAGGCTCTGTCTGTACACAGCCCGTGTGGACGTCTTGTACCTGAAAACATTTATATTTTAATCACATTTTAAACACACAGGAGCAGATTCAAAGTGGTCAGGTGGAGGTGGAGGGAGGGAGGTGGAGTTCTGTCGTCTGGATGATGAGTCTCAGGTGTGTCAGGGGGGAGGTGGAGGAGGTGGAGGAGGTGGAGTTCTGAGTCTCAGGTGTGTCACGGGGGAGGTGGAGGAGGTGGAGGTGGAGGAGGTGGAGTTCTGAGTCTCAGGTGTGTCAGGGGGGAGGTGGAGGAGGTGGAGGAGGAGGTGTGGAGGTGGAGTCTCAGGGTGGAGTTCAGGTCGTCTGGATGATGAGTCTCAGGTGTGTCACGGGGGAGGTGGAGGTGGAGGAGGTGATGAGTTCTGAGTCTCAGGTGTGTCAGGGGGGAGGTGGAGGTGGAGGAGGAGGTGGAGGAGGTGGAGTTCTGAGTCTCAGGTGTGTCACGGGGGAGGTGGAGGTGGAGGAGGTGGAGTTCTGAGTCTCAGGTGTGGGGGGGGGGGGGGTGGGTGGAGGTGGAGGAGGTGGAGTTCCGAGTCTCAGGTGTGTCACGGGGGAGGTGGAGGAGGTGGAGGAGGTGGAGGTGGAGGAGGTGGAGTTCCGAGTCTCAGGTGTGGGGGGGACTCACATGACGAGGTGACAGCCTGTGGCTCCGCTGGGACAGGGGCTCAGAGACTTGGCCGTGTAGGGCTCTGACCCGTCCCTGACGGCTCCGCTGACCACACGCCTCTGCACCACCGAGCACCACCCTCTGAAACACACAGAACACGTCTGACCACACGCCTCTGCACCACCGAGCACCACCCTCTGAAACACACAGAACACGTCTGACCACACGCCTCTGCACCACCGAGCACCACCCCCTCTGAAACACACAGAACACGTCTGACCACACGCCTCTGCACCACCGAGCACCACCCTCTGAAACACACGGAACACGTCTGACCACACGCCTCTGCACCACCGAGCACCACCCTCTGAAACACACGGAAACACGTCTGACCACACGCCTCTGCACCACCGAGCACCACCCTCTGAAACACACGGAACACGTCTGACCACACGCCTCTGCACCACCGAGCACCACCCTCTGAAACACACGGAAACACGTCTGACCACACGCCTCTGCACCACCGAGCACCACCCTCTGAAACACACAGAACACGTCTGACCACACGCCTCTGCACCACCGAGCACCACCCTCTGAAACACACGGAACACGTCTGACCACACGCCTCTGCACCACCGAGCACCACCCTCTGAAACACACGGAACACGTCTGACCACACGCCTCTGCACCACCGAGCACCACCCTCTGAAACACACGGAAACACGTCTGACCACACGCCTCTGCACCACCGAGCACCACCCTCTGAAACACACGGAACACGTCTGACCACACCTCTGCACCACCGAGCACCACCCTCTGAAACACACAGAAACACGTCTGACCACACGCCTCTGCACCACCGAGCACCACCTCTGAAACACACACGAACACACGTCTGACCACACGCCTCTGCACCACCGAGCACCACCCTCTGAAAACACACAGAACACGTCTGACCACACGCCTCTGCACCACCGAGCACCACCCTCTGAAACACACAGAACACGTCTGACCACACGCCTCTGCACCACCGAGCACCACCCTCTGAAACACACAGAACACGTCTGACCACACGCCTCTGCACCACCGAGCACCACCCTCTGAAACACACAGAACACGTCTGACCACACGCCTCTGCACCACCGAGCACCACCCTCTGAAACACACAGAAACACCTCTGACCACACGCCTCTGCACCACCGAGCACCACCCTCTGAAACACACAGAACATGTTTTTTCTGTCCTGACGTGTGACTCGCCTTTGGAGCAAAACACAAAAGTGATTTTCAAAAAGGGAATCGGTCCTAGACCCTCTGAACTGAAGCATTTTCACAAACATCACGTCTGTGTCTTTTAATCTGAGACATTTAAACATTTAGCCTTGTGACCCGACCCCCGCTGCCCCCTACTGGACACTCACAAACATCTCAACTTAAACATTCTGATAAAAGCCGGAACACGTCTTTAGTCTTTAGATAAAACACAGTTTTATCTGTTTTAATAAAACCCTGAGTCACAGGCAGCGAAAGACCTGTCTCACATCTTCTGTCTCACATCTTCAGTCTCACATCTTCTGTCTCACATCTTCTGTCTCACATCTTCTGTCTCACACCTTCAGACTGTCTCACACCTTCAGACTGTCTCACACCTTCAGACTGTCTCACATCTTCTGTCTCACATCTTCAGACTGTCTCACATCTTCTGTCTCACATCTTCTGTCTCACATCTTCTGTCTCACATCTTCTGTCTCACACCTTCAGACTGTCTCACATCTTCAGTCTCACATCTTCAGACTGTCTCACACCTTCAGACTGTCTCACATCTTCAGTCTCACATCTTCAGACTGTCTCACACCTTCAGACTGTCTCACATCTTCTGTCTCACATCTTCAGACTGTCTCACACCTTCAGACTGTCTCACATCTTCAGACTGTCTCACATCTTCTGTCTCACATCTTCAGACTGTCTCACATCTTCAGACTGTCTCACATCTTCTGTCTCACATCTTCAGACTGTCTCACATCTTCTGTCTCACATCTTCAGACTGTCTCACATCTTCAGACTGTCTCACATCTTCAGACTGTCTCACATCTTCTGTCTCACATCTTCAGTCTCACATCTTCAGACTGTCTCACATCTTCTGTCTCACATCTTCAGTCTCACATCTTCAGACTGTCTCACATCTTCTGTCTCACATCTTCTGTCTCATATATATACATGTATATATATATCTGTGTGTGTATTTGTGTGTGTATATATATATATATGTGTGTGACTAACCCTGATCTCGTTGGGACATTTCCTTGTGCTGCTCCTCCCTGTGGGACGTTGTCCTCTGGTCCAGCGCCTCCTCTGGGGTCAGCGAGCTCCAGCCCTGCGTGTCCTCCGTGTCCTCCGTGTCCTGCGTGTCCTCCGTGTCCTGCGTGTCCTCCGTGTCCTGCGTGTCCTCCGTGTCCTCCGTGTCCTCCGTGTCCTGTGTGTCCTCCGTGTCCTCCGTGTCCTCCGTGTCCTCCGTGTCCTCCGTGTCCTGTGTGTCCTCCGTGTCCTCCGTGTCCTGCGTGTCCTCCGTGTCCTGTGTGTCCTCCGTGTCCTGCGTGTCCTGCGTGTCCTCCGTGTCCTGCGTGTCCGTGTCTCCGTGTCCTGTGTGTCCTCCGTGTCCTGCGTGTCCTGCGTGTCCTGTGTCCTGTGTGTCCTCCGTGTCCTGCGTGTCCTGCGTGTCCTCCGTGTCCTGCGTGTTCTCCGTGTCCTGCGTGTCCTGCGTGTCCTCCGTGTTCTCCGTGTCCTGCGTGTCCTCCGTGTCCTGCGTGTCCTCCGTCCTCCTGCTCCACCTCAGGGTCCCGGGCCCTCAGCTCACAGTGGGCCCTGAACATTAAGTGGAGCAGCAGCAGCAGCAGCAGCACTGGCCTCATGTCTGTTCTGTGGGACGCTCCTCTCAGACTCTTCACACGACTGTGAGGAGGCTGGAGGAGGCTGGGGGAGGCTGGAGGAGGTGGGAGGAGGCTGGGGGAGGCTGGAGGAGGCTGGGGGAGGCTGGGGGAGGCTGGGGGAGACTGGGGGAGGCTGGGGGAGGCTGGGGGAGGAGACTGGGGGAGGCTGGGGGAGGCTGGGGGAGACTGGGGGAGACTGGGGGAGGCTGGGGGAGGTTGGCCACGCCTCCGACTTCCTCTGCCCCGGGTCGATGTGGGGGTTGGACCTGAGAGTGAGACGTGCTCCTTCATGTTCTTACATTTACATATTTGTTGTATGTGAAACTCGTGATGGTTCAGATTCAGGTTCGTGAGGAGACGCCTCGTCTCTGTGTCTTGTTCAGGTCATTTTTGGAGTCTGTGATGTTTGATTCTTAGAGTTTGTGAGATTGTGTGAGGAGGTCTGGACTCAGAAGCTTCTGTTACAATGTTTTTATATTGAGTTTGTATCGTTGAATTGTGACCTCGTCAAAGTTCTGATGTTCTGGTGTTTTTCTTCCCTGTCGCAGAGGAACGACGCACATCTGACGTGTTCTTCCTGTTGGTCTGATAAGAGCAGAGGAAGTCCACAGCCCTGCGTCTCCAGCTCCTTCCTGACGACCCCTCACACACAGAACGTTTAGAACACTGACCCCACGGAGCCGGGGTTTCCCACCCAGAGCAGAGGGGGCGGGGGAGGGGCGGGGCTGAGAGGGGGCGGGGGAGGGGCGGGGGGAGGGGGCTGGGAGGCGCAGCGAGGAGGGGGCTGTTTCCGAGGATTGTTGTGGACTTGTGGACTGTGTGTAGACTCTGGTGGACTTGTGGACTGTGGTGGACTTGTGGACTGTGGTGGACTCGTGGACTTGTGGACTCTGGTGGACTTGTGGACTGTGGTGGACTTGTGAACTGTGGTGGACTTGTGGACTGTGGTGGACTCGTGGACTTGTGGTGGACTTGTGGACTGTGGTGGACTCGTGGACCTTGGTGGACTTGTGGACTGTGGTGGACTCGTGGTCTGTGGTGGACTCGTGGACTTGTGGACTCTGGTGGACTTGTGGTCTGTGGTGGACTTGTGGACTGTGGTGGACTCGTGGACTGTGGTGGACTTGTGGACTTGTAGACTGTGGTGGACTTGTGGACTGTGGTGGACTTGTGGACTGTGGTGGACTTGTAGACTGTGGTGGACTTGTGGACTGTGGTGGACTTGTGGACTGTGGTGGACTTGTGGACTGTGGTGGACTTGTGGTCTGTTGTGGACTTGTAGACTGTGGTGGACTTGTGGACTGTGGTGGACTTGTGGACTGTGGTGGACTTGGTTAGACTGTGGTGGACTTGTGGACTGTGGTGGACTTGTGGACTGTGGTGGACTTGTAGACTGTGGTGGACTTGTGGACTGTGGTGGACTTGTGGACTGTGGTGGACTTGTGGTCTGTTGTGGACTTGTAGACTGTGGGTGGACTTGTGGACTTGTAGACTGTGGTGGACTTGTAGACTGTGGTGGACTTGTGGTCTGTGGTCGACTTGTGGACTGTGGTGGACTTGTGGACTGTGGTGGACTCGTGGACTTGTGGTCTGTGGTCGACTTGTGGACTGTGTGGGGACTCGTGGACTTGTAGACTGTGGTGGACTTGTAGACTGTGGTGGACTTGTAGACTGTGGTGGACTTGTAGACTGTGGTGGGACTTGTGGACTGTGGTGGACTTGTGGACTGTGGTGGGGACTTGTGGACTGTGGTGGACTTGTGGACTGTGGTGGACTTGTGGACTCTGGTGGACTTGTAGACTGTGGTGGACTTGTGGACTGTGGGTGGTGGACTTGTGGACTGTGGTGGACTTGTGGACTCTGGTGGACTTGTAGACTGTGGTGGACTTGTAGACTGTGGTGGACTTGTGGACTGTGGTGGACTTGTGGACTGTGGTGGACTTGTGGACTTTGGTGGACTTGTGGACTGTGGTGGACTTGTGGACTGTGGTGGACTTGTGGACTGTGGTGGACTTGTGGACTTTGGTGGACTTGTGGACTGTGGTGGACTTGTGGACTTGTAGACTGTGGTGGACTTGTGGACTTGTAGACTGTGGTGGACTTGTGGACTCTGGTGGACTTGTAGACTGTGGTGGACTTGTGGACTCTGGTGGACTTGTAGACTGTGGTGGACTTGTGGACTGTGGTGGACTTGTAGACTGTGGTGGACTTGTGGACGTGGTGGACTTGTGGACTGTGGTGGACTTGTGGACTGTGGTGGACTTGTGGACTGTGGTGGACTTGTAGACTGCGGTGGACTTGTGGACTCTGGTGGACTTGTAGACTGTGGTGGACTTGTGGACTGTGGTGGACTCGTGGACTGTGGTGGACTCGTGGACTGTGGTGGACTTGTAGACTGTGGTGGACTTGTGGTCTGTGGTGGACTTGTGGACTGTGGTGGACTTGTGGACTGTGGTGGACTTGTGGACTGTGTGTAGACTCTGGTGGACTTGTGGACTGTGGTGGGACTTGTGGACTGTGGTGGACTCGTGGACTTGTGGACTCTGGTGGACTTGTGGACTGTGGTGGACTTGTGAACTGTGGTGGACTTGTGGACTGTGGTGGACTCGTGGACTTGTGGTGGACTTGTGGACTGTGGTGGACTCGTGGTCTGTGGTGGACTCGTGGACTTGTGGACTCTGGTGGACTTGTGGACTGTGGTGGACTTGTGAACTGTGGTGGACTTGTGGACTGTGGTGGACTCGTGGACTGTGGTGGACTTGTGGACTTGTAGACTGTGGTGGACTTGTGGACTGTTGTGGACTGTGGTGGACTTGTGGACTGTGGTGGACTTGTGGTCTGTGGTGGACTTGTAGACTGTGGTGGACTTGTGGACTGTGGTGGACTTGTGGACTGTGGTGGACTTGTGGTCTGTTGTGGACTTGTAGACTGTGGTGGACTTGTGGACTTGTAGACTGTGGTGGACTTGTAGACTGTGGTGGACTTGTGGTCTGTGGTCGACTTGTGGACTGTGGTGGACTTGTGGACTGTGGTGGACTCGTGGACTTGTGGTCTGTGGTCGACTTGTGGACTGTGGTGGACTCGTGGACTTGTAGACTGTGGTGGACTTGTAGACTGTGGTGGACTTGTAGACTGTGGTGGACTTGTGGACTGTGGTGGACTTGTGGACTGTGGTGGACTTGTGGACTGTGGTGGACTGTGGGACTGTGGTGGACTTGTGGACTGTGGTGACTTGTGGACTCTGGTGGACTTGTAGACTGTGGTGGACTTGTGGACTGTGGTGGACTTGTGGACTGTGGTGGACTTGTGGACTCTGGTGGACTTGTAGACTGTGGTGGACTTGTAGACTGTGGTGGACTTGTGGACTGTGGTGGACTTGTGGACTGTGGTGGACTTGTGGACTTTGGTGGACTTGTGGACTCTGGTGGACTTGTGGACTTTGGGGACTACTTGTGGACTGTGGTGGACTTTGTGGACTGTGGTGGACTTGTGGACTGTGGTGGACTTGTGGACTTTGGTGGGACTTGTGGACTGTGGTGGACTTGTGGACTTGTAGACTGTGGTGGACTTGTGGACTTGTAGACTGTGGTGGACTTGTGGACTCTGGTGGACTTGTAGACTGTGGTGGACTTGTGGACTCTGGTGGACTTGTAGACTGTGGTGGACTTGTGGACTGTGGTGGACTTGTAGACTGTGGTGGACTTGTGGACTGTGGTGGACTTGTGGACTGTGGTGGACTTGTGGACTGTGGTGGACTTGTGGACTGTGGTGGACTTGTGGACTGTGGTGGACTTGTAGACTGCGGTGGACTTGTGGACTCTGGTGACTTGTAGACTGTGGTGGACTTGTGGACTGTGGTGGACTCGTGGACTGTGGTGGACTCGTGGACTGTGGTGGACTTGTAGACTGTGGTGGACTTGTGGTCTGTGGTGGACTTGTGGACTGTGGTGGACTTGTGGACTGTGGTGGACTTGTGGACTGTGTGTAGACTCTGGTGGACTTGTGGACTGTGGTGGACTTGTGGACTGTGGTGGACTCGTGGACTGTGGTGTGGACTCGTGGACTTGTGGACTCTGGTGGACTTGTGGACTGTGGTGGACTTGTGGACTGTGGTGGACTTGTGGACTGTGGTGGACTCGTGGACTTGTGGTGGACTTGTGGACTGTGGTGGACTTGTGGTCTGTGGTGGACTCGTGGACTTGTGGACTCTGGTGGACTTGTGGTCTGTGGTGGACTTGTGGACTGTGGTGGACTCGTGGACTGTGGTGGACTTGTGGACTTGTAGACTGTGGTGGACTTGTGGACTGTTGTGGACTTGTGGACTGTGGTGGACTTGTGGACTGTGGTGGACTTGTGGTCTGTGGTGGACTTGTAGACTGTGGTGGACTTGTGGACTGTGGTGGACTTGTGGACTGTGGTGGACTTGTGGTCTGTTGTGGACTTGTAGACTGTGGTGGACTTGTGGACTTGTAGACTGTGGTGGACTTGTAGACTGTGGTGGACTTGTGGTCTGTGGTCGACTTGTGGACTGTGGTGGACTTGTGGACTGTGGTGGACTCGTGGACTGTGGGGACTGGTCGGACTTGGTGGACTGTGGTGGACTCGTGGACTTGTAGACTGTGGTGGACTTGTAGACTGTGGTGGACTTGTAGACTGTGGTGGACTTGTGGACTGTGGTGGACTTGTGGACTGTGGTGGACTTGTGGACTGTGGTGGACTTGTGGACTGTGGTGGACTTGTGGACTGTGGTGGACTTGTGGACTGTGGTGGACTTGTGGACTGTGGTGGACTTGTGTGGACTGTGACTGTGGACTTGTGGACTCTGGTGGACTTGTAGACTGTGGTGGACTTGTGGACTGTGGTGGACTTGTGGACTGTGGTGGACTGTGGACTGTGGTGGACTTGTGACTGTGGACTTGTGGACTGTGGTGGTGGACTGTGGTGGACTTGTGGACTGTGGTGGACTTGTGGACTGTGGTGGACTTGTGGACTGTGGTGGACTTGTGGACTGTGGTGGACTTGTGGTGGTGGACTGGTGGACTTGTGGACTGTGGACTGGACTTGTGGACTTGTGGTGGACTTGTGGACTGTTGGTGACTTGTGGACTGTGGTGGTACTTGTGGACTGTGGGTGGACTTGTGGACTGTGGTGGACTTGTGGACTGTGGTGGACTTGTGGACTGTGACTGGACTTGTGGACTTGTGGACTTGTAGACTGTGGTGGACTTGTGGACTTGTAGACTGTGGTGGACTTGTGGACTCTGGTGGACTGTGTAGACTGTGGTGGACTTGTGGACTGTGGTGGACTTGCCGTGGACTGTGGTGGACTTGTGGACTGTGGTGGACTTGTGGACTGTGGTGGACTTGTGGACTGTGGTGGACTTGTAGACTGCGGTGGACTTGTGGACTCTGGTGGACTTGTAGACTGGTGGACTTGTGGACTGTGGTGGACTCGTGGGACTGTGGTGGACTTGTGGACTGTGGTGGACTTGTGGACTCTGGTGGACTTGTGGACTGTGGTGGACTTGTGTGACTGTGGTGGACTTGTGGGGACTCTGGTGGACTTGTGGACTCTGGTGGACTTGTGGACTCTGGTGGACTCGTGTGACTGTGGTGGACTTGTAGACTGTGGTGGACTTGTGGGACTCTGGTGGACT
>JAIEZT010000082.1:110000-137500 GCA_019594935.1 Periophthalmus modestus | reverse complement strand
CTTTGTGACTAATTCCAAGAAAAGAGGTGTAAATAAATACAGGTGAGTCAGACCTGGATTCTTGTGAAGGGAGGAGCGCGAAGACTAAAGAGAAGTGGAGGAACAGGTCGACCCTGTCTCCAGAACAGAGACGGCGACGCTTATAAATGCTCTGCACAGCATCCAGAGCGCCCGCAGAGCACCTGCAGAGCACCCAGAGCATCCACAGAGCACCCGCAGAGCACCTGCAGAGCACCCAGAGTACACCAAACATGGCCAATTTTCTGTCTGGAGTTTTAGGAAACAAGGGCATTGCGAGAATGGCTGGGGAGAAAGCAGGTCAGTCTCTATGGTCCGGTCTCTTATGGACAAAACTCTTAAAATATTTGACACGATCGTGGATGTACTGAGACTTAATATGACAATATTTAATTATCAGTAATATCTTGAGTCTTTGGTTTATGAAAAAGTTCAAATGTAAATTCCATTTGTACTTTTTACACTTTCATGTATCGATTTATTGATTCATTCGTTTCACTTTCTGGATGTTTTCTTGTTTTTGTAGGCGACATTGTGGAAGACACTGTAAACAAGGTTTTGGGTGATAAAGACAAGGAAGAGAAAGAAGCCGGAGGAAGCGACAAAGGCTTCAACGTGAGCGATGTTCTGGACTTTGGTGGAAAGAAAGAGGATAAGGGTGGACTGGATGTGGGGGATGCTCTGAACTTCATTGGAGGCTCAAAGGACAAAGGAGACGGAGGAGACAAAGGTGAGTGTGACCCGAGAATTCTGTTCACATAATGTGGGGTCATGTTTGCATTGTGGTAATAATGATCAAAAAGACATAATCCGGACTGAAGGGTGTGTGGCTGGTCGGGTTTGGAGCAGAGACCTTCATAAAACCCTGTTCTGTCTCTTCTGTCCTCAGGATTTGATCTGTCTGGAGCCATCGGAGACTTTATGAAATAATCCTGCTCTGGAATGGCACTGGTCTAACCGGCACACAAGCAAACACTCACCCGTCTGCACAGGCGTCTGCACAGGCGTCTGCACAGGGGTCTGCACAGGCGTCTGCACAGGCGTCTGCACAGGCGTCTGCGCAGGCGTCTGCACAGGGGTCTGCGCCGGCATCTGCGTGCCTGCAGTTTCATGTGTGTCATTGTAATGTCGTCGTTCTGCTGTTCATTATGAAAGAATAAAGTATTTATTATTGTAAACGAGACTGTTTATTTGGTTTTGTGTGACGTCTGCACCAAACCTCAGCTCTTCATCTCAGAGACGAGCTCTGCACAGATCTGTTTAGATAAGATAAAAAACTTTATTAATCTCCAAGGGAGAAATTCAGGTGTCCGGCAGCACACACACACTTGCACAAACACACACAATAAAAACAGCAGAAACAATAAAATATTACTATCAGTAGTATAAATATAAGTATAAAGTATAAAGCTCATATACAATTACAGATCATATGAGGCAGATCTGTGAAACAGCCTGAGCTGAAGAGACAAACGACCTCTTGAAGTCACTGTCCTGCGGCGCAGTGAGAGGAACCTGTTAGACCGTGTCTCCTCTGTGACACATCGTGTCATGTGAGGGACGTCTGGGATTACCCATGATGCCCTGCATTAAAACCCTCATCCTCCTCTCCAGCACAGCTCCCACAGAGTTCACCCTCCTCCCGATCACAGATGCACATTTCTTTA
This sequence comes from Periophthalmus modestus, assembly GCA_019594935.1. Taxonomy (NCBI): domain Eukaryota; kingdom Metazoa; phylum Chordata; class Actinopteri; order Gobiiformes; family Gobiidae; genus Periophthalmus; species Periophthalmus modestus. The sequence continues at coordinate 135,815 of JAIEZT010000082.1, read as the reverse complement.
TCAGTTTGTCCAAACGATCACAATCCCTCGTGGTCATACTGCCCCAACAGACAACACCAAAGAAGAAGACGGCACGTGCCACAACAGACTGATAAAAAAGGAACAACATGTCGGCAAACACAGCAAAGACCTAAGCTTTCTTAGGAAAAACAGTCTACTCTGTCCTTTGTCACAATTCAGACATAAATATACATGTACATGTGTAAATGTATGTCTGTATTTACAGTGGGGCATAAAAGTTTTTATTCAGCCCCAATTGTTCAAGTTCTCGTCTTTTTAAGACGAGAGGCCTGTAGTTTTCATCATAGTTTCACTTCAACTATGAGACAGAGGAAAGAATCAGGGAATCACACTGTAGGATTTTTAATGAATTAATTGATAAATTCCTCAGTAAAATAAGTATTTTGTCTCCTACAAACAGCAGGATCTGTGTGTCTCAGACGTGTAAGTTGTTCTTTCAGAGGCTCCTCTGTCCTCCACTCGTTCCCTGTATTAATGGCTCCTGTTTGACTCGTTCTCAGTATAAAAGACACCTGTCCACAACCTCAAACAGTCACACTCCAAACTCCCTTGAGGCCAATGGCCACTTGCACAAGTGACCATCAAATGTGGCATATACCAAGGAGATGCACTGTCCCCACTGCTGTTCTGAGCTGGAGGAACCATCATGAAGGACAAGCTCCTGCATGGGATGTACCACCGGAACAAAACTGAAGTGGATCATATCAAGAAATCCACCAATGTCTTGAGAAAGAGCTGGACTGAAGGACAGAGGCTCATCCTGGAGCACAGGAGCCTTGAGCACCAGAGCGATAGAGGCTCAGATCTACCACCAGACAAGACCCAAGACAAAGAGGCTCCTGAGACAATCCAGCTCATAACTGCAGGTGTAAGATGCAGAAAACAAACATGGAGCCACATAACCAAGTGGAGCCATAGTGACAGAAACATCTGTGAGAGAACGGACTGAAACCCCCAGGTCAAGAAACACCTCCAAAGGTCGTGGAGAATGAGCCAAGATCCTGTGGGACTCAGATACAGACTGACAGATGGAGATGGACCAACCGGACATAGTGGAGGTGGATAAACAACAGAGCAAAGCCGTCGTGGTGGAACATCACAGAACCAAGAGAACATCAGGAAAAAGGAGCATGAGAAACTAGAGAAATACCAGGGGCTCAAAGAAGAGCTGGAGAAGGTCTGGAAGGTGAAGGCCTCAGTGGTGCCCGTGGTCATCGGACTCGGGGCAGTGACCCCCAAACTGGAGGAGAGACTACAGCAGATCCCAGGAGAAACATCAGACATCTCAGTCCAGAAAAGGAACAGCAAAGATACTGAAGAACCAAGCTCCAGGTCTCTGGGAGAGGACCAGAGCGTGGAAAAAGAGGGGATAAAAAGACCACCCGCGGAGGGGGAGGAGGGATTTTTTTTTTAATGTATACAGACGAAATGGACACAGGTTCAGGTTAAAGTGCCGTTTATTTTAGTCGGGCGTTTTAGGACAGTTTGTCCCTAAAGGAGAAATATGTGATTGTTCTAATTGTACATGGTCCCTTTTTAAATAAATAAATAAGAAGTGTTTAGAAAATGTTTATAGCGAGGAGCATCTGCTCTGTGTTTTTATTACAAAGAGAGCTCCTACTTTACATATGTTTGACTTTCAAATCAGCTGAAGCGTCCAGCTCAGGTCACAGCGGCTCCTGAGCCACAAAATAAATCACAAAATAACGTCTGATATATTTGTTTTGTTCAGAATCTCTGTCCATGTTTGTCTCATAAAGTTTGTCTCGTGTCATCGCCCTCTTTGTGTGTTTGACCACGTTCACTAGATTTCTCAGAAATGCAGTTTTCTGGTTCATTTACGTGTATGAACAATAATCTCATTAATCCAGATGCCCTGCCACCTGTGGACCTGCTGACATCATTAGAAACAAAGTACAGAAACATAAACAGAGCCGTGTTTGAGGTAAAGTGCCATGGGCAGGGCTGGTGCAGCCGGGGCCCTACACCAGATAAACAGGTCTGACTGGTACTTACCCTCCCAAGACTAAATCCACGGCATTTCGTTCGGGGGCGGGACTTAATGTTCTATTGTAACCACGGCAACCTGCTTTTAAACAGTGTTTTCTGTTCACCTGAGCTGAAAGTCTGAAAAACAAGTCAAAGACAAAGAATTTAGAGGTAAAATGATAAACACATCGAGGCACATTTCCCCCAAACACAACAGCACGCTAAGCCCCGCCCCTGGACGAAATGCCAAGTACTGAGGGAGTCGTCATCAGCGCCTCTCCCAGCCTCTCCTGGCGCTCTGCTCCAGAGTCTCACACAACAAGAGCAGGAGCCAGCAGAACCACAGCACCTCAACCATGTCGTTCCTCGTGGATAAACTGGCGAAACGTGCGGGTGAGTCGCTCTTCACACTTACGAGAGTAGATTTTACAGGTGGTGAGGGCAACAGCACTTTTACACTGGGCACCTCACCCTTAGGGGGCGCTAACCTGCTCCACTTTCACAACAGCAATGAAGTCACAATATCAGTATCCACTGAATTTAATAAACGTAGACTGTACTGTGTTAGCACAATACTATACTAACGCCAACACTAACCCTGACCCTAAAGCTAATCCTAACACTAACCCTGACCCTAACACTAACCCTGACCCTAACCCTGACCCTAACACTAACCCTGACCCTAACCCTGACGCTAACCCTGACCCTAACGCTAATCCTGACCCTAACACTAACCCTGACCCTAACACTAACCCTAACACTAACCCTGACCCTAACCCTGACCCTAACGCTAACCCTGACCCTAACCCTAACCCTAACCCTAACCCTGACCCTAACCCTGACCCTAACGCTAACCCTGACCCTAACGCTAACCCTGACCCTAACGCTAACCCTGACCCTAACACTAACCCTGACCCTAACACTAACCCTGACCCTAACGCTAACCCTGACCCTAACGCTAACCCTGACCCTAACCCTAACGCTAACCCTGACCCTAACGCTGACCCCTAACGCTAACCCTGACCCTAACGCTAACCCTAACACTAACCCTGACCCTAACGCTAACCCTGACCCTAACCCTGACCCTAAAGCTAATCCTGACCCTAACACTAACCCTGACCCTAACGCTAACCCTGACCCTAACGCTAACCCTGACCCTAACGCTAACCCTGACCCTAACGCTAACCCTAACACTAACCCTGACCCTAACATGAACCCTGACCCTAACACTAACGCTGACCCTAACGCGAACCCTGACCCTAACATGAACCCTGACCCTAACACTAACCCTGACCCTAACATGAACCCTGACCCTAACACTAACGCTGACCCTAACGCGAACCCTGACCCTAACATGAACCCTGACCCTAACACGAACCCTGACCCTAACACTAACCCTGACCCTAACGCTAACCCTAACCCTGACCCAAACCCTGACCCTAACACTAACCTTGACTCTAACGCTAACCCTGACCCTAACACTAACACTAACCCTGACCCTGACCCTAACACTAACGCTGACGCTGACCCTAACGCGAACCCTAACCCTAACATGAACCCTGACCCTAACGCTGACCCTAATGCTAACCCTGACCCTAACCCTGACCCTAACACTAACCCTGACTCTAACGCTAACCCTGACCCTAACACGAACCCTGACCCTAACAGGAACCCTGACCCTAGCGCTAACCCTGACCCTATCGTTAACCCTGACCCTAACACTAACCCTGACCCTAAAGCTAACCCTGACCCTAACACTAACGCTGACCCTAACGCGAACCCTAACCCTAACATGAACCCTGACCCTAACGCTGACCCTAACGCTAACCCTGACCCTAACCCTGACCCTAACACTAACCCTGACTCTAACGCTAACCCTGACCCTAACACGAACCCTGACCCTAACACAAACCCTGACCCTAACACAAACCCTGACCCTAACACGAACCCTGACCCTAACGCGAACCCTGACCCTAACGCTAACCCTGACCCTAACACTAACCCTGACCCTAACACGAACCCTGACCCTAACACAAACCCTGACCCTAACACAAACCCTGACCCTAACACTACCCCTGACCCTGAACCCTAACCCAAACCCTGAACCCTAACACTAAACCCTGACCCAAACCCTGACCCTAACACTAACCCTGACGCTAACCCTGACCCTAACGCGAATCCTGACCCTAACCCTGACCTTAACGCGAACGCTAACCCTGATTGGTCCGAGTCTGATCTCTTCTGTGATTGGTCTGTGGTCTGATCTCTTCTCTGATTGGTCCGAGTCTGATCTCTTCTCTGATTGGTCCGAGTCTGATCTCTTCTCTGATTGGTCCGAGTCTGATCTCTTCTCTGATTGGTCCGTGGTCTGATTTCTAGGGGACATAGTGGCTGATAAAATAAAGAGTGCTCTGGGAGGAGATGACGACGACAAAGACGACAAGGAGGACAAAGATGGCGGCTTTCTGTCCATTTTCAAAAGGGACAAAGACGATGACGACCATGACAGGCATAAAGGGGGACTCTTCTCCTTCGGGAAAGACGACGATGACGACCACAAGGACAGGGACAAGGACAAAGGAAACTTCTTCCAGAATCTGTTTGACCGAGACGATGATCGCAGAGAAAAGGGCCCCAAGAAATCGGGCTTCCACGGCCTGTTCTCCGAGCAAGAGGCGGGGGGAGGAGCCAGGTCGGAGGAGGCGGGGGGCGGAGCCTGGCCAGAGGGTGGAGCCTGGCCAGAGGGCGGAGCCGGCCCCGACGCTGGGCCCTGCGCTCACATGACAGAGGGGGATCTGGGTAAGTACCACACGAACCTCACGAGTAAAACACCCGAAAACAACCCTGAACAAACCAGAGACACGACCAGAGGGGCTGATGGGAGATCACACAGAGGGGCTGATGGGAGATCACACAGAGGGGCTGATGGGAGATCACACCGAGGGGCTGATGGGAGATCACACCGAGGGGCTGATGGGAGATCACACAGAGGGGCTGATGGGAGATCACACAGAGGGGCTGATGGGGTGTGTTTGTGTTTCAGATCTGATGAGTGACCTGATGGAAGTGGCCAACGAAAACTCCTGAGACGTTTAGTCCCAAAGTGATGTTTCTGATCCTGAGACGTGTCTGATGTTTCTGATCCTGTAACGTGTCTGATGTTTCTGATCCTGTAGCGTGTCTGATGTTTCTGATCCTGTAACGTGTCTGATGTTTTTGATCCTGTAACGTGTCTGATGTTTCTGATCCTGTAGCGTGTCTGATGTTTCTGATCCTGTGACGTGTCTGATGTTTCTGATTCTGTAACGTGTCTGATGTTTCTGATCCTGTAGCGTGTCTGATGTTTCTGATCCTGAGACGTGTCTGATGTTTTTGATCCTGAGATGTGTCTGATGTTTCTGATCCTGTAACGTGTCTGATGTTTCTGATCCTGTAGCGTGTCTGATGTTTCTGATCCTGTAACGTGTCTGATGTTTCTGATCCTGTAGCGTGTCTGATGTTTCTGATCCTGTAACGTGTCTGATGTTTCTGATCCTGTAACGTGTCTGATGTTTCTGATCCTGAGACGTGTCTGATGTTTCTGATCCTGTAACGTGTCTGATGTTTCTGATCCTGAGACGTGTCTGATGTTTCTGATCCTGTAACGTGTCTGATGTTTCTGATCCTGTAACGTGTCTGATGTTTCTGATCCTGAGACGTGTCTGATGTTTCTGATCCTGTAACGTGTCTGATGTTTTTGATCGTGGTGGAGCAGAAGTAGAAATAAATATAAACTATATAATTATATAAATATATATTGATTGTCTCTAAATGTATTTTACGTTTTGTAAATCTGGCATTAAAACATTTTAAAAACAAACAGCTCTAGACTGCTTTTCTTAATGAACTTAAAGTTTCATGAAGTGAGTTTATTTAATTTTTTTCATTTTATACAAAACAAATTGAATGAGAGAATGTTGTACAGTGTTTATCATTTTGAGTATTTCAGTTTTATCAAACACAAAAGTTCTGACTGAAGCTCAGCTGCTCTGACATGTCCTCCTGGAGTTGTATTTTGTTTCATTCACATGTTTGAGTCACACTTTATTATTAGTCTGTAACATCTCCAAAGCTCAAAATGCTCTGTTCCACTTAGTGATGTCATGAAGTGGTAGTTTTTACTGCTCCTTTTACCTTTAGTTCAGTCGAGATTGACAATTTATCCAAATGATTCTAGTGAAGGTGGAGTTTAAAAACACAGTGGAGCACTTCCTGTCTAACCACATGATGACATCACAAGGTGGAACAGAGTGTTTTCTCAGCCTAAATCTGCAGGTTTGTTTGTTAAACGTGTGAGAATGAAACAAAAGGCAGCTCCAGGTCTGTGTGAGACGAGGAAACATTAGAACAGATCAGAAAACACAGAACTATGGGCCTTTAACTCATCTGAAATAATAGTTTATAAAATATGAACATTTGAAAATACCACGTCACGGTGGGAAGTGAAGGTCCAGCAGAGTGAAGTCCTGACAGAGGAGGGCGCTGTTCTCATCACACATAAACTGTGTGTGGAGCCTCACAGTCAGCTCCGTCTTTGGGAGAGAGAAGAGGGAGTGAAGACGCCGCGCCGCCACCTCCGTGTTCTTCACCTCTGACCCCGCGGCTGCAAAACAACACTTCAGTTTATGACGTTTCAGAGCCACATCCCGAAAGTGTTTACAGATGTTCATCAGATTCAGTTTACACAGTTTAACCTCGAACACAAACTACGGAAGAGACCTGGACGACTGAAATTCAAAAATATGTATTTACTCACAAAACACTGAATCCTGCAGTAACATAGTGTGAGTGTGGCTAACAGTGTGAGTGTGGCTAACATACTGTGAGTGTGGCTAACATAGTGTGAGTGTGGCTAACATAGTGTGAGTGTGGCTAACATACTGTGAGTGTGGCTAACATAACGTGTGAGTGTGGGCTAACATACTGTGAGAGTGTGAGTGGCTAACATAGTGTGAGTGTGGCTAACATACTGTGAGTGTGGCTAACATACTGTGAGTGTGGCTAACATACTGTGAGTGTGGCTAACATACTGTGAGTGTGGCTAACATAGTGTGAGTGTGGCTAACATACTGTGAGTGTGGCTAACATACTGTGAGTGTGGCTAACATACTGTGAGTGTGGCCAACATACTGTGAGTGTGGCTAACATAGTGTGAGTGTGGCTAACATACTGTGAGTGTGGCTAAACATACTGTGAGTGTGGCTAACATGTGGCTAACATGTGTGGCTAACAGTGTGTGGCTAACATACTGTGAGTGTGGCTAACATGGTGAGTGTGGCTAACATACTGTGAGTGGCTGTGGGCTAACATACTGTGAGTGTGAGTGTGTGGCTAACATACTGTGAGTGTGGCTAACATACTGTGGCTAACAGTGTGAGTGTGGCTAACATACTGTGAGTGTGGTGGGCTAACATAGTGGCTGAGTGTGTGCTAACAAACTGTGAGTGTGGCTAACAAAGTGTGGCTAACATGAGTGTGGCTAACATATGTGACTGTGAGTGTGGCTAACATACTGTGAGTGTGGCTAACATACTGTGAGTGTGGCTAACATACTGTGAGTGTGGCTAACATAGTGTGAGTGTGGCCAACATACTGTGAGTGTGGCTAACAAAGTGTGAGTGTGGCTAACTGTGAGTGTGGCTAACATACTGTGAGTGTGGCTAACATACTGTGAGTGTGGCTAACAAAGTGTGAGTGTGGCCAACATACTGTGAGTGTGGCTAACAAAGTGTGAGTGTGGCTAACTGTGAGTGTGGCTAACATACTGTGAGTGTGGCTAACATACTGTGAGTGTGGCTAACATACTGTGAGTGTGGCACACGTGTGGCTCTGACCTGAGCTCCTGAGTTTATCTGGGGGGGCCACGAGGAGCTTCTGCATCACAGTTGGAGGCACCTGGATGGACATCTGAAGTTCTCCATCAGTGAGGGTCAGCACTGCCGACCTGTGGAAGCACCAGGTTTACAGAATCAGGCATGTCTAGATTATTAGGATCATCATTAATCTGGATTATTGAGGTGGAGGATCAGACTGGTCCTGGTGTCAGTAATCATGTCACAAAAGTTTTATCCCCTGACATGCAATTATAAATATATCGTTTTCATAATGATTTTTCTATTCAGACTAAATGTAGAAGTGTACCTGTAGTAGGTGCGTACACTGGTGTGAGGAAGGCAGGGGTAACAGGGCCGGTAGATTCCATTGGAGTCTGTGTCGAGCTCAGACGCACATCGCCCACACCCTGTGAACGTGACATCACCACAGAGTAACTCAAGCACATCCGCAGCGGAGCATGACCCGTCCAGAACCAGGGGAGGGTCTGGAGACAGAGGACCACCACGGAAATGGAACGCTTCCACATGAACTCTCAGCTCCACTTCACCTGAGGTTTTAAGGAGATAAGCAGCAGATAATGGACAATCGTTCAACCACAGACGACCTCGACACGTGGATCCTTCTGTCATATGGACACAAGTCTGTCTCTGGGTTACGGATGACATCACCACATTCTACAGGCCAATCACATGTAACAGCAGCAAACAGCTAAATCACAGCTAAAGTTAATGTTAAAACACAGATGTGTGTTGTTCTTGTTGCAATCTATAAGGAAAACTGGGGCAACAGTAGCTCCGAGTGTTTGTCCCATAGACTGTTTATATAAATGCACGTAGCTAACCTGCTAACCGTCATGTTCCAAATACAAACTGATCATGGTGCACTTCCTGCTCCATCGACTCTGGCTCCAGTTCACTTTACACTGAAAAACTGTGTCTCTCTCTGTCTCTGCGTCTGTCAGACTCATGTTGGTCTTAAATGTTCGTATTAACCCTCTACATGATCCTGGGGTTTTTATTTCACATCTGTGTCTGTAAATCAACATATGAACATTAATAACAGACACATCAGGTCCTTCTGTCCCCGACGTCGCTCCTGTTAGCGTTAGCAACAGGTTTGATTGACAGTGTTGCAAAGCGCCCGCTCCCTGATAAACCAGCAGTGTGGGCGGGAAGGGGCGTTACCTTCATCAGCCTCGCTCCTGATTGGCTCTTTGGTGGCTATGATACTTGCGGTGTCTGTGTACACTGGTGTATGAACGTGTGTGTGAGTGGTTGATATAAAGTGCTTTGAAGATGGAAAATAGTTTTATAAAAATGTGATGTAAGAGTATGACATCACTTCTTACCGCTGTATTTCTGAGACAGCAGCGTCTTCATGTCCAGCTCCACACTGCTGCCGCCGGCCGCTGCTCTGGGCGGCTGAAAAAAGCGGCTCATCCGGGGGTCAGTTGGGTCGAGGGCTCGCACTGAGCTCCATGAGGTGGAGTGCAGTTCAGGAAGGTCAAAGGTCACGCCCTCTCTCACCAAGAGATTACGGAAGTCCCAAACGATTTCTAAAGAAAACAGATCGAAGTTTATTGTGTTCTGACCCCATAATGTACCTTGAAAACACTATGATCCAGTGCAGTGCAGTAACAAACTGAAAGTGAACGAGTCCTGAAAGGTCAGCACCTGTTCATTTACCTGTGTCTCTGGTGAAACGCGGCAGCCATTCTACAGCGGCCCCCCATAGGACAAGCGCCCCCTGCTGGCCTCCAGGTTGCTCCACGGTGATGACGGCCCTGCGCTGAAGAGCCGATCTGCAGCGAGAGTCTGCCTCACTCTGCCACTCTGAAAACACAAGTACCTCCTCATCTCTGTTCCAGCTACAACTGAACTAGAGCTGGAGCTAGAGCTGGAGCTAGAGCTGGAGCTAGAGCTGGAGCTAGAGCTGGAGCTAGAGCTGGAGCTGGAGCTAGAGCTGGAGCTAGAGCTAGAGCTAGAGCTAGAGCTGGAGCTGGAGCTGGAGCTGGAGCTGGAGCTGGAGCTGGAGCTGGAGCTGGAGCTGGAGCTGGAGCTGGAGCTAGAGCTGGAGCTAGAGCTGGAGCTGGAGCTGGAGCTAGAGCTAGAGCTGGAGCTGGAGCTGGAGCTGGAGCTGGAGCTAGAGCAAGAGCAAGAGCAAGAGCAAGAGCAAGAGCTGGAGCTAGAGCTAGAGCTAGAGCTGGAGCTGGAGCTGGAGCTAGAGCTGAAGCTAGAGCTGGAGCTAGAGCTGGAGCTGGAGCTAGAGCTGGAGCTGGAGCTGGAGCTGAGCTGGAGCTGGAGCTGGAGCTGGAGCTGGAGCTAGAGCTGGAGCTAGAGCTGGAGCTGGAGCTGGAGCTAGAGCTGGAGCTGGAGCTGGAGCTGGAGCTGGAGCTGGAGCTGGAGCTGGAGCTAGAGCTAGAGCTGGAGCTGGAGCTGGAGTTGGAGCTGGAGCCGGAACTAGAGCTGGAGCTGGAACTGGAACTAGAGCTGGAGCTAGAGCTGGAGCTAGAGCTGGAGCTGGAGCTGGAGCTGGAGCTGGAGCTGGAGCTGGAGCTGGAGCTAGAGCTGGAGCTGGAGCTGGAGCTGGAGCTAGAGCTGGAGCTGAAACTAGAGCTGGAGTTGGAGCTGGAGCCGGAACTAGAGCTGGAGCTGGAACTGGAACTAGAGCTGGAGCTAGAGCTGGAGCTAGAGCTGGAGCTGGAGCTAGAGCTGGAGCAGGAGCTGGAACTAGAGCTGGAACTAAAGCTGGAGCTGGAGCTAGAGCTGGAGCTAGAGCTGGAGCTGGAGCTGGAACTAGAGCTGGAGCTAGAGCTGGAGCTAGAGCTGGAGCTAGAGCTGGAGCTAGAGCTGGAGCTAGAGCTGGAACTGGAACTGGAACTAGAGCTGGAGCTAGAGCTGGAGCTGGAACTGGAACTAGAGCTGGAGCTAGAGCTGGAGCAGGAGCTGGAACTAGAGCTGGAACTAAAGCTGGAGCTGGAGCTAGAGCTGGAGCTGGAGCCGGAACTAGAGCTGGAGCTAGAGCTGGAGCTAGAGTTAGAGCTGGAGCTGGAGCTGGAACTAGAGCTGGAGCTGGAACTAGAGCTGGAGCTGGAGTTGGAGCTGGAACTGGAACTAGAGCTGGAGCTAGAGCTGGAGCTGGAACTGGAACTAGAGCTGGAACTGGAGCTGGAGCTAGAGCTGGAGCTGGAGCTGGAGCTAGAGCTGGAGCTGGAGCTGGAGCTGGAGCTGGAGCTGGAGCTGGAGCTGGAGCTGGAGCTGGAGCTGGAGCTAGAGCTGGAGCTGGAGCTGGAGCTGGAGCTGGAGCTAGAGCTGGAGCTGGAGCTAGAGCTGGAGCTGGAGCTAGAGCTGAAGCTAGAGCTGGAGCTAGAGCTGGAGCTGAAACTAGAGCTAGAGCTGGAGCTGGAGCTGGAGCTAGAGCTGGAGCTAGAGCTGGAGCTAGAGCTGGAGCTGGAGCTGGAGCTAGAGCTGGAGCTGGAGCTGGAGCTGGAGCTGGAGCTAGAGCTGGAGCTGGAGCTGGAGCTAGAGCTGGAGCTGGAGCTGGAGCTAGAGCTGGAGTTGAGCTGGAGCCGGAACTAGAGCTGGAGCTGGAACTGGAACTGGAGCTGAGAGCTAGAGCTGGAGCTAGAGAGCTGGAGCTGGAGCTGGAGCTAGAGCTGGAGCTGGAGCTAGAGCTGGAGCTGCTGGAGCTGGAGCTGGAGCTGGAGCTGGAGCTGGAGCTGGAGCTGGAGCTGGAGCTGAGAGCTGGAGCTGGAGCTGGAGCTAGCTGAGAGCTGGAGCTGAAGACTAGAGCTGGAGTTGGAGCTGGAGCCGGAACTAGAGCTGGAGCTGGAACTGGAACTAGAGCTGGAGCTAGAGCTGGAGCTAGAGCTGGAGCTGGAGCTGGAGCTAGAGCTGGAGCAGGAGCTGGAACTAGAGCTGGAACTAAAGCTGGAGCTGGAGCTAGAGCTGGAGCTAGAGCTGGAGCTGGAGCCGGAACTAGAGCTGGAGCTAGAGCTGGAGCTAGAGCTGGAGCTGGAGCTAGAGCTGGAACTGGAACTGGAACTAGAGCTGGAGCTAGAGCTGGAGCTGGAACTGGAACTAGAGCTGGAGCTGGAGCTAGAGCTGGAGCAGGAGCTGGAGCAGGAGCTGGAACTAGAGCTGGAACTAAAGCTGGAGCTGGAGCTAGAGCTGGAGCTGGAGCCGGAACTAGAGCTGGAGCTAGAGCTGGAGCTAGAGCTGGAGCTAGAGTTAGAGCTGGAGCTGGAACTAGAGCTGGAGCTGGAGTTGGAGCTGGAACTGGAACTAGAGCTGGAGCTAGAGCTGGAGCTGGAACTGGAACTAGAGCTGGAACTAAAGCTGGAGCTGGAGCTGAGCTGGAGCTGGAGCTGGAGCTAGAGCTGGAGCCGGAACTAGAGCTAGAGCTGGAGCTGGAGCTGAAACTAGAGCTAGAGCTGGAGCTGGAGCTGAAACTAGAGCTAGAGCTGGAGCTGGAGCTAGAGCTGGAGCTGGAGCTAGAGCTGGAGCTGAAACTAGAGCTGGAGCTAGAGCTAGAGCTGGAGTTGGAGCTACAGCTAGAGCTGGAGCTGGAACTAGACTAGAGCTAGAGCTAGAGCTGGAGCTGGAGCTGAAAGAGCTAGAGCTAGAGCTGAGCTGGAGCTGGAACTAGAGCTAGAGCTGGAGTTGGAGGAGCTGGAGCTGGAACTAGAGCTGGCTAGAGCTGGAGCTGGAACTAGCTAGAGCTAGAGCTGGAGCTGGAGCTGGAACTAGAGCTAGAGCTGGAGCTACAGCTGGAGCTACAGCTGGAGCTAGAGCTGGAGCTGGAGCTGGAACTAGAGCTAGAGCTGGAGCTGGAACTAGAGCTAGAGCTGGAGCTACAGCTGGAGCTAGAGCTGGAGCTGGAACTAGAGCTAGAGCTGGAGTTGGAGCTACAGCTGGAGCTACAGCTGGAGCTAGAGCTGGAGCTGGAGCTGGAACTAGAGCTGGAGCTGGAACTAAAGCTGGAGCTGGAGCTACAGCTGGAGCTACAGCTGGAGCTAGAGCTGGAGCTACAGCTGGAGCTAGAGCTGGAGCTAGAGCTAGAGCTGGAACTGGAACTAAAGCTGGAGCTAGAGCTAGAGCTGGAGCTGGAACTTAAAGATTTAGTGTTTTGAGTTTTTACAGGAGAAAATATAATTTCTCCCCATCGACCCTGATAAACCTTTGACCCTCATGACCTTTTGACCCTCATGACCCTTTGACCCTCACACAGCTCCAGAGGCTGTGATGACATCTGCAGAGTCAGAACTTCCGTTTGGGAACTCCGATCTGTAACTCGTGTGTTTTGCTAAAAAGATTCCAGGTACTTTCTTATTTAACTCGTGCAGAAGCAGCTCACCTTTGCTCAGGTGAGTGTGAGTCACCCTCAGCAGCATGTGCACCAGTGTATTAACCCTCAGTGACCTGATGGTGGCGTAAGGGAGGCGGCTGAGCGTCTGCGTGGGAGGTACAGGCAGTGATACCAGCAGGGGGCGGTGTTTGGTGAGGAAATCATACAGAGGAGTCAAAGATCGAGCCCTGACCTGCTGAGAGCCTGAAATAAAGAGGAATGTTGTCTGTTAGAGTTAGAGTTAAGGGGTCAAAGGTCAGGGGTCAGGGGTCAGGGGGTTCAAGACACGAGACAAACAAAAGAAACTATGAAGGAACAAACAAGAGTACGAGTAACTTCTGCCCCACAGTGACACCCGCCCCACAGTGACACCCGCCCCACAGTGACACCCGCCCCACACTGACACCCGCCCCACACTGACACCCGCCCCACACTGACACCCGCCCCACACTGACATCTGCCCCACACTGTCCCACACTGACACCCGCCCCACACTGACACCCGCCCCACACTGACACCTGCCCCACACTAACACCCGCCCCACACTGACACCTGCCCCACACTGACACCTGCCCCACACTGATCCACACTGACACCTGCCCCACACTGACCCACACTGACACCCGCCCCACACTGACACCTGCCCCACACTGACACCCGCCCCACACTGTCCCACACTGACACCTGCCCCACACTGACACCTGCCCCACACTGACACCCGCCCCACACTGACACCTGTCCCACACTGACACCCGCGCCACACTGTCCCACACTGACACCTGCGCCACACTGACCCCCGCCCCACACTGACACCTGCCCCACACTGACACCTGTCCCACACTGACACCCGTCCCACACTGACACCTGTCCCACACTGACACCCGCCTCACACTGACACCTGACCCACACTGACACCCGCCCCACACTGGCGCTGGGGTCGGTGGTTCTGACCTGTGAGCGTTCCCGGGGGTGGGACTCTGCCCAGGTTCAGGAGTTTGCTGTTGTAAGTTGAGCGTAGAAGTCGTTCTCCTCTCCAGGTGTCTTCATTTACCTGCAGCTCTGACAGACACAGGTGTAACACAGAGACTGTGACAAACAGCTTCACTCAGAGTTAGTCAGAGACAATTACATCATGAGTCATTTTAGTATTATCATTTAAATTACAGTTTTACAGCAATATTTCACACTCCTGCATAAGTTTTTGCAACATTCATTTGGTAAAAAGGATTTTAATTGTCATGATCCCTGATTCCCTCCCTCACCTGCCTGAGTCTGTAGCTGGGCGGAGTCCTGGCTCCTCCCGTGTGCACCTGACATCCATCAACGTTAATCACACCTGTGGTGGATAAGAGGAGCCAGGACCAGACACTCGGTGACAGATCGTCTGCGTGTCAACGTGAATATTCTTTTGCTTGGATTAGTTAATGTTTTTGCCTGTTTGTATCCTGCTCACTGGATTCTTGCTCCTCTCCAGATCCTGCTTCTTGGACCGGCTCAGCTGCCTCTGACCCTGCCTCTGACCCTCGCCTCTGACCCTGCCTCTGACCCTCGCTTCTGCCTGTGACCCTGCCTGTGATCCTGCCTCTGACCCTCGTCTCTGACCCTCGCCTCTGACCCTCGCCTCTGCCTGTGACCCTGCCTGTGACCCTTGCCTCTGCCTGTGATCCTGGCTCTGACCCTGCCTGTGACCCTGCCTCTGACCCTGCCTGTGACCCTCACCTCTGACCCTGCCTCTGACCCTCGCCTCTGCCTGTGACCCTGCCTGTGATCCTGCCTCTGATCCTCGCCTCTGACCCTCACCTCTGACCCTGCCTGTGACCCTGCCTCTGCCTCTGACCCTGCCTGTGATCCTGCTGACCCTCCTCTGACCCTCTGCCTCTGACCCTCACCTCTGACCCTGCCTCTGACCCTCCTGCTGCCTCTGACCCTCACCTCTGACCCCCTGCTCTGACCCTCGCCTCCTGCCTCTGACCCTCCTGTGCCTCTGACCCTGCCTCTGACCCTGCCTCTGACCCTCCTCTGACCCTCGCCTCTGCCTCTGACCCTGCCTCTGACCCTGCCCTGCTGACCCTCGCCTCTGACCCTCGCCTCTGCCTCTGACCTGCCTGCCTCTGACCCTCGCCTCTGCCTGACCCTGACCCTGCCTCTGACCCTCGCCCTGCCTCTGACCCTCGCCTCTGACCCTCCCTGCCTCTGACCCTGCCTGACTGACCCTCTGACCCTGCCTCTGACCCTCTGACCTGACTGTGACCCTGCCTCTGCCTGTGACCCCCTCTGACCCTGCCTCTCTGACCCTGCCTGTGACCCTGCCTCTGACCCTGCCTCCTCACTCTGATCCTGCCTCTGCCTCTGCCTGCCCTGCCTCTGACCCTCGCCTCTGACCCTCCCTCCTCTGACCCTGCCTCTGACCCTCGCCTCTGACCCTGCCTCTGACCCTCGCCTCTGACCCTCGCCTCTGCCTGTGACCCTGCCTCTGACCCTGCCTCTGACCCTCACCTCTGATCCTGCCTCTGACCCTGCCTCTGACCCTCGCCTCTGATCCTCGTCTCTGACCCTGCCTCTGACCCTCGCCTCTGACCCTGCCTGACCCTGCCTGTGATCCTGCCTCTGACCCTCGCCTCTGACCCTCACCTCTGCCTGCGACCCTGCCTCTGACCCTCGCCTCTGACCCTCGTCTCTGACCCTGCCTCTGACCCTCACCTCTGACCCTGCCTCTGACCCTGCCTCTGACCCTCGCCTCTGACCCTGCCTCTGACCCTGCCTCTGACCCTCACCTCTGACCCTGCCTCTGACCCTGCCTCTGCCTGTGACCCTGCCTGTGACCCTCGCCTCTGACCCTGCCTCTGACCCTCGCCTCTGCCTGTGACACTGCCTGTGACCCTCGCCTCTGACCCTGCCTCTGATCCTGCCTCTGACCCTCACCCAAAAAAATCTAAAATAAAACTCACAACTCAAAACTACAGTAAAATAATAACACATCCAGACTGATGCCTGTATAAAACCACGGACTGACCACACGGACTGACCACGCAGACTGACCACACGGACTGACCACACAGACTGACCACACGGACTGACCACGCAGACTGACCACACGGACTGACCACGCAGACTGACCACACGGACTGACCACACAGACTGACCACACGGACTGACCACGCAGACTGACCACACGGACTGACCACACAGACTGACCACACGGACTGACCACACGGACTGCAGACTGACCACACGGACTGACCACACAGATTGACCACAAGGACTGACCACACAGACTGACCACGCAGACTGACCACACAGACTGACCACACAGACTGACCACAAGGACTGACCACACAGATTGACCACAAGGACTGACCACACAGACTGACCACACGGACTGACCACACGGACTGACCACACGGACTGACCACAAGGAGACCACTGACACACAACCTGACTAACCACACGGACTGACCACACGGACTGACTACACGGACTGACCACACGGACTGACCAACAAGGACTGACCACACGGACTGACCACACGACTGACCACACGGACTGACCACAAGGACTGACCACAACTGGACCCACACAGACTGACCACACGGAATGACCACACGGACTGACCACACGGACTAACCACACGAACTTACTACACGGACTGACCACAAGGACTGACCACAAGGACTGACCACACAGACTGACCACACGGACTGACCACACGGAATGACCACAAGGACTGACCACACGGACTGACCACACGGAATGACCACAAGGACTGACCACACGGACTGACCACACGGACTGACCACACGGACTGACCACACGGAATGACCACAAGGACTGACCACACGGACTAACCACACGGACTGACCACACGGACTGACCACACGGACTGACCACGCGGACTGACCACACGGACTTACCACACGGACTGACCACACGGACTGACCACACAGACTGACCACACGGACTGACCACACGGACTAACCACACGGACTTACCACACGGACTAACCACACGGACTTACTACACGGACTGACCACACAGACTGACCACGCGGACTGACCACACGGACTGACCACACAGACTGACCACACAGAATGACCACACGGACTGACCACACGGACTGACCACACAGAAACTGTAAACAAAAGCTGTTTCAGTTTCAGTGTCGTTAGCGCCTCCTTCAGACAGATATAAGGCAGTGTCCAGCAGTAATCTGACCAGAACTGAAGAAGAGACTTGGACGAGCAGCAAAACGTCTTCACTCCTTCAACGTTTTTGTCCAGTGACAGATTTAACTTTGGCTTTTACTGCAGCCCTGTGATATTTTTTTTTCCTTGACTTCCTCGCCTGCCCCTGATTGGCTAATTAACTCTGTCTCTCTTCAAATAAACTATCAGATAAACTCAGATCTGAAAACTCTGAGTTTGGACTAAACCTGCTTCTTGAACCGTGTGTCTGTCTTAAACACCTGTTATGAGGAGAACATCCCCCGGGTTGACCGTGAGCACCCAGAACGCTGCTCGTCTCCACAGCGCCACCTTCAGTTCCACTCCTGATTGGTCGGTCACAACAATGGACGCCAGAGGTACATATTCTCCTGATTTAAGCTGTCGAAAAAAACAACGAGAGAGACTTAGACCAGTCGAAAGTCTGGACACAGCCTTTATAAACACAGACGACATCACAAATATCAAGCAACATATGTGGAATTATGTATGAAAGAAAAAGGTCAAATAACTACTTAATATTTTAAATTCAAATCCTCACAGTCTCCACACGCTGCTTTGTCCAAAAATATTTAGTAAAGTAATCTTATTTTTATCTTTACATAATTCCATGTATCTTACTTCATATATTTGTTGACTTCTGTGTGTTTATAAAATGTAGAAAGTAAAACACTGGATGAGAGGGCGCGTCGTGTATGTAGTTGTATAATGTAATAAAAGATCTGTAATATATGCTCAGTCAGGCGAAAAACAAAGCTCATGTTTATCTGGATTTCATGTAAAAAAATTATAAAACAGTGAAAGAGTCACTTACCCTGATCTCTTTTAAATGACAGGGGTGAACCACTGCCACTAAAACAGAGTACAGCGCCCCCGCTCTGACACAGAGAGCTAACGTCGTGGTGGTATTAGCTTCTACAGAGCTAACATCATCTCCAGACGTTTGGTGAGTGAACTCCTCACACAGTTTTGCTCTTTTGGAGCATCTCTCCTCTTGTCCCTGTGAGCACAGAAGGCCCTGAGCTGTGGTCTGGAGCACACAGCACTCCTCACCTCTGGGACTGAGCGACCAGGAGCGGTCCGCAGGGGGCGTGGAGTGGTCCACAGGGAGTGTGGGGGTGGAGCGGTCTGCAGGAGGCGTGGAGCGGTCCGCAGGGGGCGTGGAGCGGTCCGCAGGGGGCGTGGAGTGGTCCACAGGGAGTGTGGGGGTGGAGCGGTCCGCAGGAGGCGTAGAGCGGTCCACATGGGGCGTGGAGTGGTCCGTAGGGGGTGTAGGGGTGGGGGCGGTTGTGTTATGGTTGGAGTTGAACAGCTCTGGAGTGGTGCTGTAGGTGGAGGCGGAGCTCTGGAGTGAGGGGCTGGACACTTGGGGGTTTGACTTCAGGACTAGGGCCTGACTCAGAGCGCTCGTGCTGAGGAACTGGGACTGGAGGGACAGGGCTCTGGACGCTCTGACCGGCTCCTCGGTCAAAGGGAAACAACTGTTCAAATACTCCAGGACAGAGGCAGAACGCTCCACTTCAGTCTGACCTCCATCAGCCCAACGCTCCGCTTCAGTCTGACCTCCATCAGCCCAACGCTCCGCTTCAGTCTGACCTCCATCAGCCCAACGCTCCGCTTCAGTCTGACCTCCATCAGTAGCAGCGGGTCGGCCCTCTGTGGGGTCAAAGTAAAGTCAAATAAATGGATTATAAGAAAAAATGTAAGAAAACAACAAGAAAAAAAACACTGCAAAAGAATAAAAGTGACATCACCTGTGTGACGTCATCAGAGTGACCTCAACAGTGTGACGTCATCAGAGTGACGTCATTACTGTAGCGTCATTACTGTAGCGTCATTAC
Source organism: Periophthalmus modestus (assembly GCA_019594935.1). Lineage (NCBI taxonomy): Eukaryota > Metazoa > Chordata > Actinopteri > Gobiiformes > Gobiidae > Periophthalmus > Periophthalmus modestus. Next base: position 116,524 of record JAIEZT010000082.1, on the reverse strand, counting down.
TGTGGCGTCACCTGTGTGACGTCATCAGTGTGACCACCGTGTGACGTCACCAGAGTGACGTCATCAGAGTGACATCATCAGTGTGGGAGTCTAAATATTTTTCATCTTGATTTGTGTAAAAATATAATTTATATTTAAACAGGTTTTATTCACCAGATTAAGTCAAACTGAGAGAATCATTCTCCCATTATATCAATAATATAATTTAAAAACCGTGCTCCCTCTCATCATTATTAATAATACAATTGAAGTTACTTTGAGTGTCTGGAAAAGCTCCAAGACAGATGTGTTTTTCATCATTATTGTTACGTGGATGTAGCCGCCTGTCGGTCCAGCTCAGGTCCACTTGGGTCCAGTCTGCAGAAACTCCGGAGCTGCCGTCACTTGAGTCTGGGTCAAAGGTCGAGAGAGAAGAAGGTGCTGATAGAAACACGTGAGTCCTCCGCCGCTCACACATCTCTGAGGACACACAGACGACATGAACATGACGTGTTTGAAGGTGCACATGTGGAGCGTCTGCCACCTGCTTGTTTTTGTTTTGCCAAGAATTTAACATATCTCCATGAACCCAGCAGGTAAAGTACAGACCAAAGTTCTCTTTGGACCTAAAGTCACCTGCCCCATTCAGACAAACAGAAGATTTCACTGAATCAACACAGTGACAGTGAACTCTGGATCTGCAGACTGCAGCGGTAAAGAGGCATTAAAGAGGCAGTAAAGAGGCGGTAAAGAGGCGGTAAAGAGGCAGTAAAGAGGCAGTAAAGAGGCAGTAAAGAGGCAGTAAAGAGGCAGTAAAGAGGCAGTAAAGAGGCGGTAAAGAGGCGGTAAAGGTAAAGAGGCGGTAAAGAGGCGGCAGTAAAGAGGCGGTAAAGTAAAGAGGCTGTTAAAGAGGCTGTTAAGAGGCATTAAAGAGGCAGTAAAGAGGCAGTAAAGAGGCATTAAAGAGGCGGTAAAAGAGGCGGTAAAGAGGCTGTTAAGAGGCTGTTAAAGAGGCGGTAAGAGGCAGTAAAGAGGCAGTAAAGAGGCATTAAAGAGGCGGTAAGAGGCATTAAAGGCGGTAAAGAGCAGTAAAGAGGCAGTAAAGAGGCTGTTAAGAGGCATTAAAGAGGCAGGAGGCAGTAAAGAGGCAGTAAAGAGGCAGTAAAGAGGCGGTAAAGAGGCAGTAAAGAGGCGGTAAAGAGGCGGTAAAGAGGCGGTAAAGAGGCGGTAAAGAGGCAGTAAAGAGGCTGTTAAGAGGCTGTTAAGAGGCATTAAAGAGGCAGTAAAGAGGCAGTAAAGAGGCATTAAAGAGGCGGTAAAGAGGCGGTAAAGAGGCATTGAAGAGGTGGTAAAGAGGCGGTAAAGAGGCTGTTAAGAGGCATTAAAGAGGCAGTAAAGAGGCATTGAAGAGGCATTGAAGAGGTGGTAAAGAGGCGGTAAAGAGGCATTAAAGAGGCGGTAAAGAGGCGGTAAAGAGGCTGTTAAGAGGCTGTTAAGAGGCATTAAAGAGGCAGTAAAGAGGCAGTAAAGAGGCATTAAAGAGGCGGTAAAGAGGCGGTAAAGAGGCGGTAAAGAGGCATTGAAGAGGTGGTAAAGAGGCGGTAAAGAGGCTGTTAAGAGGCATTAAAGAGGCAGTAAAGAGGCATTGAAGAGGCATTGAAGAGGTGGTAAAGCGGCATTAAAGAGGTGGTAAAGAGGCATTTAAGAGGCAGTAAAGAGGCATTGAAGAGGTGGTAAAGAGGCATTAAAAAGGTGGTAAAGAGGCATTAAAGAGGTGGTAAAGAGGCATTTAAGAGGCGGTAAAGAGGCATTTAAGAGGCGGTAAAGAGGCATTTAAGAGGTGGTAAAGAGGCATTGAAGAGGCAGTAAAGAGGCAGTAAAGAGGCGGTAAAGAGTCATTAAAGAGGAGGTAAAGAGGCTGTAAAGAGGCGGTAAAGAGGCATTAAAGAGGCGGTAAAGAGGCATTAAAGAGGCTGTTAAGAGGCTGTTAAGAGGCATTAAAGAGGCGGTAAAGAGGCATTGAAGAGGTGGTAAAGAGGCATTAAAGAGGTGGTAAAGAGGCATTTAAGAGGCATTTAAGAGGCGATAAAGAGGCATTTAAGAGGCGGTAAAGAGGCATTTAAGAGGCGGTGAAGAGGCATTAAAGAGGCTGTAAAGAGGCATTAAAGAGGCGGTGAAGAGGCATTAAAGAGGCGGTGAAGAGGCAGTAAAGAGGTGGTAAAGCGGCATTAAAGAGGTGGTAAAGAGGCATTAAAGAGGCGGTAAAGAGGTGGTAAAGAGGCAGTAAAGAGGCATTAAAGAGGCGGTAAAGAGGCGGTAAAGAGGCATTAAAGAGGCGGTAAAGAGGCGGTAAAGAGGCATTGAAGAGGTGGTAAAGAGGCGGTAAAGAGGCGGTAAAGAGGCATTAAAGAGGCAGTAAAGAGGCATTGAAGAGGTGGTAAAGAGGCATTAAAAAGGTGGTAAAGAGGCATTAAAGAGGTGGTAAAGAGGCATTTAAGAGGCGGTGAAGAGGCATTAAAAAGGTGGTAAAGAGGCATTTAAGAGGCGGTGAAGAGGCATTAAAGAGGCTGTAAAGATGCAGTAAAGAGGCGGTAAAGAATCATTAAAGAGGAGGTAAAGAGGCTGTAAAGAGGCTGTAAAGAGGCTGTAAAGAGGCGGTAAAGAGGCATTAAAGAGGCGGTAAAGAGGCATTAAAGAGGCTGTTAAGAGGCATTAAAGAGGCGGTAAAGAGGCATTGAAGAGGTGGTAAAGAGGCATTAAAGAGGTGGTAAAGAGGCATTTAAGAGGCGATAAAGAGGCATTTAAGAGGCGGTAAAGAGGCATTTAAGAGGCGGTGAAGAGGCATTAAAGAGGTGGTAAAGAGGCATTTAAGAGGCGGTAAAGAGGCATTTAAGAGGCGGTAAAGAGGCATTTAAGAGGTGGTAAAGAGGCATTGAAGAGGCAGTAAAGAGGCAGTAAAGAGGCAGTAAAGAGGCATTTAAGAGGCGGTAAAGAGGCTGTTAAGAGGCATTAAAGAGGCAGTAAAGAGGCATTGAAGAGGTGGTAAAGAGGCATTAAAAAGGTGGTAAAGAGGCATTAAAGAGGTGGTAAAGAGGCATTAAAGAGGTGGTAAAGAGGCATTTAAGAGGCGGTGAAGAGGCGGTGAAGAGGCATTAAAGAGGCGGTAAAGATGCATTAAAGAGGCGGTAAAGAGGCATTAAAGAGGCTGTTAAGAGGCTGTTAAGAGGCGGTAAAGAGGCTGTTAAGAGGCATTAAAGAGGCGGTAAAGAGGCATTGAAGAGGTGGTAAAGAGGCATTAAAGAGGTGGTAAAGAGGCATTAAAGAGGTGGTAAAGAGGCATTTAAGAGGCATTTAAGAGGCGATAAAGAGGCATTTAAGAGGCGGTAAAGAGGCATTTAAGAGGCGGTGAAGAGGCATTAAAGAGGCTGTAAAGAGGCATTAAAGAGGCGGTGAAGAGGCAGTAAAGAGGTGGTAAAGCGGCATTAAAGAGGTGGTAAAGAGGCATTTAAGAGGCGGTAAAGAGGCATTTAAGAGGCAGTAAAGAGGTATTAAAGAGGCAGTGAAGAGGCATTAATGAGGCATTTAAGATAAAGGTAAAGAGGCGGTAAAGAAGTGGTGTTACTGTCAGTTAAAGAGGCGGTAAAGAGGTGTCGGTTAAAGAGAAAGTAAAGAGGTGGTGCTGGTATCAGTTTCTGCTGTGACTGAAACATTCTCATCCACCCAACTCCACCCTGTAATAAACTGTATTAAATCACTGCACAGAAGAGGCACATCCCCAAGTTAAAGCTATACTCTGAAACATTCATAATGAGATAGAAGTTTACGTCACACTGTAGAAGATTACAGCCAAAGGAACGACATTTCCATGGAAACAAGCAGGCCTCCTCCAGGCCAAATAAGAGTCAGGTCTGTGAAGATGTGAGCCCGCTCAGAGTAAGAAGGCATGTTTTTGTTTCATTTTTTTAGAACAATAAACAGGACCGCCTCTCCGCAGAGCTGACCTGTCACTGTGAACAGGACCGCCTCTCCGCAGAGCTGACCTGTCACTGTGAACAGGACCGCCTCTCCGCAGAGCTGACCTGTCACTGTGAACAGGACCGCCTCTCCGCAGAGCTGACCTGTCACTGTGAACAGGACCGCCTCTCCGCAGAGCCGACCTGTCACTGTGAACAGGACCGCCTCTCCGCAGAGCTGACCTGTTACTTGGCCCTCTCAACACATCTCCATGGAGACAGGAGGTCAAAGTTTGGTTTAATTTAAAATGTTAAAGTGTCACATCTTTGTGTCAAGTTTGTGAGAGTGAAGCACTTTACCTTTTTGTACAAAAAACGCTTCATAAATAAACTCACCTCATTCTGTGGATTAAACTCTGTTTACACTGATGCTAACGCTCTGCTAGCCGCTAGACTGCTACTGATGCTAGTGCTGAGCTAACTGTTAGCTACTGATGCTAGTGCTGAGCTAACTGTTAGCTACTGATGCTACTGTTGAGCAACTGTTAGCTACTGATGCTACTGTTGAGCTAACTGTTAGCTACTGATGCTACTGCTGAGCTAACTGTCACAGAGGCGCACGTACCCGAGCCGCGTGCCCGGCCCGCACGCGCCCGGAACGTCACGCAGAGGGTCGCGCGCACGCAGAGGCTCCAGCGGCGTCAGAGTCTGAGTCTGTGACAGTCTCCGCGGTGTAACAGGAAGAGACCGGGACAGGAGGAGCCGCGCTGTGTGCCTCCTGTGTGCCTGCTGTGTGCCTCCTGTGCGCCTCCTGTGCGCCTGCTGTGCGCCTCCTGTGTGCCTCCTGTGTGCCTCCTGTGTGCCTCCTGTGTGCCTCCTGTGTGCCTCCTGTGTGCCTGCTGTGTGCCTCCTGTGTGCCTCCTGTGCCTCCTGTGTGCCTGCTGTGCCTGCCTCCTGTGCCCTCCTGTGTGCCTGCTGTGTGCCTCCTGTGCGCCTCCTGTGCCTCCTGTGTGCCTCCTGTGTGCCTCCTGTGCGCCTCCTGTGTGCCTCCTGTGTGCCTCCTGTGCGCCTCCTGTGCCTGCTCCTTTTTAGACTCTTCAGTTTAACTTGAGTATAATGTTCCGGTGTCTTGTTTCCCGGTGTCCTGGGTCGGTCGTGTCCCGGGGGCTCCTGTCCCGGGGGCTCGGGGGGCTCCTGTCCCCTGGGTGCTCCTCCTCGGGCTCCGTCCTGTCCCGGGGCTACAGTCACTGCGCGGACCCGGACGACGACCCAAACTTCTTCAACATGGTGGAGGGATTCTTTGACCGAGGCGCCGCGATAGTGGAGGACAAACTCCTGGAGGATCTGAAGACACGAGAGAGTCCGGAACTGAAGAAGAAGAGAGTCCGCGGCATTTTAAAAATCATTAAACCCTGTAACCACGTCCTGAGCCTCAGCTTCCCCCTGAAGAGAGACAACGGAGAGTGGGAGGTGATAGAAGCCTACAGAGCCCAGCACAGCCAGCACAGGACCCCCTGCAAAGGAGGTAAGGAGGAGAGGAGGAGAGGAGGTGAGGAGGTGATAGAAGCCTACAGAGGCCAGCACAGGACCCCCTGCAAAGGAGGTAAGGAGGAGAGGAGGTGAGGAGGAGAGGAGGTGAGGAGGAGAGGAGGTGATAGAAGCCTACAGAGCCCAGCACAGCCAGCACAGGACCCCTGCAAAGGAGGTAAGGAGAGGAGAGGAGGTGAGGAGGTGAGGAGGTGAGGATGTGATAGAAGCCTACAGAGGTCAGCACAGGACCCCCTGCAAAGGAGGTAAGGAGGAGAGGAGGTGAGGAGGAGAGGAGGAGAGGAGGTGATAGAAGCCTACAGAGGTCAGCACAGGACCCCCTGAGGAGGAGGGAGGAGGGAGGAGAGGAGGTGATAGAAGCCTACAGAGCCCAGCACAGCCTACACGGGACCCCCTGCAAAGGAGGAGAGGAGGTGAGGAGGAAAGGAGGAGAGGAGAGGAGGAGAGGGCAAAGGTCAATCTGCAGCAGGACGAGGAAATATCAGGAATCATATTTATTGTGAGTGACGGTTCACTCAAAGTTTGAAAACTAATAAATAAGATAATTATTATTTAATAATAAGATAATAAGTTAGCAATAAGTTAATAACATGAGTGTAATAAAAGTGTATCCGCGGTAATGCTCCTCCCTGGGCAGGAATGTGGACAGACTGCCCCTGTTCCACCAGTGCTCGGATAACCACGCCCAGATTACCACGCCCAGATGACCACGCCCAGATAACCACATTCAGATAACCACGCCCAGATAACCACGCCCAGATTACCACGCCCAGATGACCACGCCCAGATAACCACATTCAGATAACCACGCCCAGATTACCACATTCAGATAACCACGCCCAGATAACCACGCCCAGATAACCACATTCAGATAACCACGCCCAGATAACCACGCCCAGATAACCACATTCAGATAACCACGCCCAGATAACCACGCCCAGATAACCACATTCAGATAACCACGCCCAGATAACCACGCCCAGATAACCACATTCAGATAACCACGCCCATATAACCACGCCCAGATTACCACGCCCAGATGAC
>JAIEZT010000082.1:85000-105000 GCA_019594935.1 Periophthalmus modestus | reverse complement strand
TTGTAAATTCTAAATCTGTTTCAGATGTGCCGTTTGGTGGGGCTAAAGCTGGAGTCAAGATTAACCCAAAGAATTATTCTGTAAGAAGTATTGTATTTGTAGATTTGTATCTAGAACACTAGAACTCATCTAGAGCTCAAGTAGAACTCATCAAGACCTCATCTAGAACTCTAGAAGTCACCTAGAACTCATCTAGACTTGTGCAACTCATCTAGAACTCATCTAGAATGCTAGAACTTATCTAGAACTCATCTAGAATGCTACAAGCCACTAGAACTCATCCCATTTTCTACATGAGCTTTAGAGTAGGGCTCATCTAGAACTCTAGAATGAATTTTGAACTCACGAGGAACTCATGAAGACCTCATTTAGGACTCTAGAACTCATCTAGATGTAGATGTAGAGCTCATGTAGAAGCCATCAAGACATGGTCTAGAACTCTAGGACTCATCTAGAGCTTATGTAGAACTCGTCACGACCTGGTCTAGAACTCTAGAAGTCATTTAGAACTCATCACAACCTCATCTAGAACTCTAGAAGTCACCTAGAACTCATCTAGAGTTGTGCAACACATCTGAAACTCATCTAGAATGCTAGAACCCATCTAGTATTCATTTAGAGCTCATGAAGAACTCATGTAGATCTCTAGAACTCATATAAAAATGTAAAACTCATCTAGAACTCATCTGGAAAGCTAGAACTAATCTACTAGAACTTATATAGAGCTTATCTAGAACTCCAGAACTCATCTGGAACTCTAGAAGTCACCCAGAACTCATCTAGAGTTGTACAACTAATCTAGAACTCATCTAGAATGCTAGAACCCATCTAGTATTAATGTAGAACTCATGAAGAATTCTAGAACTCATCTGGAAAGGTAAAACTCATCTAGAACTCATATAGAAAGCTAGAACTATTCTACTAGAACACATATAGAGCTCATCTAGAACTCTAGAACTCAGAAGTAACATATAACTCATCTAGAGCTCATGTAGAAATCATCAAGGCCTCATCTAGAGCTCTAGAAGACATCTAGAACTCATCTAGAATTGTAAAACACATTTAGAACTTATGTAGAAATGATCAAGACTTCATCTAGAATTCATCTAGATTTCTAGAACGAATCTAGAACCCATTTATTACTCTGGAACTCATCTGGAACTTTAGAAGCAACATATAACTCATTTAGAGCTCGTGTTGAACTCACCACGACTTATCTAGATTTTTGAAGTCATTTAGAACTTATCTAGAATGCTAGAAGTCGTTTATAACTCATCTAGAACTCACCTGGATTTCTAAAACTCTAGAACTTTAGAACCCACATAGACCTAATCTAGAACTCCCCAAGACCTGAACTAGAACTAGAAGCAATTTAGACCTCATCTAGAACTCTAGAGAGCGAGAGGGTTATATACATTTATGTCGTCATGTCTGTTCGTTGATTTGATTCAGTTCAGACAAACCCACGGCCAAAGGCTCTGACATGATCAGAAAACAGAGACTTTTTAATGAAACAGTCGGTTCTCTGCTGTGTTGAGTTTGAACTGGGTTTGGGCCGTTTGTCATGTGACTCGTTTAAAAACATGTTTCTGCCCCTGACTCTGACCCCTGACCCTGGAGTGAGGCTTAGGCTCCAGAGTTCAGGTGTGTCTGTTCACCTTTTGTCTTTTTCCAGGACGCTGAACTGGAGAAAATCACGAGGAGATTCACCATTGAACTGGCAAAAAAGGGGTTTATTGGTAAGAACTCCCATAATAATAATACTACTAATAACAATCTGCACCGGCCTGTTTCATGCCCTGACCCGTTTGTTCTGTGCAGGACCTGGGATCGACGTCCCTGCCCCCGACATGAGCACTGGGGAGCGGGAGATGTCCTGGATCGCCGATACCTTTGCCACGACCATGGGCCACTTTGTACGTCTCTTTTAGTCTCTGTTAAAGTCTCTGTTAAAGTCGCTCTTAAGTTCATTTTCAAAACTTACTTTTAGTCGGGATGAGAACAGAGTGAATTTAGACAAATGTAATAAACAAAACAAAACTAATAATAATAATAATAAACATTATGGGGTCTTGGAGGTGACCGGTGAGATCAGTTAAACTGTTCATTACATACGACACAACTGAGCTTCAGATGTTCATGTGTCCCGTTGATGAGATAATGATGCTGTTTTACTGCGTGAACAAAACCACAAACCCATGATATTTACATGCTACTGTCTGAATCCTCTGAGGTAAATATTTTGACTTCACAACAGATTATCACTTTAAAAACATAGAAAACATTGTCTTGTGTCTAATCTACAGACAAATAAAAAAGTACTTTTTTAATGTTGACTTGAAGGACATCAACGCTCACGCCTGTGTCACGGGGAAGCCCATCAGTCAGGGGGGGATCCACGGGCGCGTCTCCGCCACCGGCCGAGGAGTTTTCCACGGAATCGAGAACTTCATCAACGAAGCGTCGTATATGAGCCAACTGGGCATGAGCCCGGGCTTCCAGGACAAGACCTTTATCATCCAGGTATCAGCCCGGACATGTTTATACAGAATATTTATACACACGTGTGTTCTAACAGCGCACCTGTGTTCTAACAGTACACCTGTGTTCTAACAGTACACACCTGTGTTCTAACAGCACACACCTGTGTTCTAACAGTACACCTGTGTTCTAACAGCACACACCTGTGTTCTAACAGTACACACCTGTGTTCTAACAGTACACACCTGTGTTCTAACAGCACACACACCTGTGTTCTAACAGTACACCCTGTTCTAACAGTACACACCTGTGTTCTAACACAGCACACACCTGTGTTCTAACAGCACACCTGTGTTCTAACAGCACACACCTGTGTTCTAACAGTACACCTGTGTTCTAACAGCACACACCTGTGTTCTAACAGTACACACCTGTGTTCTAACAGTACACACCTGTGTTCTAACAGCACACCTGTGTTCTAACAGTACACACCTGTGTTCTAACAGCACACACCTGTGTTCTAACAGTACACACCTGTGTTCTAACAGTACACACCTGTGTTCTAACAGTACACACCTGTGTTCTAACAGTACACACCTGTGTTCTAACAGTACACACCTGTGTTCTAACAGTACACACCTGTGTTCTAACAGTACACACCTGTGTTCTAACAGCACACACCTGTGTTCTAACAGTACACACCTGTGTTCTAACAGCACACACCTGTGTTCTAACAGCACACACCTGTGTTCTAACAGCACACCTGTGTTCTAACAGCACACCTGTTAGTGTATCACACCTATTACAGTGTGTCACACCTGTTACAGTGTGTCACACCTGTTACAGTGTGTCACACCTGTTAGTGTATCACACCTGTTACAGTGTGTCACACCTGTTAGTGTATCACACCTGTTAGTGTATCACACCTGTTACAGTGTGTCACACCTGTTACAGTGTATCACACCTGTTACAGTGTATCACACCTGTTATAGTGTATCACACCTGTTAGTGTATCACACCTGTTACAGTGTATCACACCTGTTACAGTGTGTCACACCTGTTAGTGTGTCACACACCTGTTACAGTGTATCACACCTGTTACAGTGTGTCACACCTGTTACAGTGTATCACACCTGTTACAGTGTGTCACACCTGTTACAGTGTGTCACACCTGTTACAGTGTAGTGTATCACACCTGTTACAGTGTATCACACACCTGTTACAGTGTGTCACACCTGTTACAGTGTGTCACACCTGTTATAGTGTATCACACCTGTTACAGTGTATCACACCTGTTACAGTGTATCACACCTGTTACAGTGTATCACACACCTGTTACAGTGTATCACACCTGTTATAGTGTATCACACCTGTTACAGTGTGTCACACACACCTGTTACAGTGTATCACACCTGTTACAGTGTATCACACCTGTTACAGTGTATCACACCTGTTACAGTGTATCACACCTGTTACAGTGTATCACACCTGTTACCTGTTTACAGTGTATCACACCTGTTACAGTGTATCACACCTGTTACAGTGTATCACACCTGTTACAGTGTATCACACCTGTTACAGTGTGTCACACCTGTTACAGTGTCACACCTGTGTACAGTGTACAGTGTCACACCTGTTACAGTGTATCACACACTGTTACAGTGTATCACACCTGTTACAGTGTATCACACCTGTTACAGTGTATCACACCTGTTACAGTGTATCACACCTGTTACAGTGTGTCACACCTGTTACAGTGTATCACACCTGTTACAGTGTATCACACCTGTTAGTGTATCACACCTGTTACAGTGTATCACACCTGTTACAGTGTGTCACACCTGTTACAGTGTGTCACACCTGTTACAGTGTGTCACACCTGTTACAGTGTGTCACACCTGTTACAGTGTGTCACACCTGTTACAGTGTGTCACACCTGTTACAGTGTCACACACCTGTTACAGTGTATCACACCTGTTACAGTGTGTCACACCTGTTACAGTGTGTCACACCTGTTACAGTGTGTCACACCTGTTACAGTGTATCACACCTGTTACAGTGTGTCACACCTGTTACAGTGTATCACACCTGTTACAGTGTGTCACACCTGTTACAGTGTGTCACACCTGTTACAGTGTGTCACACCTGTTACAGTGTGTCACACCTGTTACAGTGTATCACACCTGTTACAGTGTATCACACCTGTTACAGTGTGTCACACCTGTTACAGTGTGTCACACCTGTTACAGTGTATCACACCTGTTACAGTGTGTCACACCTGTTAGTGTGTCACACCTGTTAGTGTATCACACCTGTTACACTGTATCACACCTGTTACAGTGTGTCACACCTGTTACAGTGTGTCACACCTGTTACAGTGTATCACACCTGTTACAGTGTATCACACCTGTTACAGTGTATCACACCTGTTACAGTGTATCACACCTGTTACAGTGTGTCACACCTGTTACAGTGTGTCACACCTGTTACAGTGTGTCACACCTGTTACAGTGTATCACACCTGTTACAGTGTATCACACCTGTTACAGTGTGTCACACCTGTTAGTGTATCACACCTGTTACAGTGTATCACACCTGTTACAGTGTGTCACACCTGTTACAGTGTATCACACCTGTTACAGTGTATCACACCTGTTACAGTGTATCACACCTGTTAGTGTATCACACCTGTTACAGTGTATCACACCTGTTACAGTGTATCACACCTGTTATAGTGTATCACACCTGTTACAGTGTATCACACCTGTTATAGTGTATCACACCTGTTACAGTGTGTCACACCTGTTACAGTGTATCACACCTGTTACAGTGTAACACACCTGTTACAGTGTATCACACCTGTTATAGTGTATCACACCTGTTAGTGTATCACACCTGTTACAGTGTATCACACCTGTTAGTGTATCACACATGTTACAGTGTATCACACCTGTTAGTGTATCACACCTGTTACAGTGTATCACACCTGTTACAGTGTGTCACACCTGTTACAGTGTGTCACACCTGTTACAGTGTATCACACCTGTTACAGTGTATCACACCTGTATCACACCTGTTACAGTGTGTCACACCTGTTACAGTGTGTCACACCTGTTACAGTGTGTCACACCTGTTACAGTGTGTCACACCTGTTACAGTGTATCACACCTGTTACAGTGTATCACACCTGTTACAGTGTGTCACACCTGTTAGTGTATCACACCTGTTACAGTGTATCACACCTGTTACAGTGTATCACACCTGTTACAGTGTATCACACCTGTTATAGTGTATCACACCTGTTAGTGTATCACACCTGTTACAGTGTATCACACCTGTTACAGTGTATCACACCTGTTACAGTGTATCACACCTGTTACAGTGTATCACACCTGTTACAGTGTGTCACACCTGTTACAGTGTATCACACCTGTTAGTGTATCACACCTGTTACAGTGTATCACACCTGTTAGTGTATCACACCTGTTACAGTGTATCACACCTGTTACAGTGTGTCACACCTGTTACAGTGTGTCACACCTGTTACAGTGTATCACACCTGTTATAGTGTGTCACACCTGTTACAGTGTGTCACACCTGTTACAGTGTGTCACACCTGTTACAGTGTGTCACACCTGTTACAGTGTGTCACACCTGTTAGTGTATCTCACCTGTTACACTGTGTCACACTGTGTGTATCACACCTGTTACAGTGTGTCACACCTGTTACAGTGTGTCACACCTGTTACAGTGTATCACACCTGTTATAGTGTCACACCTGTTAGTGTATCACACCTGTTACAGTGTATCACACCTGTTACAGTGTATCACACCTGTTACAGTGTATCACACCTGTTACAGTGTATCACACCTGTTACAGTGTATCACACCTGTTACAGTGTGTCACACCTGTTACAGTGTGTCACACCTGTTACAGTGTATCACACCTGTTACACAGTGTGTCACACCTGTTACAGTGTGTCACACCTGTTACAGTGTATCACACCTGTTACAGTGTGTCACACCTGTTACAGTGTGTCACACCTGTTACAGTGTGTCACACCTGTTACAGTGTATCACACCTGTTACAGTGTGTCACACCTGTTACAGTGTGTCACACCTGTTACAGTGTGTCACACCTGTTACAGTGTATCACACCTGTTACAGTGTGTCACACCTGTTACAGTGTGTCACACCTGTTAGTGTATCACACCTGTTACACTGTATCACACCTGTTACAGTGTATCTGTTACAGTGTGTCACACCTGTTACAGTGTGTCACACCTGTTACAGTGTATCACACCTGTTACAGTGTATCACACAGTGTGTCACACCTGTTACAGTGTATCACACCTGTTACAGTGTATCACACCTGTTACAGTGTGTCACACCTGTTAGTGTGTGACACCTGTTAGTGTATCACACCTGTTACACTGTATCACACCTGTTACAGTGTGTCACACCTGTTACAGTGTGTCACACCTGTTACAGTGTATCACACCTGTTACACTGTATCACACCTGTTACAGTGTGTCACACCTGTTAGTGTGTCACACCTGTTACAGTGTGTCACACCTGTTACAGTGTGTCACACCTGTTACAGTGTATCACACCTGTTACAGTGTATCACACCTGTTACAGTGTGTCACACCTGTTACAGTGTATCACACCTGTTACAGTGTATCACACCTGTTACAGTGTATCACACTGTTACAGTGTGTCACACCTGTTACAGTGTATCACACCTGTTACAGTGTATCACACCTGTTACAGTGTATCACACCTGTTACAGTGTATCACACCTGTTACAGTGTATCACACCTGTTAGTGTATCACACCTGTTACAGTGTATCACACCTGTTACAGTGTATCACACCTGTTACAGTGTGTCACACCTGTTACAGTGTGTCACACCTGTTACAGTGTATCACACCTGTTACAGTGTATCACACCTGTTACAGTGTGTCATCACACACCTGTTACAGTGTGTCACACACCTGTTACAGTGTATCACACCTGTTACAGTGTGTCACACCTGTTATAGTGTATCACACCTGTTAGTGTATCACACCTGTTACAGTGTGTCACACCTGTTACAGTGTATCACACCTGTTACAGTGTATCACACCTGTTACAGTGTATCACACCTGTTACAGTGTATCACACCTGTTACAGTGTGTCACACCTGTTACAGTGTGTCACACCTGTTACAGTGTGTCACACCTGTTACAGTGTGTCACACCTGTTACAGTGTGTCACACCTGTTACAGTGTGTCACACCTGTTACAGTGTATCACACCTGTTACAGTGTGTTACAGTGTGTCACACCTGTTACAGTGTGTCACACCTGTTACAGTGTGTCACACACTGTTACAGTGTGTCACACCTGTTACAGTGTGTCACACCTGTTACAGTGTATCACACCTGTTACAGTGTGTCACACACCTGTTACAGTGTATCACACCTGTTTACAGTGTGTCACACCTGTTACAGTGTGTCACACCTGTTAGTGTATCACACCTGTTACAGTGTATCACACACCTGTTACAGTGTGTCACACCTGTTACAGTGTGTCACACCCTGTTACAGTGTATCACACCTGTTACAGTGTGTCACACCTGTTACAGTGTATCACACCTGTTACAGTGTGTCACACCTGTTACAGTGTGTCACACCTGTTACAGTGTGTCACACCTGTTACAGTGTGTCACACCTGTTACAGTGTATCACACCTGTTACAGTGTGTCACACTGTTTACAGTGTGTCACACCTGTTACAGTGTGTCACCTGTTACAGTGTGTCACACCTGTTACAGTGTATCACACCTGTTACAGTGTATCACACCTGTTACAGTGTATCACACCTGTTACAGTGTATCACACCTGTTACAGTGTATCACACCTGTTACAGTGTATCACACCTGTTACAGTGTATCACACCTGTTACAGTGTATCACACCTGTTACAGTGTATCACACCTGTTACAGTGTATCACACCTGTTACACCTGTATCACACCTGTTACAGTGTACACCTGTGTATCACACCTGTTACAGTGTATCACACCTGTTACAGTGTATCACACCTGTTACAGTGTATCACACCTGTTACAGTGTGTCACACCTGTTACAGTGTGTCACACCTGTTACAGTGTATCACACCTGTTATAGTGTGTCACACCTGTTACAGTGTGTCACACCTGTTACAGTGTGTCACACCTGTTACAGTGTGTCACACCTGTTACAGTGTGTCACACCTGTTACAGTGTGTCACACCTGTTACAGTGTATCACACCTGTTACAGTGTGTCACACCTGTTACAGTTACAGTGTCACACCCTGTTACAGTGGTGTGTCACACACCTGTTACAGTGTATCACACCTGTTACAGTGTATCACACCTGTTACAGTGTATCACACCTGTTACAGTGTATCACACCTGTTACAGTGTATCACACCTGTTACAGTGTATCACACCTGTTACAGTGTTATCACACCTGTTTACAGTGTATCACACCTGTTACAGTGTGTCACACCTGTTACAGTGTGTCACACCTGTTACAGTGTATCACACCTGTTACAGTGTATCACACCTGTTACAGTGTATCACACCTGTTACAGTGTATCACACCTGTTACAGTGTATCACACCTGTTACAGTGTATCACACCTGTTACAGTGTATCACACCTGTTACAGTGTATCACACCTGTTACAGTGTGTCACACCTGTTACAGTGTATCACACCTGTTACAGTGTATCACACCTGTTACAGTGTATCACACCTGTTACAGTGTACACCTGTTACGTGTGTCATCACCCCTGTTTACAGTGTGTTCACACCTGTTACAGTGTGTCACACCTGTTACAGTGTGTCACACCTGTTACAGTGTACACCTGTGTGTCACACCTGTTACAGTGTATCACACCTGTTACAGTGTGTCACACCTGTTACAGTGTATCACACCTGTTACAGTGTGTCACACCTGTTACAGTGTGTCACACCTGTTACAGTGTGTCACACCTGTTATCAGTGTATCACACCTGTTACAGTGTGTCACACCTGTTTACAGTGTATCACACCTGTTACAGTGTGTCACACCTGTTACAGTGTGTCACACCTGTAGTAGTGTACACACCTGTTCAGTGTATCACACCTGTTACAGTGTATCACACCTGTTACAGTGTGTCACACCTGTTACAGTGTTAGTCACACCTGTTACAGTTATCACACCTGTTACAGTGTCACACCTGTCACACCTGTTACAGTGTATCACACCTGTTACAGTGTTCACACACCTGTTTAGTGTGTGATCACACCTGGTTACAGTTTATCACACCTGTTACAGTGTATCACACCTGTTACAGTGTATCACACCTGTTACAGTGTATCACACCTGGTTACAGTGTATCACACCTGTTACACTGTATCACACCTGTTACAGTGTGTCACACCTGTTACAGTGTGGTCACACCTGTTACAGTGTATCACACCTGTTACAGTGTATCACACCTGTACAGTGTGTCACACCTGTTATAGTGTAACACCTGTTACAGTGTATCACACCTGTTACAGTGTATCACACCTGTTACAGTGTATCACACCTGTTACAGTGTATCACACCTGTTAACAGTGTATCACACCTGTTACAGTGTGTCACACCTGTTACAGTGTACACACCTGTTACAGTGTCATCACACCTGTTACAGTGTGTCACACCTGTTACAGTTACAGTGTATCCACACCTGTTACAGTGTATCACACCTGTTACAGTGTGTCACACCTGTTACAGTGTATCACACCTGTTACACTATACAGTGTGTCACACCTGTTACAGTGTGTCACACCTGTTATAGTGTCATCACACCTGTTACAGTGTGTCACACCTGTTACAGTGTATCACACCTGTTACACCTCACACCTGTTACAGTGTATCACACCTGTTACAGTGTATCACACCTGTTACAGTGTGTCACACCTGTTACAGTGTGTCACACCTGTTACAGTGTATCACACACCTGTTACAGTGTATCACACCTGTTACAGTGTATCACACACCTGTTACAGTGTATCACACCTGTTAGTGTGTCACACCTGTTACAGTTGTGTCACACCTGTTACAGTGTGTCACACCTGTTACAGTGTATCACACCTGTTACAGTGTGTCACACCTGTTACAGTGTATCACACCTGTTACAGTGTATCACACCTGTTACAGTGTATCACACCTGTTACAGTGTGTCACACCTGTTACAGTGTATCACACACCTGTTACAGTGTATCACACCTGTTACAGTGTGTCACACCTGTTAGTGTGTCACACCTGTTACAGTGTATCACACCTGTTATCACAGTGTATCACACCTGTTACAGTGTATCACACCTGTTTACAGTGTATCACACCTGTTACAGTGTGTATCACACCTGTTAGTGTATCACACCTGTTACAGTGTATCACACCTGTTACAGTGTATCACACCTGTTACAGTGTATCACACCTGTTTACAGTGTATCACACCTGTTACAGTGTGTCACACCTGTTACAGTGTATCACACCTGTTACAGTGTATCACACCTGTTACAGTGTATCACACCTGTTACAGTGTATCACACCCTGTTACAGTGTATCACACCTGTTACAGTGTACACAACCTGTACACCCGTGTGATAGTCCCTGTTACAGTGGTCACACCTGTTACAGTGTGTCACACCTGTTACAGTGTCCACACCTGTTACAGTGTATCACACACCTTACAGTGTATCACACCTGTTACAGTGTATCACACCTGTGTACAGTGTATCACACCTGTTACAGTGTATCACACCTGTTACAGTGTATCACACCTGTTACAGTGTATCACACCTGTTACAGTGTATCACACCTGTTAGTGTATCACAACTGTGTTATGTGTCACACTGTTACAGTGTATCACACCTGTTACAGTGTGTCACACCTGTTACAGTGTATCACACCTGTTACAGTGTATCACACCTGTTATAGTGTTACAGTGTATCACACTGTTAGTGTATCACACCTGTTACAGTGTATCACACCTGTTATAGTGTTACAGTGTATCACACCTGTTACAGTGTGTGGTCACACCTGTTACAGTATCACACCTGTGTAGTCACACCTGTTACAGTGTATCACACCTGTTACAGTGTATCACACCTGTTTACAGTGTATCACACCTGTTACAGTGTATCACACCTGTTACAGTGTGTCACACCTGTTTAGGTGTCACACCTGTTACAGGTGTCACAGTGTTACAGGTACACCTGTTACAGTGTGTCACACCTGTTACAGTCACACCTGTTACAGTGTATCACACCTGTTACAGTGTATCACACTGTGTTACAGTGTGTCACACCTGTTACAGTGTGTCACACCTGTTACAGTGTGTCACACCTGTTTACAGTATCACACCTGTTACAGTGTATCACACCTGTTACAGTGTATCACACCTGTTACAGTGTGTCACACCTGTTACAGTGTGTCACACCTGTTACAGTGTATCACACCTGTTACAGTGTATCACACCTGTTACAGTGTGTCACACCTGTTATAGTGTATCACACCTGTTTTACAGTGTGTATCACACCTGTTACAGTGTGTCACACCTGTTACAGTGTGTCACACACCTGTTACATGTGTCCAACACCTGTTACAGTGTGTCACACCTGTTACAGTGTGTCACACCTGTTACAGTGTATCACACCTGTTACAGTGTGTCACACCTGTTACAGTGTATCACACCTGTTACAGTGTATCACACCTGTTACAGTGTGTCCACACCTGTTTAGTGTGTTGTCACACCTGTTACAGTGTGTATCACACCTGTTACAGTGTGTCACACCTGTTAGTGTGTGACACCTGTTAGTGTATCACACCTGTTACACTGTATCACACCTGTTACAGTGTGTCACACCTGTTACAGTGTGTCACACCTGTTACAGTGTATCACACCTGTTACAGTGTTCACACCTGTTACAGTGTACACACCTGTTACAGTGTGTCACACCTGTTACAGTGTTCGGTGTCACACCTGTTTACAGTGTATCACACCTGTTACAGTGTGTCACACCTGTTACAGTGTATCACACCTGTTATCAGTGTATCACACCTGTTATAGTGTGTCACACCTGTTACAGTGTATCACACCTGTTACAGTGTGTCACACCTGTTACAGTGTATCACACCCTGTTACAGTGTATCACACCTGTTACAGTGTATCACACCTGTTAGTGTTCACACCTGTGTCACACCTGTTACAGTGTGTCACACCTGTTACAGTGTATCACACCTGTTACAGTGTATCACACCTGTTACAGTGTATCACACCTGTTACAGTGTATCACACACCTGTTACAGTGTGTCACACCTGTTACACACCTGTTACAGTGTGTCACACCTGTTACAGTGTGTCACACCTGTTACAGTGTATCACACCTGTTACAGTGTATCACACCTGTTACAGTGTGTCACACCTGTTACAGTGTATCACACCTGTTACAGTGTATCACACCTGTTATAGTGTATCACACCTGTTACAGTGTGTCACACCTGTTATAGTGTGTCACACCTGTTACAGTGTGTCACACCTGTTACAGTGTGTGCAACCCTGTTACAGTGTTGTCACACCTGTTACAGTGTGTCACACCTGTTACAGTGTGTCACACCTGTTTACAGTGTGTCACACACCTGTTACAGTGTGTACACCTGTTACAGTGTGTCACACCTGTTACAGTGTGTCACACCTGTTACAGTGTGTCACACCTGTTACAGTGTATCACACCTGTTACAGTGTATCACACCTGTTACAGGTATCACACTGTTACAGTGTGTCACACCTGTTTAGTGTATCACACCCTGTTACAGTGTGTCACCTGTTTAGTGTGTCAGTGTTAGTGTATCACACCTGTTACAGTGTGTCACACCTGTTAGTTGTATCACACCTGTTACAGTGTATCACACCTGTTACAGTGTGTCCACCCTGTTACAGTGTAACCTGTTCACACCTGTTTCACAACCTGTTACAGTGTATCACACACCTGTTACAGTTGTCACACCTGTTACAGTGTATCACACCTGTTACAGTGTATCACACCTGTTACAGTGTCACACACCTGTTACAGTGTGTCACACCTGTACAGTGTACACACCTGTTACCGTGTATCACACCTGTTGTATCACCTGTTATAGTGTGTCACACCTGTTACAGTGTATCACACCTGTTACAGTGTATCACACCTGTTATAGTTGTATCACACCTGTTACAGTGTATCACACCTGTTACAGTGTATCACACCTGTTTACAGTGTATCACACCTGTTAGTGTATCACACCTGTTACAGTGTATCACACCTGTTACAGTGTCCACACCTGTTACAGTGTATCACACCTGTTACAGTGTATCACACCTGTTACAGTGTATCACACCTGTTACAGTGTATCACACCTGTAGTGTATCACACCTGTTAGTGTATCACACCTGTTACAGTGTATCACACCTGTACAGTGTATCACACCTGTTATAGTGTGTATCACACTGTTACAGTGTATCACATGTCACACCTGTTTACAGTGTGTCACACCTGTTTGTCTCACAGTGTATCACACACCTGTTACAGTGTATCACACCTGTTACAGTGTATCACACCTGTTATAGTGTATCACACCTGTTACAGTGTATCCACCTGTTACAGTGTATCACACCTGTTACAGTGTATCACCCTGTTACAGTGTATCACACCTGTTACAGTGTATCACACCTGTGTTATGTATCACACCTGTTTACACCTGTTATCACACACCTGTTACAGTGTGTCACACCTGTTACAGTGTGTCACACCTGTTATAGTGTATCACACCTGTTACAGTGTGTCACACCTGTTACAGTGTGTCACACCTGTTACAGTGTGTCACACCTGTTACACCTGTTACAGTGTGTCACACCTGTTACAGTGTATCACACCTGTTATACGTGTATCACACCTGTTAGTGTATCACACACTGTTACAGTGTATCACACCTGTTACAGTGTGTACACACCTGTTACAGTGTGTCACACCGTGTTACAGTGTATCACACCTGTTACAGTGTATCACACCTGTTACCTGTTACAGTGTATCACACCACTGTTACAGTGTATCACACCTGTTACAGTGTATCACACACCTGTTACAGTGTGTCACACCTGTTTACAGTGTATCACACCTGTTACAGTGTATCACACCTGTTACAGTGTATCACACCTGTTACAGTGTGTCACACCTGTTACAGTGTGTCACACCTGTTACAGTGTATCACACCTGTTACAGTGTGTCACACCTGTTAGTCGTGTGTGTCACACCTTTACAGTGTGTCACACCTGTTACAGTGTATCACACCTGTTACAGTGTATCACACCTGTTACAGTGTGTCACACCTGTTTAGTGTGTCACACCCTGTTACAGTGTGTCACACCTGTACAGGTGTGTATCACACCTGTTACAGTGTGTCACCTGTTACCTGTTACACAGTGTGTCTCACACCTGTTACAGTGTATCACACCTGTTACAGTGTATCACACCTGTTTACAGTGTGTCACACCTGTTTAGTGTATCACACACACACCTGTTACAGTGTATCACACCTGTTACAGTGTATCACACCTGTTGTGTCACACCTGTATCACACCTGTTACAGTGTGTCACACCTGTTACAGTGTATCACACCTGTTACAGTGTGTCACACCTGTTACAGTGTATCACACCTGTTACAGTGTATCACACCTGTTACGTGTCCACACCTGTTACAGTGTATCACACCTGTTACAGTGTATCACACCTGTTACAGTGTATCACACCTGTTACAGTGTATCACACCTGTTACAGTGTATCACACCTGTTTACAGTGTATCACACCTGTTAGTGTATCACACACCAGTGTATCACACAGTTACAGTGTATCACACCTGTTACAGTGTATCACACCTGTTACAGTGTGTCACACCTGTTACAGTGTATCACACTGTTTACAGTGTGTCACACCTGTTACAGTGTGTCACACCTGTTACAGTGTGTCACACCTGTTACAGTGTGTCACACCTGTTACAGTGTGTCACACCTGTGTTGTTCACACCTGTGTGTCACACCTGTTACAGTGTATCACACCTGTTACAGTGTGTACAGTGTGTCACACACCTGTTACAGTGTGTCACACCTGTTACAGTGTATCACACCTGTTACAGTGTGTCACACCCTGTTACAGTGTGTCACACCTGTTACAGTGTGTCACCTGTTACAGTGTATCACACCCTGTTACAGTGTATCACACCTGTTACAGTGTATCACACCTGTTACACCTGTTAGTGTGTCACACCCTGTTACAGTGTATCACACCTGTTACAGTTGTCACACCTGTTAGTGTGTCACACCTGTTACAGTGTGTATCACACCTGTTACAGTGTGTCACACCTGTTACAGTGTGGTCACACCTGTTACAGTGTATCACACCTGTTACAGTGTGTCACACCTGTTACATGTATCACACCTGTACAGTGTGTCACACCTGTTACAGTGTATCACACCTGTTACAGTGTGTCACACCTGTTACAGTGTGTCACACCTGTTACAGTGTGTCACACCTGTTACAGTGTATCACACCTGTTACAGTGTATCACACCTGTTACAGTGTGTCACACCTGTTACAGTGTGTCACACCTGTTACAGTGTGTGTGTCACACCTGTTACAGTGTGTCACACCTGTTACAGTGTGTCACACCTGTTACAGTGTGTCACACCTGTTACAGTGTGTCACACCTGTTATCACACCTGTTACAGTGTATCACACCTGTTACAGTGTGTCACACCTGTTAGTGTGTCACACCTGTTTTACAGTGTGTCACACCTGTTACAGTGTGTCACACCTGTTACAGTGTGTCACACCTGTTACAGTGTGTCACACCTGTTACAGTGTGTCACACCTGTTACAGTGTGTCACACTGTTTACAGTGTGTCACACCTGTTACAGTGTGTCACACCTGTTAGTCACACACACTGTTACAGTGTGTCACACCTGTTACAGTGTGTCACACCTGTTACAGTGTATCACACACCTGTTACAGTGTGTCACACCTGTTACAGTGTATCACACCTGTTACAGTGTATCACACCTGTTACAGTGTATCACACCTGTTACAGTGTATCACACCTGTTACAGTGTATCACACAGGGCAGTGTGTCACACCTGTTACAGTGTATCACACCTGTTACAGTGTATCACACCTGTTACAGTGTATCACACCTGTTTCAGTGGTATCACACCGTTACAGTGTGTCAACCTGTTACAGTGTATCACAACTGTTACAGTGTGTCACACCTGTTACAGTGTATCACACCTGTTACAGTGTGTAACACCTGTTAGCTGTATCACACCTGAACAGTGTGTCACACCTGTTCAGTGTGTCACACCTGTTACAGTGTTTCACACCACACTACAGTGTGTCACACCTGTTACAGTGTGTCAAAGCAAATGTGTCTGTAATTTTACAGTGAACTGTTTTAGTGTGTCACACCTGATTACACTGTGTCACACCTGTTACAGTGTATCACACATCTTTACAGTGTACACACACCTGTTACAGTGTAATGGCACTGTTGTGGGTTTCAGTGTACACCTGTTACAGTGTATCACACCTGGGGAGCACACCTGTGGCAGACGCTGTGACTCTCTCCACTCCTGCATAACACATGTCTGCTGGAGGGCTTTGGAAACGTGGGCCTCCACTCCATGAGGTATCTCCACCGCTTTGGGGCCAAGTGTGTGGGAGTGGGAGAACTCGACGGAAGTATCTGGAATCCGAACGGGATCGACCCTAAGAGCCCGGACCAGAACCCCATACCAGAACTGGACCACTGATTATGTTTCATAATGGCATAAAAATGGAACAGTTCAAAGCAAATGCTGAACCCCCGACCAGAACTGTTTTAAAATGGACCAGTTCACTCCTAAACTCGATCAACCTGTGCCCTCTCCGGACTAGAATTTTGTGATCTTTACCCCAGACACTGTTTACCAGACCAGGCTAATGGCACTATTGTGGGTTTTCCAAACTCCACTCCGTACGAGGGGAGCATCCTGGAGGCAGACTGTGACATTCTGATTCCAGCCGCAGGAGAAAAGCAGCTGACCAAAAGCAACGCTCATAAGATCAAAGCCAAGGTCAGAACTCAGCCTCTAACATCACACTAACCCCGGACCAGAACCCGGACCAGAACCCCGGACCAGAACCCCGGACCAGAACCCCGGACCAGAACCCCGGACCAGAACTCAGCCTCTAACATCACCACATAACCCCGGACCAGAACCCCGGACCAGAACCCCATACCAGAACCCCATACCAGAACCCCGGACCAGAACCCCGGACCAGAACCCCGGACCAGAACCCCGGACCAGAACCCCGGACCAGAACTCAGCCTCTAACACCACATTAACCCCAGACCAGAACTCTGGACACAAACCCACAGCTGTTCTCACTTTCAGATCATCGCAGAAGGAGCGAATGGACCCACCACTCCTGAGGCTGACCGCATTTTCATGGAGAGGAACGTCCTGGTGATCCCTGTGAGTCTCCACATGTCCAGAGCGCCTCTGGTTTAGGGTCAAATGTGGTTCATATGGTCAAGAATGTGAACAAACGATAAAATGAGTCTGCGAGTAGTATTGGGAAGTAACAAGCACTGAGAGTGTTCAGAATACTCATTTAGAGTAACTAATCTGGTAAAGTTACGCTTCAATACAGTTACTTTACTCAAATCTGTTCACACATGATGGTACTTTATTGTGTCATTTTAGCTTTGAGCTGCAGAGTTCCTCTTTTAGGACATGTACCTGAACGCTCCTTCATGAGCTCACTATCAGTTTTAAATAGATGAGTTTCTTTCTCATTCCTCTTTTAGGACATGTACCTGAACGCTCCTTCATGAGCTCACTATCAGGTTTTAAATAGATGAGTTTCTTTCTCATTCCTCTCTTAGGACATGTACCTGAACGCCGGTGGAGTCACGGTCTCGTACTTCGAGTGGCTGAAGAACCTGAATCATGTCAGTTATGGTCGTCTCACCTTTAAATATGAAAGGGACTCAAACTACCACCTGCTGAGTGAGTCACGCTGACGTCGCATGTAGAATAGTGTACACAGGCTGACCACACCCCTCTGTGTCCAGTGTCCGTCCAGGAGAGCTTGGAGAGGAAGTTTGGGAAACATGGAGGAGCGATCCCTGTGGTCCCCACATCAGAATTCCAGGCTCGGATTGCTGTGAGTTCGTGTGGCGTTTGCTGACTTCTTCTCCTGTTGTTTATTTCCATAAAAGAAAGAAACATCTGAAATCTGATTCATTCATGAGCAGAAGTGACTTTGTGTTTCAGGGAGCATCTGAGAAGGACATCGTTCATTCAGGACTGGCCTTCACCATGGAGCGGTCTGCGCGAGTATGTTTATATGTATTTATATGTGTTTATATATATTTATATATGTTTTATGATGTCGCTGTAAACGGCATCACAACAAAGCGACGCATCCTGTCAGCCCCTCGTGTGGTCACAGTGGGCGTCGACCGGTGGACGTGAAAACGGATTGATTGGCAAAATGGCATCTTGAAAATTAGACCTTCATAGACTATTTGTTATTTATTTATTATATTATTACATTACATTATTATGTTGTTATATTTATTATTTATTATGAATTATTATTATTTATTATTTATTTAAATCTCACCTTCCGCGAGTTGTCTCATCCTTTTTTCCACACTCGGGTCCTCTCCCAGAGGCCTGGAGCTTGGTTCTTCAGTATCTTTGCTGTTCCTTTTCTGGACTGAGATGTCTGATGTTTCTCCTGGGATCTGCTGTAGTCTCTCCTCCAGTTTGGGGGTCACTGCCCCGAGTCTGATGACCACGGGCACCACTGAGGCCTTCACCTTCCAGACCTTCTCCAGCTCTTCTTTGAGCCCCTGGTATTTCTCTAGTTTCTCATGCTCCTTTTTCCTGATGTTCTCTTGGTTCTGTGATGTTCCACCACGACGGCTTTGTTCTGTTGTTCATCCACCTCCACTATGTCCGGTTGGTCCATCTCCATCTGTCAGTCTGTATCTGAGTCCCACAGGATCTTGGCTCATTCTCCACGACCTTTGGAGGTGTTTCTTGACCTGGGGGTTTCCAGTCCGTTCTCTGCACAGATGTTTCTGTCACTATGGCTCCACTTGGTTATGTGGCTCCATGTTTGTTTTCTGCATCTTACACCTGCAGTTATGAGCTGGATTGTCTCAGGAGCCTCTTTGTCTTGGGTCTTGTCTGGTGGTAGATCTGAGCCTCTATCGCTCTGGTGCTCAAGGCTCCTGTGCTCCAGGATGAGCCTCTGTCCTTCAGTCCAGATCTTTCTCAAGTCATTGGTGGATTTCTTGATATGATCCACTTCAGTTTTGTTCCGGTGGTACATCCCATGCAGGGGCTTGTCCTTCCATGATGGTTCCTCCAGCTCCT
>JAIEZT010000082.1:32500-80000 GCA_019594935.1 Periophthalmus modestus | reverse complement strand
TCCTCTGCTCCTCTTTTCAGACTCTGCTCCTCTTTTCAGACTCTGCTCCTCTTTTCAGCTCCTCTGCTCCTCTTTTCAGCTCCTCTGCTCCTCTTTTCTGCTCGTCGTTGCGTGTGCTTTCACTCAGTTTAAAGTTGACTCCTCTGTAGACTTCATGAGATCTGCGGAGGTCACGTTGGACCGTGCACTGCTTCAGATTTACCCCGATCCACCTCGTGACGTCACCGTGTGAGTTGCTCTGTTTGAGCTGTGACACTTGTACAGACGCGGAGCTTCACCTCCTGGAGTCATGGCCGGAGCCCTGAGGTACTTCAGTCAGGTGTCGTGTGTGTTCTCCGTGTGTTTTTGTGTGTTCTCCGTGTGTTTTTGTGTGTTCTCTCTGTGTTTTCCGTGTGTTTTTGTGTGTTCTCTGTGTGTTTTTGTGTGTTCTCTGTGTGTTCTCTGTGTGTTTTTGCGTGTTCTTTGTGTGTTTTTGTGTGTTCTCTGTGTGTTTTTGTGTATTCTCTGTGTGTTTTTGCATGTTCTTTGTGTGTTTTTGTGTGTTCTCTGTGTGTTTTTGTGTGTTCTCTGTGTGTTTTTGTGTTTTCTCTGTGTTCTTGTGTGTTCTCTGTGTGTTTGTGTGTTGTTCTTTGTGTGTTTTGTGTGTTTTCTGTGTGTTCTTTCGTGTGTTTTCTGTGTGGTTCTTGTGTGTTTTTGTGTGTTCTCTGTGTGTTTTTGTGTATTCTCTGTGTGTTTTTGCGTGTTCTTTGTGGGTTTTTGTGTGTTCTGAGCTCTGAGGTTTGGTTCACACACACAGTCTCTGGTTCTGTCCCTGGTTCTGTCCCTGGTTCTGTCTGTGGTTCTGTC
This sequence comes from Periophthalmus modestus, assembly GCA_019594935.1. Classification (NCBI taxonomy): domain Eukaryota; kingdom Metazoa; phylum Chordata; class Actinopteri; order Gobiiformes; family Gobiidae; genus Periophthalmus; species Periophthalmus modestus. The sequence goes on along the minus strand of JAIEZT010000082.1, from coordinate 79,154 downwards.
CCTGGTTCTGTCTCTGGTTCCGTCCCTGGTTCTGTCTCTGGTTCTGTCTGTGGTTCTGTCTCTGGTTCTGTCCCTGGTTCTGTCTGTGGTTCAGTCCCTGGTTCTGTCCCTGGTTCTGTCTCTGGTTCTGTCTGTGGTTCCGTCCCTGGTTCTGTCCCTGGTTCTGTCCCTGGTTCTGTCTGTGGTTCAGTCCCTGGTTCAGTCCCTGGTTCAGTCCCTGGTTCTGTCTGTGGTTCTGTCCCTGGTTCTGTCTGTGGTTCCGTCCCTGGTTCAGTCTCATTAAAGGTTTGTTCTGGGACTTTCCGCTCTCACAGTCTCATGTTCAGTCAGTTTTGTTGTTGAGGTGTTTGTTTTATTATTAATCATGTGACTCTTCCGACGTGTTTGGGAAAGTTCAGAGTCTGTGGGACTGTTCTGAGTGACGCTGAGGCTCCGCCCCCTCCGCTCGGGACTTCTGGGGGTTTTCCTTGGCTCCACTTCCAGGAAGTGACAGTAGAAAAGAGAAGAAGAGAAAAGGGGCTTTACCTGCGGGAAGAGGAGGAAGAGGAGAAAGAGGAGAGTCAGAGGAGGAAGAGGAGGAAGAGGAGGAGAAAGAGGAGGAAGAGGAGGGTCAGAGGAGGTTCTGGGTCAGGAGGAGGAAGGAGGAAGAGAGGGTCTGTCTGGGAGGAGGAGGGTTCAGAGGAGGAAAAGAGGAGTCAGAGGAGGAAGAGGAGAAAGGTTCTGTCCCTGGAGGGAGTCTCTGGAGAGAGTCAGAGGAGGAAGAGGAGAAAGAGGAGAGGAAGAGGAGGAAGAGGAGAAAGAGAAGGGAGAGGGAGAGTCCCTGAGGAGGGTCTGAGGAGGAAGAGTCTGAGAGTCAGAGGATGAAGGAGAGGTCTGGTTCTGTCTGAAAGGGGAAGGAGAGGAAGAGGAGAGAAGAGGGAGGAAGAGGAGGAAGAGGAGGAAGAGGAGGAAGAGGAGAGGTTCTGAAAGAGGGTTCTGAGGAAGGTTCTGTCTCAGGTTCAGAGGAAGAGAGGGAAAGAGGAGGAGAGGAGGAGAGAAGAGGAGGAAAGTCTCTGGAGGGGAGAGAGGAAGAGAAAGAAGTTGAGGAGGAGAAGAGGAGGGAAGGAGAGTCAGGAGGAAGAGGAGAGAAGAGGAGGGAAGTAGTTCAGAGGAGGTATGAAGAAGGGTTTGTGATAAGGACGCATGAGGAGGAAGAGCCCCAGATTCAGAGACTTCTGGGAGTTTTCCTTGAGGAAGAGGAGGAGGAAGTGACAGGAGGAAGGAGGAAAGAGGGAAAGAGAAGAAGGGGGAGGAGGAAGGAGGAGAGAGGGAAGAGGAGGAAGAGGAGAGAGGAGGAAGGAGGTCAGGAGGAAGAAGAGGAGGTAGGAGGAAGAGGAGGAAGAGAGGAAGAGAGAAAAGAGGAAGAGAAGAGGAGGAAGAGGAGGAAGAGGAGGGGAGGAGGAAGAGAGGAGGAAGAGGAGGAAGAGGAGGAGGAAGAGAAAGAGGAGGAAGAGGAGGGTCAGAGGAGGAAGAGGAGAAAGAGGAGAGTCAGAGGAGGAAGAGGAGGAAGAGGAGGAAGAGGAGGAGAAAGAGGAGAGGAAGGAGGAAGAGGAGGGAGGAAGAGGAGAAAGAGGAGGGGAGAGGGGGAGGAGGAGAGGAAGAGGAGGAGGAAGAGGGGTGAAGGAAGAGGAGGAGGAGGAGGTCAGAGGAGAAGAGGAGAAAGAGGAGGAAGAGGAGGAAGAGGAGGAGAGAAGAGGAGGAAGAGGAGGTCAAGGGGAGAGGGGAAGAGGAGGAAGAAGAGTCAAGAGGAGAGAAGAGAGGACCCTAGGAGGAAGAGTAGTAGAGAGAAAGAGTACCAGAGGAGGAAGGGAGACTCTATATGGAGGTATAAGAGGAGGATGGGAGGGATAAGGAAGAGGAAGGTAGAGGAGGAAGAGGAGAGTACTTCTATAAAATAGGAGGGATAGGAGGGACTCTGAGAGGAGAAGAGGAGAGTCAGAGGAGGAAGAGGAGGGAAGAGGATGAAAGAGGAGAGGAAGAGGATAATAACTCCATATATAGGAGAGAGAGACTATATATCCAGGAGATATAGACTCTATAGTACTCTAATAGGAAAGATATAGACTCTAGGGTACTCCATATATACTCCATATAGAGAGGAGGAAGAGGAGGGTCAGAGGAGGAATGAGGAGGAAGAGGAGAAAGATTAGAGGAAGAGGAGATATAGGAGAGTATATAGGAGGGTCAGATAGGAAGAGGAGGGTCAGAGGAGGATATAGGAGGAAGAGGAGGAAAAGAGGAGAAAGAGGAGGAATAGGAGGAAGAGGACTCATAGGAGAGAGGAGAGTCAGAGGATACGGTCTAGGAGGGAGGAAGAGGAGGGTCAGAGGAGGAAGAGGTTAAATACATTTAACTCCTACTTTTATTTATTTATAATTTTACAGTATTTATAAAGTTACAGTTTAGATTTGTCCCAAACCCAAAGTCACATGATCTTAACCTGAAAAAATATGTGAACAAAAATCAACTTTGTGAGACTGACCCTTCACACTGAGCCTAGTACAGAATATACTCCATATATACTCTATATATACTCTATATGTACTCTGTATGTACTCTATATGTACTCTATATGTACTCTGTATATACTCTATATGTACTCTGTATATACTCTATATGTACTCTGTATGTACTCTATATATGTACTCTATATATACTCTATATGTACTCTGTATATATACTCTATATGTACTCTGTATATACTCTATATGTACTCTGTATATACTCCATATATACTCTATATGTACTCTATATGTACTCTGTATATACTCTATATATACTCCATATATACTCTGTATATGTACTCTATACGTACTCTATATATACTCCATATATACCCATATACTCCGATATACTCCATAAATACTCTATATATACTCCATATATACTCTATATGTACTCTATATACTGTACTGTACTCTTATGTACTCTATATTACTCTATATATACTCTATATATATACCTCTTCTGTATGTACTGTATATGTACTCTGTATATGTACTCTATATGTACTCTATATATACTCTATATATACTCTATATGTACTCTGTATATACTCTGTATATACTCTGTATATACTCTATATATACTGCTATATACTCTGTATATACTCTGGCCTATGTTAATCTCATATATGCACTGTCTATATGTACTCTATACAAACAAACACTCTATATATACTCTATATAACTCTATACTCCATATATACTCTATATGTACTCTATATGTACTCTGTATATATATATATACTCATATATATACTCCTATATACTCTATATATACTCTGTATATACTCTATATGTACTCTATATACTCTCATACTCTACTCTATACTCTATACTCTATATATACTCTATATATACTCCATATATACTCTATATGTACTCTGTATGTACTCTGTATGTACTCTATATGTACTCTGTATGTACTCTGTATGTACTCTATATGTACTCTATATGTACTCTGTATGTACTCTGTATGTACTCTGTATGTATCTCTGTACATACTATGTACTATATGTACTCTGTATGTACTCTATATGTACTCTATATACTACTCAGTATAATACTCTATATATACTCTGTATATACTCTGTATATACTCTATATTACTCTATATATACTCTGTATGTACTGTATACTCTGTATATACTCTGTATATACTCTATATGTACTCTATATATACTACATATCTGTCTATACTCTATATGTACTCCATATGTACTACTCTGTATATGTACTCTATACTCTGTATATACTCTGTACATACTCTGTATGTACTCTGTATATGTACTCTATATACTCTGTACTCCTGTATATACTCTGTATATACTCTGTATATACTCTGTATGTACTCTGTATGTACTCTGTATGTACTCTGTATGTACTCTATACTATATTACTCTGTATATACTCTATATGTACTCTCTGTATATACTCTATATACTCTGTATGTACTCTATATGTACTCTGTATATACTCTGTATATACTCTGTATGTACTCTGTATATACTCTGTATATACTCTGTATATACTACTACTACTCTGTATGTACTGTATATACTACTACTCTATACATACTCTGTACATATACTCTGTATGTACTCTCTGTACATACTCTGTATATACTATGTACTCTGTACATACTAAGTCTACTCTGTACTACTCTGTATATACTCTATATACTCTATATGTACTCTGTACTATACTCTGTACTACTCTGTATACTCTGTACATACTCTATATGTACTCTGTATATACTCTGTACATACTCTGTATACTCTATACTACATACTCTGTACACTCTGTATATACTCTGTACATACTCTGTATATACTCTATATGTACTCTGTACATACTCTACATACTATGTACTCTGTACATACTCTGTACATACTCTGTACACTGTCCATACTCTGTACATACTCTGTACATACGCTGTACATACTCTGTACATACTCTGTACTATACTCTGTACATACTCTGTACATACTCTGTACACACTGTACATACTCTGTACATACTCTGTATATACTCTGTACATACTCTGTACATACTCTGTACATACTCTGTACATACTCTGTATATACTCTGTATATACTCTGTACATACTCTGTACATACTCTGTATACTCTGTACATACTCTGTACATACTCTGTACATACTCTGTACATACTCTGTACATACTCTGTACATACTCTGTACATACTCTGTATATACTCTGTACTCTGTACATACTCTGTATATACTCTGTACATACTCTGTACATACTCTGTACATACTCTGTATACATACTCTGTACATACTCTGTATATACTCTGTACATACTCTGTACATACTCTGTACATACTCTGTATACTCTGTACATACTCTGTACATACTCTGTATATACTCTGTACTACTCTGTACATACTCTGTATATACTCTGTACATATACTCTGTACATACTCTGTATATACTCTGTCTATACTCTGTACATACTCTCTACATACTCTGTACACTGTACATACTCTGTACATACTCTCTACATACTCTGTACATACTCTGTACATACTCTGTACATACTCTGTATATACTCTGTATATACTCTGTACATACTCTGTACATACTCTGTACATACTCTGTACATACTCTGTACATACTCTGTACATACTCTGTACATACTCTGTACATACTCTGTACATACTCTGTACATACTTGTACATACTCTGTACTACTCTACATACTCTGTACATACTCTGTACATCTGTACATACTACTACTCTGTACATACTCTGTACATACTCTGTATATACTCTGTACATACTCTGTCTTTACTCTGTACATACTCTGTACTATACTCTGTACATACTCTGTACATACTCTGTATATACTCTGTCTATACTCTGTACATACTCTGTACATACTCTGTATATACTCTGTACATACTCTGTACATACTCTGTACATACTCTGTACATACTCTGTACATACTCTGTACATACTCTGTATATACTCTGTACATACTCTGTCTATACTCTGTACATACTCTGTACATACTCTGTATATACTCTGTATATACTCTGTACATACTCTGTACTATACTCTGTATATACTCTGTACATACTCTGTACATACTCTGTATATACTCTGTATATACTCTGTACATACTCTGTATATACTCTGTATATACTCTGTCTATACTCTGTACATACTCTGTACATACTCTGTACATACTCTGTATATACTCTGTACATACTCTGTCTATACTCTGTATATACTCTGTATATACTCTGTACATACTCTCTACATACTCTCTACATACTCTGTATATACTCTGTACATACTCTCTACATACTCTCTACATACTCTGTACATACTCTGTACATACTCTGTACATACTCTGTACATACTCTGTACATACTCTGTATATACTCTGTACATACTCTGTCTATACTCTGTACATACTCTGTACATACTCTGTATATACTCTGTACATACTCTGTACATACTCTGTATATACTCTGTACATACTCTGTCTATACTCTGTATATACTCTGTACATACTCTGTACATACTCTGTACATACTCTGTACATACTCTGTATATACTCTGTACTCTGTACATACTCTGTACATACTCTGTACATACTCTGTACATACTCTGTACATACTCTGTACTACTCTGTACATACTCTGTCTATACTCTGTACATACTCTGTACATACTCTGTATATACTCTGTACTATACTCTGTATATACTCTGTATATACTCTGGCGTTCCCAGCAGAGACATAGTCCCTCCAGTGTGTCCTGGGTCTTCCCCGGGGCCTCCTCCCGGTGGGACATGAACACCTCCCCAGGAGGCTCCTGAGCAGATGCTCGAGCCTCAGCTGCTTCTCTCAACGTGGAGGAGCAGCAGCTCTACTCCGAGCTCCTCCCGTGTGACCGAGCTCCTCACCCTGTCAGAATCAGAATCAGAATCAGAATCAGAATCAGAATCAGAAGAAGTTTTATTGCCATTGTCCGTGAGCAGAGCTCACAGACGAGGAACTAACTCCGGTGATAAAGTGCAACATACAACACACACAAAAATAACACACTGAATAAATACAAACAAGGACATGAGGTAGAAAATCTATACAACAGCAGCATCAGAACAACAGCAGTGCATCATGGGATATTTAGTGCCCAGTGTTATAAAGTGTCCAGTTTAGTGCAGGTTTATGAAGTGTTCATGAGACAAACAGAGAGGAGAAGAAACTGTTCTTGTGACGAGAGGTTCTGGTCCTGATGGACCGTAGCCTCTAGCCCCCATCTCTAAGGGAGCGCCCAGCCACCATGTGGAGGAAACCCATTTCGACCACTTGTATCTGTGATCTTGTCCTTTCGGTCATGACCCAGAGTCATGACCCAGAGTCATGACCACAGGTGATGACCACAGGTGAGGGTAGGACAGAGACTGAGGTAAATCCAGAGCTTTGCCTTTCAACTCGGCTCCTTCTTCACCACAACAGACGATACAGCGACAGAATCACTGCAGACACTGATCCAACTGTCAATCTCACGCTCCATCCTCCCCTCACTCGAGAACAAGACCCCGAGATACTTGAACTCCTCCACCTGAGGCAGAGACTCTTCACCCACCTGCAGGGGGCGCCACCTTTTTCTGGTTGAGAACCATGGCCTTGGATTTGGAGGAGCTGATTCTCATCCCAGACACTTCACACTCGGCTCAAACCGCCTCAGTGCTGCAGGTCCTGGCTCGAAGAAGCATCAGGACAAACATCATCCGTAAACAGCAAAGATGAGATCCTGTGGTTCCTGAACTGGACCCCCTCCGGGCCCTGACTGCGCCTAGAAATTCTGTCCATAAATAGGATGGACAGAATCGGTGGGAACAGGTCTGATTTACTGTCGAACACAGCTCCTGCTCTGGTCATACAGGGACCGGACAGCCCTTAGCAAAGGGCCCCGGACCCCATACTCCCGGAGCACAGGGACACGACCCTCTCGTTCACCGGGGAGAACTCCAAGACATGGCGGCTGAGCTGTGGGGCATTGAGCCCACACCAGCTCCCCGCGGGCAACGCCAGAGAAATGAAGAGTCCAGCCCCTCTCGAGGAAGCTGCGTGTGGAGGTGAGGCCGACCAGCTCAGCACAAGCTCAGGCTCCTTCCCCTCCAGCGAGGTCAACGTTCCATGTCCCCAGAGCCAGTCTCCATGTCCGGAGATCCGGTTGTTGAGGCCCTCGCCTTCAGCTGCCGACCAGATCTTCATTGACTGAAAGTCAAAGAAAATCTGATGTGTTTTTGTTATAATTTTAAATGAAGCTTTCTGTTGTTTTTTTTTTAGACCTGAGCTCAGGTGAACAGGAAACTGTTACAGTAAAATGTTGAGTCTCGCCTCCGGACGCAATACCGAATTTATAGGGCTTCTTGGGGTCAGAGTTTGTCCGAGTTTGTCCGAGTTTGTCAGAATTTGTCCGAGTTTGTTCGAGTTTGTCCGAGTTTGTCAGAATTTGTTCGAGTTTGTCCGAGTTTGTCCGAGTTTGTCTGAGCAGGACGTTAATGTGCTGTGTTTTGTTCCTGTAGGATGACCGAGGGGCAGCTCCTCAACATCTACGACAACGATCCTGTAAGTGCCTCTTGTGTTTAACATTTATTATCTCCAAAAGTCTAGGATCCATCAGTCTTTGAGTAATTTTTAATTGCTTATTTAAAGCATTTTGTTGGTCTAGCCCCGTTTTCACCTCCACGTTCAGTGACACGTCTCCCATTGGACACTGCAGTTTTCAAACGGGGAAATTAAAATGATTCTAACATAAAGATCCACAAGTGTCATAAATTATAACTATAGAAACACAAACACCTGATTTTACAAACCAAACTCACTCTCATCCTTCAGGAAGTGTTTCGTTCGCATGTTCTGGCATCAAAGTAAACTGGATAAGATTATAAATATTAGCACATTCATATTTTCACACATGATCCAGCTGAATGTGAATCTCTGAACATTTGAGAGGCTGGAGAGTCCTGACCTCTGACCTCTGACCTCTGACCTCTGACCTCTGACCTCTGACCTCTGACCTCTGCTGTCAGAGGCTCAGAGACGTTAAACCGAAAGTGAAAGTGAAAGTGCTGCTCATATTGACCCTGTGTGCCTGATGTGTCTCTGTGGAGGCGTGACACTAACTCAAAGCTTTTCTTTTGTAAGATTAATGCCTTTGTCCTTGACAAATAAAGCGGAAAGAAAAGAAGTGACGCTAACTGTAGGCACTGCTCTGTCTGAGGCTCTGTTAGACTTTAATCTGAGTTTTGTTTTAACACAATCTGACCTGAAATAACTGATTTTGCTGAACTTCAACAGTCACACTCACAAGCTAGCATTAGCATTGGCATTAGCATTAGCATTAGCATTAGCATTAGCCAAGAGATTTAATACAGTCATTTTAAAGTCGACAAGGACAATACGGTTTATATTTTAAAAGACAAAATGTCACTTCAAAATATATACAGTATATTTATTTATACAAATGATGTTTAAATATATTTATTATAAGTATATTTATTTATCTGAGTCACTGTTCTGTCGTCTACAGTTTAATTTTATGACTCCGTATGAATACATCCCTCCAGTGGACATCAAGACCGAGCCCTACATCCCTGAGACGGGTGAGGCCCCGACACAGAGAGAACACAGAGAACACAGAGAACACGGAGAACACGGAGAACACGGAGAACACGGAGAGAACACAGAGAGAACACGGAGAGAACATGGAGAGAACACAGAGAGAACACAGAGAGAACACAGAGAGAACACAGAGAGAACACTCAGAGAGAACACTCAGAGAACACTCAGAGAACACAGAGAGAACACAGAGAACACGGAGAACACAGAGAGAACACTTAGAGAACACTCAGAGAACACAGAGAGAACACAGAGAGAACACTTAGAGAACACTCAGAGAACACGGAGAGAACACACTCAGAGAACACTCAGAGAACACGGAGAGAACACAGAGAACACAGAGAGAATACAGAGAGAACACGGAGAGAACACAGAGAACACAGAGAGAACACAGAGAGAACACTTAGAGAACACTCAGAGAACACTTAGAGAACACACAGAGAACACAGAGAGAACACAGCGAGAACACTCAGAGAGAACATAGAGAGGAGGACACTTAGAGAACACTCAGAGAGAACACACAGAGAAAACACGGAGAAAACACGGAGAGAACACTCAGAGAGAACACGGAGAGAACATGGAGAGAACACAGAGAGAACACAGAGAGAACACAGAGAGAACACAGAGAGAACACAGAGAGAACACTCAGAGAGAACATAGAGAGGACACTTAGAGAACACTCAGAGAGAACACAGAGAGAACACTTAGAGAACACAGAGAGAACACGGAGAGAACACAGAGAGAACACAGAGAGAACACAGAGAGAACACAGAGAGAACACTCAGAGAGAACACGGAGAGAACATGGAGAGAACACGGAGAGAACACACAGAGAACACTCAGAGAACACAGAGAGAACACGGAGAGAACACTCAGAGAACTCAGTGAGAACACGGAGAACACTCAGAGAGAACACTCAGAGAACGCGGAGAGAACACTCAGAGAGAACACTCAGAGAACACAGAGAGAACACGGAGAACACTCAGAGAGAACACTCAGAGAACGCGGAGAGAACACTCAGGGAGAACACTCAGAGAGAACACTCAGAGAGAACACAGAAAGAACACTCAGAGAGAACACTCAGAGAACGCGGAGAGAACACTCAGGGAGAACACTCAGAGAACACTCAGAGAGAACACAGAAAGAACACTCAGAGAGAACACAGAGAACACTCAGAGAGAACACTCGGAGAGAACACTCGGAGAGAACACTCAGAGAACACAGAGAACACTCAGAGAGAACACAGAGAACACTCAGAGAGAACACAGAAAGAACACTCAGAGAGAACACTCGGAGAGAACACTCAGAGAGAACACAGAGAACACTCGGAGAGAACACTCGGAGAGAACACTCGGAGAGAACACTCGGAGAGAACACTCAGAGAGAACACAGAGAACACTCAGAGAGAAACACTCAGAGAGAACACTCAGAGAACACAGTGAGAACACTCAGAAAAACAGGACAACAGGGAATCTGAACCCAGAAGGAAAGCTGGAACTGTTCCTCACACAGTGTCTGAAAAACGTCAGAGGATTTTCAGACAGTTTGAGATTCTGGTTTATTTCAAACCCACAAACACTTTAAGACAAAAACTGGTTCAACAAAGAACAAAACCCTGAGACATGAACAAAGTGATGTGTCGACTCCATCAGTGAAGTGGGTGTTACACTGGAGAAACTAAACAGACATAAGAGAATGAACCAACACGAGAGAGAACAGCTCAGGACCACAGTCTGTCCCTGTTCAAAGAAGGATTCTCTTTATCTGTCTTCGAGATGTAGACGAACAGCAAAGACGACAGAGCGAGCAGTCGGACCATTAAGAGTGAATGATTATGTGAAGTATGACTCTGGCTGATTGAGTGTGCACTGTGCCGAACATCTTCACTCCTCCAACTTTTTGTCCAGTGACAGATTTATCTTTGGCTTTTACGACATCATCTCTGTGTTTCAGCTCATGGTCCTTACATCCAAATCATCGAAGAACCAAAACAGGTAACAGAGCAACACCACTTTTTGACTTTGCTGCATTTTTTTGTTTTTCTAGAGAATAACTTCTTGTTTATGTTTTAGAGAGGCTTCCGTTTCCGTTATGAGTGTGAAGGCCCCTCCCACGGAGGCCTCCCGGGGGCGTCCAGTGAAAAGAACCGAAGGACCTATCCAACGGTCAAGGTACCGGACTCAAGTTCACCTGTGGGGTTAGAGATCTGGAGAATGTTTGTGAGAAAGTACATTTTTAAAAACTTCATTCACCTTACTCCAGGCGTGGACTGTGTTTGTGTTGCATTATTTTGCACGGGGCTGATGTTCACAGTGAGTATGTTCTCTCTGGACGACAGAACCGTTTTAAAGCCTCCAGAGAATCAGAGCAGCGGTGACTTTGTTCAAACATTTCAAAGTGAATAAGAGCCACAGACTGAATATAGAAGTGGACTAAAGGAGAGTGACTTTACCCACAGTGCTCCAGTCAAATCAGGTCCTGAGGCCCTGAGGCCCTGAGTCCTTGAGTCCTTGAGTCCTGAGCCCCTGAGTCCTGAGGCTTCGAGGCCCTGAGTCCTGAGTCCTTGAGTCCTGAGGCCCTGAGTCCTTGAGTCCTGAGGCCCTGAGTCCTTGAGTCCTGAGGCCCTGAGTCCTTGAGTCCTGAGGCTCTGAGGCCCTGAGGCTCTGATTCCTGAGGCCCTGAGTCCTTGAGGCGCTGAGTCCTTGAGGCCCTGAGTCCTGAGGCCCTGAGTCCTTGAGGCCCTGAGTCCTGAGTCCTTGAGTCCTGAGGCCCTGAGGCCCAAGGCTCTGAGGCCTGAGGCCCTGAGTCCTGCTGTCAGAACTCGTTTCTATACCTGAGGCTGTACAAACCCACAGTTTAAATTCTAATCCAGTCCCTGTTTGTTCCAGATCAGTAACTACGTGGGTCACGCTCGTGTGGAGGTGCAGCTGGTCACTCACACTGACCCTCCTCGTGTCCACGCCCACAGCCTGGTCGGACGCCACTGTAACGAGAGCGGCACCTGCACTTTGGACATCGGACCCAACGACCTCACCGCCTCGTCAGTAAACCCGCCGCAGACGTGTCGTTGTGTCGTGTCGTTGTGTTGTTGTGTCGTTGTGTCATTGTGTCGTGTTGTGTTGTTTTGTTGTGTCGTTGTGTCGTGTCGTTGTGTTGTTTTGTCGTGTCGTTGTGTTGTTGTGTCGTTGTGTCGTGTTGTGTTGTTTTGTTGTGTCGTTGTGTCGTGTCGTTGTGTTGTGTTGTTTTGTCGTGCCGTTGTGTCGTCTCGTTGCGGTGACGCTGGTGTGGTCTTCACAGGTTCAGTAATCTGGGCATCCTCCATGTGACCAAGAAGGGCGTGGTGGACATCCTGTGCCGACGGCTGAAGGAGGAGAAGAGGCGACAGAAAGGGGGCGCTCTCTACCAGCTCTCAGGTCAGAACAGCTTCATCAGCTTCATGTTTCTCATTGTGATGATGTGCCAAAGAAATCGGGCTGGAGAAGGAACAGAAACACACGGAGCAGATCAGGATCCAGTTCATATTTCCTGAGAAATGACTGAACTTTGAAGAGTTAAACACAATAATCCCGTTTCATGTTTGTAGGTCTGAAGTGAAGTGGTCTGGACTCTCTGCACATCGTCCTTTTATGAAATAAAGTCTCTTTTGTGGTTCATATCTGATTGGTGCTTCCATATCTGTCTGTCTGCTGCGTTTGTGCAGATACAGAGGAGACGTCGTGTTTGAAAGAAGCCAAGGAGCTCGGTCGCACCATGGATCTGAACATCGTGAGGTTAAAGTTCACGGCGTTTCTCCAGGACAGCAACGGAGGCTTCACCCGAGCGCTCAAACCCGTCGTGTCCAACCCCATTTACGACAGCAGTGAGTCCGTCTCAACACTTTAATGCTCATTGTGCTGTGGGGAGGAATGTGCAATGACCCGTTATCAACCTGTTAAACTGTAAAACCTGGAAATAAAGATACATTAATACACATTAAAAATACAAACTTCCATAGTTGTAAGATCAGGAGAAGAAATGTAATTCTGCCACTGGACAGAAAAAGTTTAAGAGTGAAGATGTTTGGCTGCTTATCCATCTCTTCTTCAGTTCTGGTCAGAGTCCTGCTGGACACTGCCTTATATCTGTCTGAAGGTGGCGCTAACTACACTGAAGCTAATGACACTGAAGCTAATGACACTGAAGCTAATGACACTGAAGCTAATGACACTGAAGCTAACGACACTGACGCTAATGACACTGAAGCTAACGACACTGACGCTAATGACACTGACGCTAATGACACTGAAGCTAACGACACTAAAGCTAACGACACTGAAGCTAACGACACTAAAGCTAATGACACTGAAGCTAATGACACTGAAGCTAACGACACTGACGCTAACGACACTGAAGCTAACGACACTGACGCTAACGACACTGAAGCTAACGACACTGAAGCTAACGACACTGAAGCTAATGACACTGAAGCTAACGACACTGACGCTAACGACACTGAAGCTAACGACACTGAAGCTAACGACACTGAAGCTAACGACACTGAAGCTAATGACACTGAAGCTAACGACACTGAAGCTAACGACACTGACGCTAACGACACTGAAGCTAATGACACTGAAGCTAATGACACTGACGCTAATGACACTGAAGCTAACGACACTGAAGCTAACGACACTGAAGCTAATGACACTGAAGCTAATGACACTGAAGCTAACACCTGTTTGTTTACAGTTTCTGTTTGTCGTCTTGGTCTAATGAGCTACACTCAGGCCCCTAATGTGTGCTCACACACCTATTAGCATCCTGTTAGCATCCTGACTGTTAGCATCCTGACTGTTAGCATCCTGACTTAGCATCCTGACTGTTAGCATCCTGACTTAGCATCCTGACTGTTAGCATTCTGACTGTTAGCATCCTGACTGTTAGCATCCTGACTGTTAGCATTCTGACTTAGCATCCTGACTGTTAGCATTCTGACTTAGCATCCTGAGGATGGGGTTGTAAATAGGGGACAGATGACTGAAGCCTTCATTCCTGTTTAAGGACGGATTGTCTTTCCAAATAAAAATTGCTTCTTTAAACCATCTCAAACCATTTTTCAGAATCACCAAACGCCTCTAATCTGAAGATCACTCGTATGGATAAAACCTGTGGGTCGGTGCTGGGAGGAGACGAGATCTTCCTCCTCTGTGACAAAGTGCAGAAAGGTCAGAAACGGAACAAATGTGGGCCCCTGTAAAGGGTCAGTGTTTCTCACCGAGTCTGCGGCTCGTTACAGACGATATCGAAATACGATTTTACGAAGACGACGAGGGCGGATGGGAAGCATTTGGAGACTTTTCACCCACAGACGTCCACAAGCAGGTACGGCCCGTCTACTGAAACACACGGCCCGTCTACTGAAACACACGGCCCGTCTACTGAAACACACGGCCCGTCTACTGAAACACACGGCCCGTCTACTGAAACACACGGCCCGTCTCACTGAAACACACGGCCCATCTACTGAAACACACGGCCCGTCTCACTGAAACACACGGCCCATCTACTGAAACACACGGCCCATCTACTGAAACACACGGCCCGTCTCACTGAAACACACGGCCCGTCTACTGAAACACACGGCCCATCTACTGAAACACACACACGGCCCGTCTACTGAAACACACGGCCCGTCTACTGAAACACACGGCCCATCTACTGAAACACACGGCCCGTCTACTGAAACACACGGCCCGTCTCACTGAAACACGGCCCGTCTCACTGAAACACGGCCCGTCTACTGAAACACACGGCCCGTCTCACTGAAACACACGCCCGTCTACTGAAACACACGGCCCGTCTACTGAAACACGGCCCGTCTCACTGAAACACGGCCCGTCTACTGAAACACACGGCCCGTCTCACTGAAACACACGGGCCCGTCTACTGAAACACACACGGCCCGTCTCACTGAAACACGGCCCGTCTACTGAAACACGGCCCGTCTACTGAAACACACGGCCCGTCTACTGAAACACACGGCCCGTCTACTGAAACACACGGCCCGTCTACTGAAACACACGGCCCGTCTACTGAAACACACGGCCCGTCTACTGAAACACACGGCCCGTCTACTGAAACACACGGCCGTCTCACTGAAACACGGCCCGTCTACTGAAACACACGGCCCGTCTCACTGAAACACACGGCCCCCGTCTACTGAAAACACACGGCCCGTCTCACTGAAACACGGCCCGTCTACTGAAACACACGGCCGTCTACTGAAACACACGGCCCGTCTCACTGAAACACACGGCTCGTCTACTGAAACACACGGCTTGTCTCACTGAAACACGGCCCGTTTACTGAAACACGGCCCGTCTACTGAAACACACGGGCCCGTCTACTGAAACACACGGCCCGTCTACTGAAACACACGGCCCGTCTACTGAAACACACGGCCCGTCTACTGAAACACACGGCCCGTCTACTGAAACACGGCCCGTCTCACTGAAACACACGGCTCGTCTACTGAAACACACGGCCCGTCTCACTGAAACACACGGCCCGTCTCACTGAAACACGGCCCGTCTCACTGAAACACGGCCCGTCTCTACTGAAACACACGGCACACGTCCGTCTACTGAAACACACGGCCCGTCTCACTGAAACACGGCCCGTCTCACTGAAACACACGGCCCGTCTCACTGAAACACACGGCCCCGTCTAACTGAAACACACGGCCCGTCTACTGAAACACACGGCTCGTCTACTGAAACACACGGCCCGTCTCACTGAAAAACACACGGGCCGTCTACTGAAACACACGGCCCGTCTAACTGAAACACACGGCCCGTCTCACTGAAACACACGGCCCGTCTCACTGAAACACACGGGCCCGTCTAACTGAAACACACGGCCCGTCTAACTGAAACACACGGCCCGTCTACTGAAACACACGGCTCGTCTACTGAAACACACACGGCCCGTCTACTGAAACACACGGCCCGTCTACTGAAACACACGGCCCGTCTACTGAAACACACGGCCCGTCTACTGAAACACACGGCCCGTCTACTGAAACACACGGCCCGTCTACTGAAACACGGGCCCGTCTACTGAAACACACGGCCCGTCTCACTGAAACACACGGCCCCGTCTAACTGAAACACACGGCCCGTCTCACTGAAACACACGGCCCGTCTACTGAAACACACGGCCGGCCCGTCTACTGAAACACACGGCCCGTCTACTGAAACACACGGCCCGTCTACTGAAACACACGGCCCGTCTCACTGAAACACACGGCCCGTCTACTGAAACACACGGCCCGTCTACTGAAACACACGGCCCGTCTACTGAAACACACGGCCCGTCTACTGAAACACACGGCCCGTCTACTGAAAACACACGGCCCCCGTCTACTGAAACACACGGCCCGTCTACTGAAAACACACGGCCCGTCTACTGAAACACACGGGCCCGTCTCACTGAAACACACGGCCCGTCTACTGAAACACACGGCCCGTCTCACTGAAACACGGCCCGTCTCACTGAAACACACGGCCCGTCTACTGAAACACACGGCCCGTCTACTGAAACACACGGCCCGTCTACTGAAACACGGCCCGTCTCACTGAAACACACGGCCCGTCTCACTGAAACACACGGCCCGTCTACTGAAACACACGGCCCGTCTACTGAAACACGGCCCGTCTCACTGAAACACACGGCCCGTCTACTGAAACACACGGCCCGTCTACTGAAACACACGGCCCGTCTACTGAAACACACGGCCCGTCTACTGAAACACGGCCCGTCTCACTGAAACACACGGCCCGTCTACTGAAACACACGGCCCGTCTCACTGAAACACGGCCCGTCTCACTGTGTGTATATGTGTATTTTTTATTTATTTAACCAGGAAAGTCCCATTGAGACTCAAAGGTCTCTTTTCCAAGAGGCTCCAACACACATCAATATGTGTGTGTGTCTGGGTGTGTGTGTGTCTGGGTGTGTGTGTGTGTCTGGGTGTGTGTGTGTGTCTGGGTGTGTGTGTGTGTCTGGGTGTGTGTGTGTGTCTGGGTGTGTGTGTGTGGTTCCTTGACCTTTGACCTCTTTGTCTTTGCTCAAGTCTCATTTCAGGTCTGACCTTTTGAAATATAAATCTGTCCCATTGTTAAAGACACTGTCCACACGTTAAATCCTGACTCCGCGTCGTTCCGTCGTTCCGTCGTTCCGTGTCTCGTGACCATCGTGGCGGTTCTGCTTGTGTCTTATTGTTCTTTTAAATATTGCAGTACGCCATTGTCTTCAAAACGCCGCCGTACCACAGCACGGAGATCGAGCGGCCCGTCACCGTGTTCCTGCACTGAAACACAAGGCCCGTCTGGAACACACGGCCCGTCTACTGTGAAACACGGCCCCAAGCACTTACTGAAACACACGGCCCGTCTCACTGAAACACACGGCCCGTCTCACTGAAACAGGGCCCGTCTCACTGAAACACGGGACGGCCCCAAGTCTACTGAAACACACGGGCCCGTCTACTGAAACACGGCCCTGTCTACTGTACCCGTCTCACTGAAACACACGGCCGGCCCACACGGCCCGTCTACTGAACTGAAACATACACGGCCCGTCTACGAAACACGGCCCGTCTCACTGAAAACTGGACGTGTTGTCTACTGTGTACACGGCCCGTTTACTGAAA
Source organism: Periophthalmus modestus (assembly GCA_019594935.1). Taxonomy (NCBI): domain Eukaryota; kingdom Metazoa; phylum Chordata; class Actinopteri; order Gobiiformes; family Gobiidae; genus Periophthalmus; species Periophthalmus modestus. The sequence goes on along the minus strand of JAIEZT010000082.1, from coordinate 61,260 downwards.
CACACAGACGTGTCACTGAGACACAAAGCCCTCTCTCCCAAGACACACGGCCCTAACTGAAACACATCAATATGTGGTGTGTCCTGGGTGTGTGTGTCTGTCTGTGTGTGTGTGTGGGGTGTGTTCCTGAAACACGTGACCCGTTCGTGTGTGTGTGGGTCGGGTGTGTGTGTGTGTCTGGGTGGTGTGTGTGTGGTTCCTTGACCTTTGACCTCTTTGTCTTTGCTCAAGAGTCTCATTTCAGGTCTGACCTTTTGAAACTATAAATCTGTCCCATTGTTAAAAGACACTGTCCACACGTGAAATTCTGGACTCCGCGAGTCCGTCGTTCCGTCGTTCCGTCGTCTCGGTGACCATCGTGGCGGTTCTGCTTGTGACCACTATTGTTTGTTCTTGAAATATTGCAGTACGAAATGTCTGAAAACGCCGCAACAACCACCCGCCGAGACGAGACGACAGGAGATCGAGGCCCGTCACCGTGTTCCTGCAGCTGAAGAGGAAGAAGGCTGGAGACAGGAGTGACCCCAAGCACTTTACATACATCCCCCAGGTCCAAGGTCAGCACTGCACTCAGCTACATGACCCCGAGGGACGAGACGGGACGGGACGAGACGGGACGGGACGAGACGGGACGAGACGGGACGAGACGGGACGGGACGGGACGAGACGGGACGAGACGGGACGAGATGAGACGAGACGAAACCCCACGGGACGAGACGGGACGGGACAGGACGAGACGGGACGAGACGGGACGAGATGAGACGAGACGGGACGAGACGGGACGGGACGAGACGGGACGAGACGGGACGAGACGGGACGAGACGGGACGAGACGGGACGGGACGAGACGGGACGACGACGAAACCCCACGGGACGAGACGGGACAAAACCCCATGGGACGAGACTCCACGGGACGAGACGAGACTCCACGGGACGAGACTCCACAAGACGAGACGGGACAAGACGAGACGGGACGAGACGAGACAGGACGAGACAAGACGAGACTCCACGGGACGAGACTCCATGAGACGAGACGAGACTTCACGGGACGAGACGAAACCCCACGGAACGAGACTCCATGAGACAAGACGAGACTCCACGGGACGGGACGAAACCCCACGGGACAAGACTCCACGGGACAGGACGAGACTCCACGGGATGAGACGAGACTCTATGAGACAAGATGAGACTCGGCGAGACGAGACGACGAGACTCCACGAGACGAGACTCCGTGAGACAGTGAGACACGACGATACCCCACGGGACGAGACTCCACGGGACGAGACGAGACGAAACCCCACGGGACGAGACTCCACGGGACGAGACTCCACGGGACGAGACTCCGCGAGACGAGAATCCACGGGACGGGACGAGACGAGACTCCACGAGACGAGACTCCACGGGACGAGACTCCACGGGACGATACTCCACGGGACGAGACGATACTCCACGGGACGAGACAATACTCCACGGGACGGGACTCCACGGGACGAGACTCCGCGAGACGAGACGAGACTCCACGGGACGAGACGAGACTCCACGGGACGAGACTCCACGGGACGAGACGAGACTCCACGGGACGAGACTCCACGGGACGAGACTCCACGGGACGAGACTCCACGGGACGAGACTCCACGGGACGAGACTCCACGAGACGAGAATCCACGGGACGGGACGAGACGAGACTCCACGAGACGAGACTCCACGGGACGAGACTCCACGGGACGAGACTCCACGGGACGAGACTCCACGGGACGAGACGATACTCCACGGGACGAGACGATACTCCACGGGACGGGACGAGACTCCGCGAGACGAGACTCCACGGGACGGGATGAGACTCCGCGAGACGAGACGAGACTCCACGAGACGAGACTCCACGGGACGAGACGAGACTCCACGGGACGGGACGAGACTCCACGGGACGAGACGAGACTCCACGGGACGGGACGAGACTCCACAGGATGAGATGAGAGATGAGACGAGATGAGATACGAGACAAAAACCGAGATATGAGACGAGAGGCGAGATTTGAGATGAGGTATGAAACGAGATAAGAGACGAGGTAGGAGATATCTCGTCTCATACGTGGATGAGATATGAGACCAGTGGAGACTTTGAGATGATTCCATTATATAAACTGATGCAGTTTCCAGTTAATCAAACAATGAATGAATTTTAGCTCCGTTTTAATCTACGAGACATGACCCTGTCCAGATTTAAACATGGAAACATGGAAGAATCAGTCGTGTGGCAGTTTCTGGTGAGATCTCGTCCCGTGACCACAGTAACTGACTCTAAACCAACAGTTTTTTGTGTTGTCATTACAGACAAAGAGGAGGTGCTCAGGAAGAAGCAAAAGCCCCTCCCACACTACGAGAACTGGAGAGGCGGAGGGCGAGGGGGCGGAGCTGAAGGCTTTGGGGGCGGAGCTTCTGGAGCCGGTGGAGGTGGGTTCATAGTTCCATTCTGCCTGTGTCTGAGATCTGATTTTAAACCAGCCCTACTGAGCTTGTGTCTCTATGGTTCTCAAGTGGATCATTCTGTTATAATTTACACATTTTAAATCACAATATTCACCTAAAAACCACATAAAAGAAACAAGTCACTAACTTCCACGTTAGAAAACTGGTGTCCAATGGGAGCTGTTGGCGCCCCCTGTGGACAGCTGCACATCACATAGAGGAGCACATTTTTTTTACATTTGTACCAAAATGACGACGCAAAGAAAACGAGAAAATAAAACTGGAGAAGGAAGTATGGACGTCTCAGTGGGCGTGTCCCAGGGGGCGTGTCCCCAGTGGGGCGTGTCCCAGGGGGCGTGTCCCCAGTGGGGCGTGTCACAGGGGGCGTGTCCCCAGGGGGGCGTGTCACAGGGGGCGTGTCCCCAGTGGGGCGTGTCACAGTGGGCGTGTCTCAGGGGGCGTGTCACAGGGGCGTGTCACACGGGGCGTGTCACACGGGGCGTGTCACAGGGGGCGTGTCACAGGGGGCGTGTCTCAGGGGGCGTGTCACAGGGGTCGTGTCTCAGGGGGCGTGTCCCCAGTGGGGCGTGTCCCCAGTGGGGCGTGTCCCCAGTGGGGCGTGTCACAGGGGGCGTGTCCCCAGGGGGGCGTGTCCCCAGTGGGGCGTGTCACAGTGGCCGTGTCTCAGGGGGCGTGTCACAGGGGGCGTGTCACACGGGGCGTGTCTCAGGGGGCGTGTCACAGGGGGCGTGTCTCAGGGGGCGTGTCTCAGGGGGCGAGTCACAGGGGGCGTGTCCCCAGTGGGGCGTGTCCCCAGTGGGGCGTGTCACAGGGGGCGTTAAACGGGGTCGATGGACAAAATGGCGTCTTGAAAATAGTGGATTAAAGATAAAACTCAAACATGAATCTCTCCAAATACAACTTCAGGCGAGTAAATGGTGAAACAGCTAGAACATGGTTCAAAGAAAAGGTCTGATTTAAACATGCAGTGTGGTTCTTTTCTTCTGTTCTTCTCTGCAGGGTTTCAGTTCTGTCAGCACATGAACGGAGGAGGGAGCTTTTCTATGGGAGGCTTCAGTGGATTTTCTGGAGGGACACAGATGTCCTCGTCCTCTGCAGATCCACAGAGTGAAGAGAACACGAGCCAAACAGGACAGACTAATACAATACTGCAGCAGCGGCTTTTCCAGCTGGGTACGAGCATTTGTATTTGAACATAAAGTACGAGTGTAATATGTGAACATTAACAGTCCTGTGTCCTTCATGATGTGACTGTAACATACAGTTTTTATGCAGCTCTCAGACTCTGTAAACTTTGGTAAAATATATTTAAAAAGTCATTAATCAAATCAGAGGCTCAATCACCAGAGCAAACTGAAAAACAGCCCAAAGTGAACGGCCCAAACTTTCTCTGTGGATATCCATAATGGACTTTCAAATAGATCTAAGAGCTAAAAAACAGGACGAAAAGAAAAGAACCCAGAAGGACCCAGAAACTGTTCCTCACACAGTGTCTGAAAAACGTCAGAGGATTTCCAGACAGTTTGAGATTCTGGTCTTTTTCAAACCCACAAACACTTTAAGACAAAAACAAAACCCTGACGCTGCGTTCACACTGCGGCGTCAGATGCGTCGAGCTCACATTCAAAGTCTGTGGTGGACGAGCGTCTTGGTGACGCAGCGTTTTTGCAGCGCGTCTTCAAGCGTCAAGGCGGCGCGAATCTGGCGTCAGTGCGGCGCGTCTTGAGCTTCCAGCTCCAGTGACACAGCGACGTCATTCTGAGGCGCTGGAGTCACAAACACGAACAGTGACGGGGACGTTATCCGCACCAATGTGGGACAGCAGGTCGAACTGGGCCTGGGTCACACGGAGATACAGCTGGAAGAGCTGATCATCCAGACGGAGCTCCTGGAGCGAGTGATGAAACTCACCAAACTCCCAACGCCTCTGGATGATGTCGTGAACCCGGACACGCCGCCGCCGAGCCGATCGCCTCCTGATGATGCTGTTCTCTCAACATGGTCTGTCATTGTGCACAAAAGGAGCAGGAAAACACTCAACGCTCTAGACGCTCTTTGGAGGCTCTTTCTTTCCAAGGCGTCTGCCCTCAAATGCACACGCGTCCGAATAGAGGCGGCCAGCGTGTTTTTGACGTCCCGGTGTGAACGCACCTTGAGACATGAACAAAGTGATGTGTCGACTCCATCAGTGAAGAGTGAAGCGGGTGTTACACTGGAGAAACTAAACAGACATAAGAGAATGAACCAACACCATCGAGAGAGCAGCTCAGGACACAGTCTGCGGTCCATCTCCATCTCAAAGACACTAACCACTGCTCTGAAGACAGTGAGGTTCAGATCTGAGCCAGAGAAAAGAAATGGTTTGAGAGAAGAGTTAAAGAAGATATTTTTGTTAGGAAAGAGAATCCTTCTTTAAACAAAAATGGAGCCTTAGACATTATCTACCCCCATCTACACCTCCATCCTCAGACCCAGAACAATGAGAACAACAGCAGGGTCGTTAAGGGCTGAATAGGGACGTTTCAGTTGAATCTAGAGCCGACAGATATTACAGTTTCAGTGTCGTTAGCTCCTCCTTCTCAGATATAAGGCAGTGTCCAGCAGGAATCTGACCAGAACTGAAGAAGAGACTTGGACGAGCAGCCAAACGTCTTCACTCCTACAACGATTTGTCTAGTGACAGATTTAAACTTTGTCTTTTGCTGTGTGTGCTAACGCTCACCTGTGTTTAGCGGTGAGCCTTCAGACCAAAGCGTCCCAGAGCGCGAGGCAGATGGCGGCGGCGCTGCTCCAGTACTGCAGCAGTGGAGATGTGCGTCTGCTCCTGTCCATCCAGAGGCATCTGTGTGGCGTCCAGGATTCAAACGGAGACACGTAAGTTCTGATGTTCTTAATGAAACATGAATGTGTCATTTACAGCTGTTGTAAAAGGTGGAGCTGAATCAGATGAATCACTGCTCCTGTTTTTGTCTCCAGACCTTTGCACCTGGCCGTGATCCACCAGCAGAGCGCCGTCGTCCAGCAGCTGCTTCAGACTCTGGTCAGTGGACACCAGCAGAGCCTCCTCAACATGGCCAACCATCTCAGAAAGGTACAGCTCCTGCAGACGTCTGTGCAGCTTGGAAATACTTAAGTAAAGAGAGTGGTTTGAGTTCTGTCCACCCCCGCTGAACATGACGGAGAATTTCACCTGTTCTTGCAGACGCCGCTCCACCTGGCGGTGAGCTCGCGGCAGGTGCAGGTGGTGGAGCTGTTGCTCCGGGCGGGAGCAGACCCGAGCCTCGTGGACGGAGACGGGCGGAGCGCCGTGCACCTGGCGGCCCTAAGCGGAGACACATCTGTGCTGCGCACGGTCCTGACCCATCTCGCCGACGAGCACGCTCCCCTGGTCAACGCCCCCGACTACCACGGTAAGACACAACGCCGCGAGCCTCGTCTGGTTTCATCTGGAGGAGCTGAATGTTTATGTGCGTTCACATGAACATGAGCTTGGCTCCCTCGACACTGTTTTTATAAATTTTATTTTCTATCCCAGGACTGCAGCCGTTACACCTGTCCGTCAGGAGAGACGGGGAGCGCTGTCTCCGCCTGCTGGTGGAGAGTGGTGCTAAGATCAACGCTCCAGAGCAGAAGAGCGGCTGTACTGCGCTGCACCTGGCTGTGACCTCTAACCTGTTTAAAGTGGCCTGCACCCTGATCACAGAGGTACACGAAGGTTTGATCTAACTCGTTTGTGTGACTCTGGACAGTCTAAACTGAGGCATGTTCCTGTCTGTGCAGCTGAAGGCAGATGTCAACAGCTGCACGTTTGGAGGAAACACTCCGCTGCACTTTGCTGCGAGCCAGGGCTCCCCCACACTCTGCTCCATGCTCATCGCTGCAGGTGCCCAGTCCAAAAAGAGTGACGGTTATAACGACGATGTCACGTTTGTCTTAAGCCCTTTATTCAAACACAGTCTCACATGTCTGTACTTTCAGGAGCTGATAAAAACCTGGAAAACGACGAGCCTCTGTACTTAAGTTCCTCTGATGAAGAACCGGACGAAGGAGATGAAGAACAAACAGTCTCACAACCAACGAACCCCCTGAAAAGACGAGCTGGACACACGGCTCTGGACCTGGCCACGTGTCAGAAGGTACCACACGAGTCAACATCAACACTGCCCACTGAACTGTGTGTTCAGGTCATTGTGTGTTCAGGTCACTGTTCAGGTCACTGTGTGTTCAGGTCACTGTGTGTTCAGGTCTCTGTGTTCAGGTCTCTGTGTGTTCGGGTCTCTGTGTTCAGGTCACTGTGTGGTCAGGTCTCTGTGTGTTCAGGTCATTGTGTGTTCAGGTTACTGTTCAGGTGACTGTGTGTTAAGGTTACTGCGTGTTAAGGTCACTGCGTGTTAAGGTCACTGTGTTCAGGTGACTGTGTGTTCAGGTCACTGTTCAGGTCACTGTGTGTTCAGGTCACTGTTCAGGTGACTGTGTGTTCAGGTGACTGTGTTCAGGCGACTGTGTGTTAAGGTCACTGTGTTCAGGTCACTGCATGTTAAGGTCATTGTGTGTTCGGGTCACCGTGTTCAGGTCACTGCATGTTAAGGTCATTGTGTGTTCAGGTCACTGTGTTCAGGTCTCTGTGTGTCAGGTCTCTGTGTTCAGGTCACTGTGTTCAGGTCTCTGTGTTCATGTCTCTGTGTTCAGGTCACTGTGTGTTCAGGTCTCTGTGTGTTCAGGTCACTGTGTGTTCAGGTCTCTGTGTGGTCAGGTCACTGTGTATTCAGGTCTCTGTGTGTTCAGGTCACTGTGTGTTCAGGTCTCTGTGTTCAGGTCTCTGTGTTCAGGTCACTGTGTGTTCAGGTCTCTGTGTGTTCAGGTCACTGTGTGTTCAGGTCTCTGTGTGTTCAGGTCTCTGTGTGTTCAGATCTCTGTGTGTTCAGGTCTCTGTGTTCAGGTCTCTGTGTGTTCAGGTCTCTGTGTTCAGGTCTCTGTGTGTTCAGGTCACTGTGTTCAGGTCACTGTGTGTTCAGGTCACTGTGTGTTCAGGTCTCTGTGTGTTCAGGTCTCTGTGTGTTCAGGTCACTGTGTGTTCAGGTCTCTGTGTTCAGGTCTCTGTGTTCAGGTCACTGTGTGTTCAGGTCACTGTGTGTTCAGGTCTCTGTGTTCAGGTCTCTGTGTGTTCAGGTCACTGTGTGTTCAGGTCTCTGTGTGTTCAGGTCACTGTGTGTTCAGGTCTCTGTGTTCAGGTCTCTGTGTTCAGGCCACTGTGTGTTCAGGTCACTGTGTGTTCAGGTCACTGTGTGTTCAGGTCTCTGTGTGTTCAGGTCTCTGTGTGTTCAGGTCACTGTGTGTTCAGGTCTCTGTGTGTTCAGGTCACTGTGTGTTCAGGTCTCTGTGTTCAGGCCACTGTGTGTTCAGGTCACTGTGTGTTCAGGTCTCTGTGTGTTCAGGTCTCTGTGTGTTCAGGTCTCTGTGTGTTCAGGTCTCTGTGTGTTCAGGTCTCTGTGTGTTCAGGTCTCTGTGTGTTCAGGTCTCTGTGTGTTCAGGTCACTGTGTGTTCAGGTCACTGTGTGTTCAGGTCTCTGTGTGTTCAGGTCTCTGTGTGTTCAGGTCTCTGTGTGTTCAGGTCTCTGTGTGTTCAGGTCACTGTGTGTTCAGGTCACTCTGTGTGTTCAGGTCACTGTGTGTTCAGGTCTCTGTGTGTTCAGGGCCACTGTGTGTTCAGGTCACTGTGTGTTCAGGTCTCTGTGTGTTCAGGTCTCTGTGTGTTCAGGTCTCTGTGTGTTCAGGTCACTGTGTGTTCAGGTCACTGTGTGTTCAGGTCTCTGTGTTCAGGTCACTGTGTGTTCAGGTCTCTGTGTGTTCAGGTCTCTGTGTGTTCAGGTCTCTGTGTGTTCAGGTCTCTGTGTGTTCAGGTCTATTAAACTCTGGCTATTTTTCAGGTCAAAAACTTGTTGACGCCAAAACCTGATAAATCCTCGAGTCGTCACAGCGTCAAAAAGACAAAACAGAGCAGCTCTGAAGGTGAGTGTGTCCCATTCCAGTCCACCAGGGGGCGCCGTCATCAGCACCAATGGAAGAATACTGCTAAAACGTATTTAGTTACAGAAGTAGTTCAGGGAGGGTTTAAAGTTTGTCTGAGATTCTGATGTGGACGGAGAGTTCCAGAAGGTTTAGGGCAACGATCGTGAAGGACTCGACCCCCAAGGTCCAGAGCTGCGGTTCAACTGTGAGGAGGCGCTCAGGGGGAGTGAGGAGGTGATCTGGGGAAGGAGGAGGCGCTCAGGGGGAGTGAGGAGGTGCTCTGGGGGAGTGAGGAGGTGCTCTGGGGGAGTGAGGAGGCGCTCTGGGGGAGTGAGGAGGTGCTCTGGGGGAGTGAGGAGGCGCTCTGGGGGAGTGAGGAGGCGCTCTGGGGGAGTGAGGAGGCGCTCTGGGGGAGTGAGGAGGCGCTCTGGGGGAGGGAGGAGGTGCTCTGGGGAGGGAGGAGGTGAGGAGGTGCTATAACGTTGTGTCCTGTGGTGTCCAGCAGGGGGCTCTGGTCTGGACAGTGACACTCTGACTCGTCTGATGGAGGTGCTCAGGGGGAGTGAGGAGGCGCTCTGGGGGAGTGAGGAGGTGCTCTGGGGGGAGTGAGGAGGCGCTCTGGGGGAGTGAGGAGGTGCTCTGGGGGAGTGAGAGGCGCTCTGGGGGAGTGAGAGGAGGCTCTGGGGGAGGAGGAGGTGCTCTGGGGAGGGAGGAGGTGAGGAGGTGCTATAACGTTGTGTCCTGTGGTGTCCAGCAGGGGGCTCTGGTCTGGACAGTGACACTCTGACTCGTCTGATGGAGGTGCTCAGCGTTCAGAACGTCCCCTGGAAGAAACTGGCTGAAAAACTGGGGATGATGACGCTCACTCCTCTGTACGAGAACAGCCCCTCGCCCTGTGTCCAGCTGCTGCAGCACTACCAGGTACAGGCCCACGCACGGGGGCTCTGCATGTGCCTCTATGGTGGGATGTTCAGCAGTTACCATGGGGACACAACGCACACATCAGCAAACACTGCCAAAAAGTTTTAAAGATGAACTAAAAGCTCCAAATCCAAAGTGACTTAAAGAGCACATTTAAAATGTTGATCAGTCTGAGCGTTCGCGGACAAAAAAACCTGCTGGCTAATGCTAATGCTAATGCTAATGCTAATGCTAATGCTAATGCTAGCTTGTGACTGTGATGTTATTTGAGCGACTCGTGTTTAACAGACACATCACCTGTTGAGTTCAGATGAGTCGATTGTGTTAAACTAAAACTCAGACAGAGCAGTGCCTACAGTTAGCATCGCACCCTCAGGGGCTGCAGTCTGTTGTGTGAGTTTCACAGATCTGTCCTGTGTTGTAGTTGGGTGGAGGTGCGGTGGAGGGGCTGGTGGAGGCCTTCAGGTCTCTGGGCGTCTCCGAGGGAGTGAGGCTCCTGAGGGACGCTCAGCCCCGAGAGGACAAACACAACACGGGTGAGTAACGCAACGACACAACGACACAACACAACACAAACACAACACAAACACAACACAAACACAACACGGGTGAGTAACGCAACGACACAACGACACAACACAACACAAACACAACACAAACACAACACAAACACAACACAACACAACACCAACACAACACAAACACAACACAAAACACAATCTGAAGGTAACGCAACGACACAACACAAACACAACACAAACACAACACGTTGAGTGGTAACGCAACGACACAATGACACAACACAACAATTCAGCCCAAACACAACACGGGTGTGTCCTAACGCAACGACACAACGACACAACACCCTTGGGACAACACAAACACAACACAACACAAACACACAACACAAACACAACACGGGTGAGTAACACAACGACCACAACGACACAACACAACACAAACACAACACAAACACAACACGGGTGAGTAACGCAACGACACAACACAAACACAACACAACGACACAAACACAACACAAGTCAGCAACAACAACACAACGACAACACAAACACAAACAGCACAGGTCAGCTCTTCTTTGAGCCCCTGGTATTTCTCTAGTTTCTCAGGCTCCTTTTTCCTGATGTTCTCTTGGTTCTGTGATGTTCCACCACAGCAGCTTTGCTCTGTTGTTCATCCACCTCCACTATGTCCGGTTGGTCCATCTCCATCTGTCAGTCTGTATCTGAGTCCCACAGGATCTTGGCTCATTCTCCACGACCTTTGGAGGTGTTTCTTGACCTGGGGGTCTCCAGTCCGTTCTCTCACAGATGTTTCTGTCACTATGGCTCCACTTGGTTATGCGGCTCCATGTTTGTTTTCTGCATCTTACACCTGCAGTTATGAGCTGGATTGTCTCAGGAGCCTCTTTGTCTTGGGTCTTGTCTGGTGGTAGATCTGAGCCTCTATCGCTCTGGTGCTCAAGGCTCCTGTGCTCCAGGATGAGCCTCTGTCTTTCAGTCCAGATCTTTCTCAAGTCATTGGTGGATTTCTTGATATGATCCACTTCAGTTTTGTTCCGGTGGTACATCCCATGCAGCGGCTTGTCCTTCCATGATGGTTCCTCCAGCTCCTCTTCCTCTGCTCCACTGTCTGAGACACTGATCATCTGTTGGGGCCTTGTCCTGGATGTACTTGTGGATCTTGGATGTTTCGTCCTGGACTGTGGCTCTCACACTCACTAGTCCTCGGCCTCCTTCCTTACGGCTCGTACAGTCTCAGGGAGCTGGATTTGGGGTGGTCCCTCCAGGCAGGTCAGGAGCTTTTGGGTCTTAACATCTGTGTCTGTATCTCCTCCTGTGTCTTATGATTCCTGTTGAGTATCTGATGACTCTCAGGGCGTAGCTGTTTATTGCCTGGGTCTTGTTCCATTGAGCTGACTCCTTAGGACTTGTCTTACTCGTCTGAGGTATTTGGCCGTAGCTTCTTTCCTTGTTTCCTCTTGTTGCCATTTGCTTGTGGGATACCAAGGTCCTTGTACCTGTCCTCAGTGTCTGCTATTGTCCCTTCTGGGAGTGAGACCTCTTCTGTGTGGACTACCTTCCCTCTCTTTGTCACCATCCGGCTGCACTTCTCAAGCCTGAATGACATTCCAGTGTCTGTGCTGTAGATCCTGGTGTGGATCAGTGAGTCCATGTCTCATTCTTATCGTACAGTTTGATGTCGTCCATGTACAGGAGGTGACTGACGGTGGCTCCATTCCTGAGTCGTATCCATAGCCAGTGTTGCTGATGATTTGGCTGAGGGGTTCAGACCTGTGCAGAACAGCAGTGGGGACAGTGCATCTCCTTGGTATATGTCACATTTGATGGTCACTTGTGCAAGTGTCTTACCATTGGCCTCAAGGTGGTTTTCCACAACCTCCTTGAATTTGCAGTGAAGGCTCTTAGAGTCCTGATGTTGTACAGCTCAGCTAGACATGAGCTTCCATGTTGTGGAGAGATTATTGGCTGTTGGGCGATCGTTGGATGGAACTGTACCTTTGAGGGATCCTTCTGGATCAGAATTGTACGTCCTTTGGTTAGACATTCAGGGTGAGTCCCATCCATTAGCAGCTGACTGGTTAGCTCTGGTAAGTCATCTGACTTTCACATGTGGGACCCGGGTTCGAATCACCTCCTAAGGCACAATGAGCAATTACCAACAACCAGTGTGGGCCCTTGAGCAAGACCCTTCAAGCTACAGCCAACCTCATACAATGATGAGTGAGAATGAAACTTACGGGACAGTGGGCGACAGTAGCTCAGAAGGTTGAGTGTTTGTCACTGATCTGAAGGTTGACGGTTCAAATCCCGCTCTCTACATAAACATCATTGGTTGAGTGGTTAGATCCACTGACTTGAAGGTTGGCGGTGCAATTCCAGCCCTCACAGATGAATGCTGTCATTGTGTCCTTGGGCAAGACACTTAACCCACCTTGCCCCCAGTGTCTGCGTGCACTGGTGTGTGAATGTGTGTGTGAGTGTGTGTGTGGATGTGTGACTGGTTCCTTGTTGTAAAGCTTTGAGAGACTTGAAGGTGGAAAATCGATATATAAAGATGTGACCATGACCATGACGAGATGCTCAGACGTCGCCCGACCAAACGAGGTCTGCGTCAGGTGTTGGGAACAGGAGCAAATTGATGAGAAATGGGCGACTAGAACAAGGTGTGTGTGTGTGTGTGTGTGTGTGTGTACAATTACACTTGTATAATATATATACTCTTATTTCATATATTTATACAGAATACTGAACACTGCAGTACAAGCTCTGTATTCTAATACTTATAATGCAACTCTGTGTAAAAGTCCGTTATTATAAAGTAAAGACACAAGATACGATTAAAACTGTTTTATGTTTAGAAACATCTCACCACAAGAGCAGAGTTTTATATTTTTCTCTTTTGCTCCGATTCTGAGCAGTTTGAGCCTAAACTGTGAGATCAAATACATATATAAATAAATATGTGTCGTTGGCAACATTTCCTGCTTCAGACGTGTTACGTCACAGGCCCCGCCCCAACGCGTCTGAATGACGTCATCTCTGCTCTTCCTCAGACACTACGGTGGACAGCGGCTTTGGGAGCCAGGCGATGGAGGAAGAGGAGGAGCCTGTCGCTTCATAATGAGGCAGAAGTCACTGAAACTCGGCTCTGAAACAGGAAGTGACGGGGCCTCGGGATCCTGACCTCTTCAAAACGTCAGAAAACTGTGTCATCACTTTAATGAGAAACACATTTAGTGTCAGAAGTGAAAGGGAGAAGTTAGATAGATGTGCCTTTCACTAATCTTATATTTGTTTGATGGGACGTCCCGGTGTGACTCCAGACGCAGAGCGGCTCCATGTTTTGGTGCAGTAGAACAGTCTGTGTCCACACAGTTAAGTTATTATGAAATATACTGCCACCTTTTACGCTTACGAGTATTTATTTTGGACTTAAATAACACATCTTAATACGGAGGCGAGTGGCGGCTGGTGTCTGACGTGTTTCTGATCGACTGTTCTCATCATAAACTGTTTAAACTTCTTTATTCAGTCTGAGGTCGTCATAAACGACCTTTTCCCTCGTCAAAAACAAACGTTTAACAACAACGAGCAGAAGTATGAAGTAAAGTGGGACATGGATCTGTTTCCAGCTGATTAGAATTTTATTTCTATTAAACTATTTTGTGAAACTTATTGTTTATGTGGAAAATAAAAAAAACAAGTATTTCAAATATCGTTTATTGTCTTTGACATGATACAAACACAAACAAACCTTGAGGCTGAAGTTATGTACAGCGACACCATGTGGCTAAAAAAATATAATCTCCAAAATATATTAAGTTTTAACTTTTACTGTTGAGTGAAAGAATAAATAAACAGCTTGGTCTGAAATTTAGAATTTAAAAACAAGAAGTACCTAAAATGCAGCGTATGCAAACTGCAGTATGGCTTTTTATGTGAAGTCATGTTCACTTCTGCATAACAAGGTTTAGCTTCAAGTCAGAACGGCTCCCACAACCTAAACACCATTTACACCACCTGTGTCTACGACACCACCTGTGTCTACGGCACCACCTGTGTCTACGGCACCACCTGTGTCTACGGCACCACCTGTGTCTACGGCACCACCTGTGTCTACGGCACCACCTGTGTCTACGGCACCACCTGTGTCTACGGCACCACCTGCATTACGCAATAACACAACACTGAAGGAGGAACCACAGGTCAGACGCTGACGTTCATCAAAGATCCTTCTGCTTTGACCCGAGGCAATCGTCCAATCAGCATCAAGTATCAAAACACACGAGTCACAGAAGAGTCTGAGTCTGATGAAAGGCCTGGACAGATAAACCTCGGTTCATAGTTAATACAGTGACCGCAGCTCGTACTCAGTGATTTCAAAGTCATAGTTTTACATAGAGACGTTTGTTTTGTCTTTACACGTGAGGCCTTCAGCGTCTCATGAACCTGACCACAACACAAGAAATCCTCCAACTTTTGTGGATAAAAGTCTTAGTCAAACTTCAAATTATAAATGTTGAAATAAACCATGTCTCCAGCAGAGTCATGGAGATGAGGTCACATGATCAGATCAAAGTCACATGATCAGATCAGAGTCACATGGTCAGATCAAAGTCACATGATCAGATCAGAGTCACATGATCAGATCAAAGTCACATGATCAGATCAAAGTCACATGATCAGATCAGAGTCACATGATCAGATCAGTCACATGATCAGATCAAAGTCACATGGTCAGATCAAAGTCACATGATCAGATCAAAGTCACATGATCAGATCAAAGTCACATGGTCAGATCAGAGTCACATGATCAGCTGAGCCCATAAAAGTTTTGTTTTAGTAATAACATGTAGTGATGTGGAATGTTCTGGAGAGTTCTGTGTTTGGCCTTTTGTACATTATAGTGATTATAGTGAATCTACAGCACTGCAAAGCCCATTACACTTTACACAGATACAGCCCAGACTAATAATAATAGTAATAATAATATTCATAATAATAATAATACAGCACTGTGATGCTAACTCAGGAAATATGAAATATACAGTCCACAAAAAACAATAGAAAAAAGCACAAAAATAATTTAAAGTGCCACATTTTCCAAATAAACATTAACAAAAACAACAACACAAATGTAGGTGGAAAATGTATCACTCAGTCGTCCCAAACAGCAACACTACAGCGCCCCCAACAGGACTGTGCCAAAGTGAGTCCAGACGAGTCCCGACGAGTCCAAACGAGCCCCGACGAGTCCAAACGAGTCCAGACGAGTCCCCGAGTCCCGACGAGTCCCGACGAGTCCAAACGAGTCCAAACGAGCCCCGACGAGTCCAAACGAGTCCAGACGAAGACGAGTCCAGACGAGTCCAGACGGTCCCGACGAGTCCCGACGAGTCCAAACGAGGGGGGGGGGGGGGCCCACTCTCTTTATAAATAACAGTAAATGATTGGACCTCGGCGTGATCTGGAGAGTAAGGCTGGTAACAGGTGAAGTATTTTGTGAAGTGAATGAGGTGACACCTGGTGGCGGCTGACTGTTAGTTTATTATATTATATTATTTATTATATTATATTTTGTCTTGGCCACAGGCAGAAAACTCAAGCGTGTTTCACATTAAGACACTTCAGTCTTGTTTCCGGCTTTACTCTCCGGCTTGGTACCATTCTGACTCTCCTCTTTGGTCTGAGCGGAGGTGGGTTTGAGACCCCTGTCCTTTAAAGAGCTGTACTGGGGCAGGGCGGGGTTAGGCTGGGGCAGGGCGGGGTTAGACTCGGGTAGGGCGGGGTTAGACTGGGGCAGGGAGGGGTTAGATTGGGGCAGGGAGGGGTTAGACTGGGGCAGGGCGGGGTTGGACTGGGTGAGGGCGGGGTTGGACTTGGAGAGGGCGGGGTTGGACTGGGGGAGGGCGGGGCTGGACTGGGCTCTTTGGAGACCACCTTCACTTAACAGACGGGATTCAAACACAGCCAGATCCTCTGTGCCAAACTGGAGCTTGGCTCTCATCAGCATGGCATAGGTGCCATAGCGGGTTTTCTGTGGAGAAGAAAACTGGACTAAGTGACAAAATTAAGTTTAAGCATTATAGGTTTATACAAAAGTAAACTGAAGATTCTATAATGTGACACAAAAATAGATTTCAGGGATTTCTTCCATGTCTCACTAAGTGGCATTTATTACGAAATTATCACATTCGCGTCCGTGACATTACCACATTCGCGTCCGTGACATTACCACACACACGTCTGTGACATAACCACATGCCTGTGACTTTACCACATCTGTCTGTGACATTACCACATGGCCATGACATTACCACAGCCGTGTCTATGACATTACCACATCTGTGTCTGTGACATTACCACATTCGTGTCTTTGACATTACCACATGCCCGTGACATTACCACATTATCATCTGTGACATTACCACATTCGCATCTGTGACATTACCACATTCACATCTGTGACATTAACACATACTTGTCTGTAACATTACCACATCCATGTCCGTGACATTACCACATTCATGTCCGTAACATTACCACATCTGTGTCTTACATTACCACATACGTATCCATGACATTATCACATGCCCATGACATTACCACAGCCGTCTCTATGACATTACCACATCTGTCTGACATGACCACATTCGTGTCCGTGACATTACCACATGCCCATGACATTACCACAGCCGTGTCTATGACATTATCACATTCATGTCCATGACATTAACATTCATGTCATGACATTAACATTCATGTCCATGACATTACCATATTCACGTCTGTGACATTACCACATTCATGCCCGTGACATTACCATTCGCGTTTGTGAAATTACCACATTCTCGTCTGACATTACCACATTCTCGTCTGACATTACCACATTCGCGTCTGTAACATGACCACATTCTCGTCTATGACATTACCACATTCATGTCCATGAGTTTAACATTCATGTCCATGACATTACCACATTCGCATCTGTGACATTACCACATTCATGCCTGTGACATTACCACATTCTCGTCTGTGACATTACCACATTTGCGTCCGTGACATTACCACATTCGTGTCCGTGACATTACCACATACACGTTTGCGACATTACTACATACATCCCCGTGACATTCCCACATTTGCATCCATGACATTACCACATTTGCATCTGTGACATTACCACATTCATGTCTGACATAACCACATGCGTATGACATTGCCACATACATGTCTGTGACATTACCACATTTGCGTCTGTGACATTACCACATACATGTCTGACATTACCACTTTCGCGTCCGTGACATTACCACATTTGCATGTGACATTACCGCATTCATGTCTGACATAACCACATGCGTATGACATTGCCACATACGTGTCCGTGACATTACTACATACACGTCTGTGACATTACATTTGTGTTCGTGACATTACTACATACGTGTCTGTGACATTATCATATTCGCATCTGTGACATTACCACATTCATGAAGTGACATTACCACATACATGTCCGAGACATTACCACATTCATGTCTATGACATAACCACATCCGTGTCTGTGACATTACCACATTCATGTCTATGACATTACCACAGCCATGTCTATGACATTACCACATTCGTGTCTGTGACATTACCACATACATGTCTGACATTACCACATTCGTGTCGTGACATTACCACATTCATGTCTGTGACATTACCACATACCCATGACATTACCACAGCTGTGTCTGTGACATTACCACTTTCATTTCTGACATTACCACATTCGTGTCTGTGACATTACCACATACCCATGACATTACCACAGCTGTGTCTGTGACATTACCACATACCCATGACGTTACCACATACATGCCCGTGACATTACCACATTCATGTCTGTGACATTACCACATTTGTTAGCTAAAAAAAATGTTCCTTAAAAGATGTGAGGAGCTGAATATTGAAAGCATCCATTTACAGCAAACAGAAATATGTTTTTGGGTAAAATATTGAAATGTTTTATACAAAACATTTGCAGAAAAAAATGAAAATGAATGAAATGTGACTGTTTCAACTGTTTTCTAACTATTGTGGTTGTTCTACCACTGCCACTAGATGTCACTGTCACTGTGTTTTGGTGTCTGCAACAAACCTCAAACTCCAGATACTCCTGCCGTTGTTTCTGCTCCTCTGTGTCACGACCTTTACCCTTAGACTCAGCGCCGAGGTCCGCCAGCTCCGCAGACACGGCTCGGAAACGATGTTCATGGGACTTTATCTGCTCTTCCTGTTAAAGTGTTTTTTATTTTATTAAATGACATCATATGAAGTTCGTAGTTCGGGGGAGTGTACCTGAGACAGTTTGGTGTTGGACCCCGGCAGAAGTGGTCGACTGAACCTCTTCTGAGAGCCGATGGCTGGAGGGAAGGGCGGAGCCGAGCACATGGCGGCGACGATGTTAATACGAGTGATCCAGGACTGCATCTGCTCTGCGCTCCTGCAAAAACACAACACGTGCAACGACCTCTACTGTCCTTAAAATATTCACACGTTTTTAAAGCACTACTCTGGGACATTTTCTGTTTAATACACTTTGTAATTGAAGTTCCTTACGCAGCCTGGAAGAGGAACACTCTCCAGTCGGCCGTCCTCAGGTAGAAGACGTTGGCTCGTTTGCTGTAGTCCACGGCTCTCATGGCCAGAGAGTGATGGATGGACACTGCGTTCTTCAGGTCCTCCTGGGTCAGCTCCTGCCCCGAACGCTGCTCCTCCTGCACACAGGCGGCCCACTGAACAACGGCCCATGTACACAGCAGTGGGCCAGTGAACAACGGCCCATGGTAGAGAGTGGTGGAGGATGGTGCAGGGAGGGTGGTGTTGGGTGGTGGAGGATGGTGGAGGGAGGGTGGTGGAGGGTGGTGTTGGGTGGTGGAGGATGATGGAGGGAGGGTGGTGGAGGGTGGTGTTGGGTGGTGGAGGATGATGGAGGGAGGGTGGTGGATGGTGGAGAGTGGTGGAGGATGGTGGAGGGAGGGTGGTGTTGGGTGGTGTTGGGTGGTGGGTGGTGTTACCTTGTGCAGGTAGAGCACGAGTCCTTTCAAAGTGCCGTAGAAAGACTTCCATCCTCTTTTCCCTCGAGGAGCTGCAAAACACAAATATTATTTTGTTCCTTAGATTCTGATGTTTGTAAAAGTTCATTATCGTCAGTGAAGGTCGAACGTTTTCCCCCGACATCAGCACTGACGCATCGCCATAGCAACACGATGCGTCGCCATAGCAACACGACTCGACACGACTCGACTCGACTCGACTCGACTCGACACGACACGACTCGACATGACTCGGTCCCTCGTGTTCAGATCAGGCCTGATGTCACTCACACTGACGCTTCTGCACATCAAGCCTCTATATAAATGTTTTTTTATTATTCTATAGGGGGCGCTATCACGCCAATTTTGTTTCTGTCACAGTGAGTAGGTTTAGACAAGACACTTTTACACCTGATTTGATTTTCAGCTCTGGGCTCTGGACCCCTGAGCTCTGGGCCCCTGAGCTCTGGGCCCCTGAGCTCTGGGCCCCTGAGCTCTGGGCCCCTGAGCTCTGGGCCCCTGAGCTCTGGGCCCCTGAGCTCTGGGCCCCTGAGCTCTGGGCCCTTCATCCTGTGGAGGCTCGGGCCTCATTAAACACAAACGTGTCACAAGTTTCACTGGAGTTTGTAAAAACAGAACAAGGGGTTTGAAATATTAGTTTTTATTCATCATGAGATAAATTCGTGTGATTTCTGCAAAAGCTTCAGGAAAGAGTCTCCACAAAACATGTTAATGATCCACGTAAAGGTCAAAGGTCAAACTGTCTGATCCTTCACGGGACAGTCACATCTGTGTGATTCAAACTCGACCTTAAACACACGGGTCTGTCTGGTCTGTCCTGTTCTAAAGTCACACTGCGGAACATTCCGTGTGGTGATCTGTACGTACTTCTCTTGCCGTCCTGGTCGGCGTGGATTTTTCGTACCAGGAGTCCGCTCTTGTGGAGCTGCTCGTTGGCGTTCTGGGCCAAGCTGAGCAGAGTGTTGCCGCTGGGCCCTTGGCGTTTCAGTGTGTGGGAGGCGGAGTCTTTTCGAGCTTCTGGAGTCACCGTGGTCCCGGGCTTCTGTACGTCCTCCTCGTCTCTGCAGCACAAAGTCAAAAGTGTTTGGAGCTAAACTTAAGGCCCCGTTTCAATGAATGAAGTTTATCTAAATGAAACTGAAGAAAACACCTGCACTGACCCCACATCTGACCCCCATCTGACCCCACACCTGACCCCATCTGACCCCATCTGACCCCACACCTGCCCCCACACCTGACCCCATCTGACCCCACACCTGCCCCCCATCTGATCCCACACCTGACCCCCATCTGACCCAACACCTGACCCCATCTGACCCCCATCTGTGATGTCAGAGGTGATGTCAGCTGTGATGTCAGAGGTGATGTCAGAGGTGATGTCAGCTGTGATGTCAGAGGTGATGTCAGAGGTGATGTCAGAGGTGATGTCAGAGGTGTGATGAGTCAGCTGTGATGTCAGAGGTGATGTCAACATGATGTCAGAGGTGATGTCAGAGGTGATGTCAGAGGTGATGTCAGCTGTGATGTCAGAGGTGATGTCAGAGGTGATGTCAGCTGTGATGTCAGAGGTGATGTCAGAGGTGATGTCAGAGGTGATGTCAGAGGTGATGTCAGCTGTGATGTCAGAGGTGAGAGGTGATGTCACAGGTGATGTCAATGGATGTCAGCTGTGATGTCAGGGTCTGTCAGAGGTGATGTCAGAGGCTGATGTCAGAGGTGATGTCACCAGGTGATGTCTGAGGTGATGTCAGAGAGCTGCACACGCTCCAGTCAGAGTGAGTTTTGGTGGAGACTTAAACATAAAGTGAAGACGATCTGCACAGTGACTGTTCTGAGTAGAAAAAGAAAAGGTTCCACAGCTGAGCGGAGCAGATGATTGGACGAGCCACAGATGGCACCAGCTCGGGTCTGTGGACGTGAGAGCTGCACACGCTCCAATGGAGGCACCAGCTCGGGTCTGTGGACGTGAGAGCTGCACACGCTCCAATGGAGGCACCAGCTCGGGTCTGTGGACGTGAGAGCTGCACACGCTCCAATAGAGGCACCAGCTCGGGGGCTGTGTGACGTGAGAGCGGCACACGCTCCAATGGAGGGCTGTGGAGCTCGGTCTGTGGTGACGGGAGAGCTGCACACGCTCCAATAGAGGCTTGGGGACTGCAGTGAGTTTAAATCATGGTCAAAGTCACTGCACCGTTTAATGACAGGCTATATATATATGTGTGTACACACAGAAACACACATATATTCAGGAGGAGGTGCTGTGTTCAGGAGGAGGTGCTGTGTTCAGGAGGAGGTGCTGTGTTCAGGAGGAGGTGCTGTATTCAGGAGGAGGTGCTGTGTTCAGGAGGAGGAGGTGCTGCGTTCAGGAGGAGGTGCTGTGTTCAGGAGGAGGTGCTGTGTTCAGGAGGAGGTGCTGTGTTCGGGGAGGAGGTGCTGTGTTCAGGAGGAGGAGGTGCTGTGTTCAGGAGGAGGAGATGCTGTGTTCAGAGGAGGAGATGCTGTGTTCAGGAGGAGGTGCTGTGTTCAGGAGGAGGAGGTGCTGTATTCAGGAGGAGGTGCTGTGTTCAGGAGGAGGAGGTGCTGTGTTCAGGAGGAGGTGCTGTATTCAGGAGGAGGTGCTGTGTTCAGGAGGAGGTGCTGTGTTCAGGAGGAGGTGCTGTGTTCAGGAGGAGGTGCTGTGTTTCAGGAGGAGGTGCTGTATTCAGGAGGAGGAGGTGCTGTGTGTTCAGGAGGAGGTGCTGTGTTCAGGAGGAGGTGCTGTGTTCAGGAGGAGGTGCTGTGTTCAGGAGGAGGTGCTGTGTTCAGGAGGAGGAGGGTGCTGTGTTCAGGAGGAGGTGCTGTGTTCAGGAGGAGGTGCTGTATTCAGGGGAGGAGGTGCTGTGTTCAGGAGGAGGTGCTGTGTTCAGGAGGAGGAGGTGCTGTGTTCAGGAGGAGGTGCTGTGTTCAGGAGGAGGAGGTGCTGTGTTCAGGAGGAGGAGGTGCTGTGTTCAGGAGGAGGTGCTGTGTTCAGGAGGAGGTGCTGTGTTCAGGAGGAGGTGCTGTGTTCAGGAGGAGGTGCTGTGTTCAGGAGGAGGTGCTGTGTTCAGGAGGAGGAGGTGCTGTGTTCAGGAGGAGGTGCTGTGTTCAGGAGGAGGTGCTGTGTTCAGGAGGAGGTGCTGTATTCAGGAGGAGGAGGTGCTGTGTTCAGGAGGAGGTGCTGTGTTCAGGAGGAGGTGCTGTGTTCAGGAGGAGGAGGTGCTGTGTTCAGGAGGAGGTGCTGTGTTCAGGAGGAGGTGCTGTGTTCAGGAGGAGGTGCTGTATTCAGGAGGAGGTGCTGCGTTTCCGTGGTAACAGTGTAAAATAACCCTGTGGATCATACACAGTTTAAACACTCACATGGTCCACTGCAGTTTGTCCGTCCTGATGGAGCTGTACAGCGTCTGGAACAAACACACGGAGGCGTTTTAGGGCTGGACACTGCAGCGAGTCCTGTCCCATGATGCACTTTAAAGTCACTGCAGTGAGGAGGCTCAACACTGTCAATTTAAATATAAATATACACATATGTACACAAAATATACACAACACATACAAAACTTTACATGAATTCACCTTTTACCCTGTTGGATCTTAAGAAGGTTCTAAGTCGTGCTTCAAAATGCAAAAAGAAGAAATGGGAGTGAAAAAAATGTAATTTATTGCAAAAAAACATTAAAGTGAAACAGTTCATCAGCTGATCAAAGGTTTAAGGCCTGTAAAATGTGGACTGAGTGTGATTTTGTGTCAGGTCCACACTGTCACGTCCTCCTGTGGCAGAGGCAAAAATCGTTCTCTCTTTGAACGTGGTCGAGCTGCATCAGCCTCTCTCAGCGAGTCACTGCTGAGGCTGGACGCAGTGAGACGGTCATTTTAAACTTCTTAAAGATCCTGAGGATTATGGGAAAAAGTCCAGTGTTAGACCCAAAAAAACATCCCCGGCCCTGAGCCTGAGGATCCGTCTGTCCATCAAGACACGGGACGATCCTCGGCCCAAATGAAGCTCGTCACTGGAGCCACCTGCAGCCCCACAACCATCAGACGACATCTGTGAGAGAAGAGTTTAAGAACAAAAAACGTCTTCAAAGATCTCGTCTCCTTCAACGGCACAAAATCACCCGTTTGGAGTTTACTCGAGAGAAACAAACATGGGACACTGAAAGATGGAAGAAAGTTTTATTCTCTGATGAGAAAAGATTTAACCTCGATAGTCCTGATGTCTCCAACATAACTGTCACAACAAGCAGGTCCACCTGAGATGTTTCCTCACGGCACAAGGGGGCGCCATCATGATCTGGGGCTTTTTGCTTCACTGGAACAATGGAGCTTCAGGTTGTTCAGGGTCAAACTGCAGCTGTGGAGATGTTTCAGGGGCGTCCCTCATGACTGAAGACCATCGTCTGTGAGGTAATGACGGGGTTTTTCAACAGGACGACGCTGCAGTTCACAGTGTCCCTGATAAAGGACTTCTTCAGAGAAATAACATCACTCTTTTGAACCATCCTGTGTGTAGCGGCTTCCCTTGTCAAACCTTGAGGCCGCGGTGAGGAGGAGTGGGTCCTGAGTTGTAGTTTTGTGACGCGCTGGTAGTTTATTGTGAACAAATACGCTGAGCGACCAAAACAGACACAGACAGATATCAGCAGCAGAGAGGATGGACATGGATACAGCAAAGTCTGATATTATGAGTAAAAGAAGATGAAACTGGCGGTCAACAAAATTTACAGCTACCCAGCCCTGACTCTACACCCTGTGCCCCCGGTGAGTGCTGGCGTTTCATGCACACGTGCCCGTCACCTGCCCACGTGAGCCCCGCCCCCTCGACTCTCAACCAATCAAACACACACACTCAGCACACACACCGTGCACCCCTCTGTCTCCTGCTCTGTGTGTCCCCTGATCTAAATCCAACTGAGAACATCTGGGGTTGGAGGTAAGGAAAGTTTACAAAAATGGACACAGTTCCAGACAGAGCATGTCCTTCATGAAGCATCTTCACCTCTTTGAGCAACGTCCCACGAGCCTCCAGGAAACACCAGCATCAAGCAGGAAGAAAACAATATTTGAGGTGATTAACCAGAGCGGAGCAGCTACTCATGACTGAGTCCTTTTTTGAACACTTTATTTCTATTTTAGGAGTTTTTTTTTTAAATGTGATCTTAAACGTTTGATCAGCCTGTTTCAGTTTAATTGTTGTTTGCAATAAATTGCTTAGTCAAATTATTTTGTCTCTCTCATTTCTTCTTTTTGCATTTTGAAGCACGACTTAGAATCTTCTTAAGATCCAACAGGGTAAAGTTCCTGTAATTTTTCAGCTGTTTTTTTGTTGTTGTTGTACTTTCGTCCCAGCTGCACTTTAAAGCCTCTCAGCGGAGCTCACACGTGTCTGAGGTAAATATCTCACAGATCTGATCTGATTCATCTGAAAACACTGATTCCATTTCACCGATTCTTTCCCATGACACAAACGAAACCACTGAGCTGCGTCAAAGATCCGTCACAAAACCAGAGCAATTTAGACCATTACTATTATAACCATTATAATCAACATAATTACAATAAATATAAATGTATAAAACAGAGTAAATGTAAAAAACAGAGTAAATGTAAGTCCCAGACATATAGAGACAGAGGTATAGAGACATGTATAGAGACATGTACAGAGACAGATGTATAGAGACATGTATAGAGACATGTATAGAGACAGAGGTATAGAGACAGAGGTATAGAGACATGTATAGAGACATGTATAGAGACAGAGGTATAGAGACATGTATAGAGACATGTATAGAGACAGAGGTATAGAGACATGTATAGAGACATGTATAGAGACAGAGGTATAGAGACATGTATAGAGACAGAGGTATAGAGACATGTATAGAGACATGTATAGAGACATGTACAGAGACATGTATAGAGACAGAGGTATAGAGACATGTATAGAGACATGTACAGAGACATGTATAGAGACAGAGGTATAGAGACATGTATAGAGACATGTATAGAGACAGAGG
This sequence comes from Periophthalmus modestus, assembly GCA_019594935.1. Lineage (NCBI taxonomy): Eukaryota > Metazoa > Chordata > Actinopteri > Gobiiformes > Gobiidae > Periophthalmus > Periophthalmus modestus. The sequence goes on along the minus strand of JAIEZT010000082.1, from coordinate 36,167 downwards.
TATAGAGACATGTATAGAGACATGTATAGAGACAGAGGTATAGAGACATGTATAGAGACAGAGGTATAGAGACATGTATAGAGACATGTATAGAGACATGTATAGAGACATGTATAGAGACAGAGGTATAGAGACATGTATAGAGACAGAGGTATAGAGACATGTATAGAGACATGTATAGAGACATGTATAGAGACATGTATAGAGACAGAGGTATAGAGACATGTATAGAGACATGTATAGAGACATGTATACAGACATGTATAGAGACAGAGGTATAGAGACAGAGGTATAGAGACATGTACAGAGACATGTACAGAGACATGTATAGAGACATGTATAGAGACATGTATAGAGACATGTACAGAGACATGTCCAGAGACATGTATAGAGACAGAGGTATAGAGACAGAGGTATAGAGACATGTACAGAGACATGTACAGAGACATGTATAGAGACATGTATAGAGACATGTATAGAGACATGTATAGAGACATGTATAGAGACATGTATAGAGACATAATAATTAATGAGCGTTAGTTGTTCTTTCAGTTGTTCTTATGTTAATGATCCTGAGGCTCCTCGTCACTGACTCTAAACCCTAAATCCTGCAGAGTCATGGCCTCAGCTCGATGAAACTACAGAGTGTGTTCTAACGAGGACAGAACGTGTCCTAACGAGGACAGAACGTGTCCTAACCAGGACAGAACGTGTTCTAACGAGGACAGAACGTGTTCTAACGAGGACAGAGCGTGTCCTAACGAGGACAGAACGTGTCCTAACGAGGACAGAACGTGTTCTAACCAGGACAGAACGTGTTCTAATGAGGACAGAGTGTGTTCTAACGAGGACAGAACGTGTCCTAACGAGGACAGAACGTGTCCTAACGAGGACAGAACGTGTTCTAACGAGGACAGAACGTGTTCTAACGAGGACAGAGCGTGTCCTAATGAGGACAGAACGTGTTCTAACGAGGACAGAACGTGTCCTAATGAGGACAGAGCGTGTCCTAACGAGGACAGAGCGTGTCCTAACGAGGACAGAACGTGTTCTAACGAGGACAGAGCGTGTCCTACGAGGACGAGCGGACTAGAGCGAGCGTGTCCTAATGAGGACAGAGCGTGTCCTAACGAGGACAGAGCGTGTCCTAATGAGGACAGAGCGTGTCCTAACGAGGACAGAGCGTGTCCTAACGAGGACAGAACGTGTTCTAACGAGGACAGAACGTGTTCTAACGAGGACAGAGCGTGTTCTAACGAGGACAGAACATGTTCTAACGAGGACAGAACGTGTCCTAATGAGGACAGAGCGTGTCCTAATGAGGACAGAGCGTGTCCTAATGAGGCCGTACCTTTTTGCTGCGGTCCTTGGACTTGGGCAGCAGGTTTGAAAAGGCCAGAGGTTTGAGAGAGCAGGAGCGCTGGTGTCTTTTACTCCTCAAAGTGTCGGTTTCTCGGGAGCTGCGTCTGTTCTGAACCACGCACAGAGAGCGAGAGCGAGCGCGGTCCGTGGACTGGATGCTGTTGACTCCAAACATTTTATCTACTTATTTTGGATGAAATAAAGAATCTAAATGTTCATCTCAAAACAAAGAATCTGGAGGTCAGACGTTCTTCTGCTGTGATGCTGCAGAGAAGAAGACGCTGACTAATGGTCCCTGGTTCTCTGCTGCATTAGAATTCTGTCCAACAGCGAGAGGAGACGACAGAGGGCTCCAGGACTCAGGATTCCAGGACTAAAGGTTCCAGGACTCAGGATTCCAGGACTAAAGGTTCCAGGACTCAGGATTCCAGGACTAAAGGTTCCAGGACTCAGGATTCCAGGACTAAAGGTTCCAGGACTCAGGATTCCAGGGACTAACTAAAGGTTCAGGACTCAGGATTCCAGGACTACAGGCTCCAGGACTCAGGATTCCAGGACTCAGGATTCCAGGACTAAAGGCTCCAGGACTGAGGATTCCAGGACTACAGGCTCCAGGACCAGGACTCCACCTGTGTCCTCAGCTGCTCGTTTCGGGCTGATTTAAATCATTCGATAAACAGTCTCTCGGTGTCACTCCAGAGGAATCCCTCGTCTCCAGATCCTTGTTACCGCGGAAACGGCTCAGCAGCAGCACCGAAGATGCTCCCACTCACACCCACTCACCGAGCGGCTCCTCCTCAGACCGACGGGTTAAACACCGACATCCTCGTCTGGGCAAAAAGAGACGCAAGACTGCTGCGTCCAGACTCTCCACACCTCCCTCTCTGTCTCTCCCTCCTTCACTCCCTCTCCCTCCCTTCCTCTCTCACTCTCTCCTCCCTCCCTCCTTCACTCCCTCTCTCTCCCTTCCTCTCTCACTCTCTCCTCCCTCCCTCCTTCACTCCCTCTGTCTCCCTCCCTCCTTTTCTCCTTCTCCCTCCCTCCTTCACTCCCTCTGTCTCCCTCCTTCCTTCTCTCCTTCTCCCTCCCTCCTTCTCCCTCCCTCTTTCCCTCTCCCCTTCTCCCTCCTTCTCTCCTTCTCCCTCCCTCCTTCACTCCTTCTCCCTCCCTCTCTCCCTCTCCCCTTCTCCCTCCTTCTCTCCTTCTCCCTCCTTCTCCTTCTCTCCTTCTCCTCCCTCCCTCCCATCCTTCTCCCTCCCTCTCTCCCTCTCCCCCCTTCTCCCTCCTTCTCTTCTTCTCCCCCTCCCTTCCCTCCCTCCTCTCCTTCACTCCCTCCTTCTCCCCTTCTCCCTCCCTCCTTCACTCCCTCTGTCTCCCTCCCTCCTTCTCTCCTCCTCTCCTTCTCCCTCCCTCCTTCTCCCCCTCTCTCTCCTTCTCTCCCCTCCCTCCTTCACTCCACCTCTCCTTCTCCCCTTCTCCCTCCCTCCTTCACTCCCTCTGTCTCCCTCCCTCCTTCTCTCCTCCTCTCTCCTTCTCCCTCCCTCTCCCCTTCTCCCTCTCTCTCTCCTTCTCCCTCCTTCACTCCCTCTGTCTCCCTCCTTCCTTCTCTCCTTCTCCCTCCTCCTTCTGTCCCTCTGTCTCCCTCCCTCCCTCTCTCCTTCTCCCTCCCTCCCTCCCTCCCTCACAGTTGTTCTTAAACTTGCCGCAGACTGGAGCTCTCAGATCTTTCATCATGTAGGAGACAGACTCGTAAACTTGGGCCGTGTAAACCAGGAGGACACAGGTTCACAGAATATTTCAAGATGGCAGATGTTTTCATTTTGACGATAAAAGAACAGGACAGAAGTCGACCTGGTGAGAGTCGGTTTAAAACACTCATCTCTTTGGGACGCTTCAACTCGCCACATCACGTCTAAGAAGTGTCATGGCCCCACTGCTCCACAGAACGAAAGTGCTGTGTGTCTCAGGTCTTTACCTTCAGGACTAATGTGTGTTTCAGGTCTTTACCTTCAGGACTAATGTGTGTTTCAGGTCTTTACCTTCAGGACTAACGTGTGTTTCAGGTCTTTACCTTCAGGACTAATGTGTGTCTCAGGTCTTTACCTTCAGGACTAATGTGAGCTCAGGTCTTTACCTTCAGGACTAACGTGTGTCTCAGGTCTTTACCTTCAGGACTAACGTGAGCTCAGGTCTTTACCTTCAGGACTAACGTGTGAGCTCAGGTCTTTACCTTCAGGACTAACGTGTGAGCTCAGGTCTTTACCTTCAGGACTAACGTGAGCTCAGGTCTTTACCTTCAGGACTA
>JAIEZT010000082.1:17500-25000 GCA_019594935.1 Periophthalmus modestus | reverse complement strand
GGCACCCCACAGCTCAGGGACATTTTATCTGAGACACATTTTACAATTTCAACAAAGTTCTCCCTGTTTTCTAAATAGGACTTGAACCAGTTTAGTGCAGTAGCTCAGATGCCCTCCCCGTCCTCTAGTCTCTGTGAGAGGATCATGATCCACAGAGTCAAAAGCAGCTCGGTAACACAATCCTCCAGTTTATTTACACCACTGTACAAAAGAAGCAGTCCTCACTTTTTGTTCAGGTGTCTGGCCACGTCGGACTTCTTGAAGCCATCTAGGCGGTAGAGGCGCTGGGCGAGCCGTTGGGCAGCCTGCAGGTTCGCTTTCAGCCCATTCAGGGCATCGATGCTGTCAGCGCGAGCCAAACGGTGAGCCGCGCTTGAGTGATCATGACCATGCTCCCTGCAAAACACAAACGCCGTCTTACACTACAATTCTATCAGCTTCACCCAGAGAGACCACTATTGTGGGGTTAATTTCACAAATATAATCCTTGCCTCCAGGAGTTTAGTTACATAGAGAGTGGCTGATAAGGTTCAGAGAAAACACTGCACTGTGGAGGACACACCGACATATTTATAAAGAACAGATTAAAAAAATACATTTGAGAAACAGAAGTCAATCCAGTTCAGAACGACCTACGAGTGTGTGACCTGTGATGAGATATTTGAACACACTTCACCCCAATCTTTTGTCTGAAACAGACCAAACACCCCAAAGACCCGAAGACCACGGCTCATCTCAGCGACCTCCACACAGACCACACGGTTCATTCTCTCCTTCTGTAACTTCTAAGTCCAGTCAAATATAAACGTGTGGATGAAAAAACACAAACTGTTCTGGAGTAAACATTGTTCTAGAGCTACTCACTTGTACGAGGCCAAATACAGCGGCGTGTACAGCTCCCTGTCGTCCTCCAAAACCCCGATGTGCCAACACAGCAGTCTAGCCATCAAACAGCCATGAGTCCCCCTGAATCACCCCAAGGTCTCCGGTCCGGTCTCTGGTCCGGTCTCTGGTCCGGTCTCTGGTCCGGTCTCTGGTCTGTGGTCCGGTCTCTGGTCCGGTCTCTGGTCCGGTCTCTGGTCCGGTCTCTGGTCTGGTCTCTGGTCCGGTCTCTGGTCTCTGGTCTCTGTCTCTGGTCTCTGTCTCTAGTCTCTAGTCTCGGTCTCTCTAGTCTCTGGTCCGGTCTCTGGTCTCTGGTCTCTGGTCTCTGGTCTCTGGTCCGGTCTCTGGTCCGGTCTCTGGTCCGGTCTCTGGTCTCTGGTCTCTGGTCCGGTCTCTAGTCTCTGGTCTGGTCTCTGGTCCGGTCTCTGGTCCGGTCTCTGGTCCGGTCTCTGGTCTCTGGTCCGGTCTCTGGTCTGTGGTCCGGTCTGTGGTCCGGTCTCTGGTCCGGTCTCTGGTCTCTGGTCTCTGGTCTGGTCTGGTCCGGTCTCTGGTCTGTGGTCCGGTCTCTGGTCTCTGGTCCGGTCTCTGGTCTCTGGTCTCTGGTCCGGTCTCTGGTCCGGTCTCTGGTCTGGGTCCGGTCTCTGGTCTGTGGTCCGGTCTCTGGTCTCTGGTCCGGTCTCTGGTCTCTAGTCTCTGGTCCGGTCTCTGGTCCGGTCTCTGGTCTGGTCTCTGGTCCGTCTCTCTGGTCCGGTCTCTGGTCTGTGGTCTCTGGTACGGTCCCTGGTCCGGTCTCTGGTCTCTAGTCTCTAGTCTCTGGTCTCTGGTCTGGTCTCTGGTCCGGTCTCTAGTCTCTGGTCTGGTCTCTGGTCCGGTCTCTGGTCCGGTCTCTGGTCTGTGGTCCGGTCTCTGGTCTGGTCTCTGGTCTGGTCTCTGGTCTCTGGTCTCTGGTCCGGTCTCTGGGTCTGGTCTCTGGTCCGGTCTCTAGTCTCTGGTCCGGTCTCTGGTCCGGTCTCTAGTCTCTGGTCCGGTCTCTAGTCTCTGGTCCGGTCTCTGGTCTCTGGGTCCGGTCTCTGGTCCGGTCTCTGGTCCGGTCTCTGGTCCGTCTCTCTGGTCGGTCTCTGGTCTGGTCTCTGGTCCGGTCTCTGGTCCGGTCTCTGGTCTCTGGTCTCTGGTCTCTGGTCCGGTCTCTGGTCTCTGGTCTGGTCTGGTCTCTGGTCCGGTCTCTGGTCTGGTCTCTGGTCCGGTCTCTGGTCCGGTCTCTGGTCCGGTCTCTGGTCTCTGGTCTCTGGTCTCTGGTCCGGTCTCTGGTCTCTGGTCTGGTCTGGTCTCTGGTCTCTGGTCTCTGGTCCGGTCTCTGGTCTGTGGTCCGGTCTCTGGTCTCTGGTCCGGTCTCTGGTCTCTGGTCCGGTCTCTGGTCTGTGGTCCGGTCTCTGGTCCGGTCTCTGGTCTGGTCTCTGGTCCGGTCTCTGGTCCGGTCTCTGGTCTCTGGTCTCTGGTCTCTGGTCCGGTCTCTGGTCTCTGGTCTCTGGTCTGGTCTCTCCGGTCTCTGGTCCGGTCTCTGGTCCGGTCTCTGGTCCGGTCTCTGGTCCGGTCTCTGGTCCGGTCTCTGGTCTCTGGTCTCTGGTCTCTGGTCTCTGGTCTCTGGTCTCTGGTCTCGGTCTCTGGTCTCTGGTCGGTCTCTGGTCTCTGGTCCAGTCTCTAGGTCTCTGGTCTGGTCTCTGGTCTCTAGTCTCTGGTCTGGTCTCTGGTCCGGTCTCTGGTCCGGTCTCTGGTCCGGTCTCTGGTCTCTAGTCTCTGGTCCGGTCTCTGGTCCGGTCTCTGGTCCGGTCTCTGGTGGGTCGGTCTCTGGTCTGTGGTCCGGTCTGTGGTCCGGTCTCTGGTCCGGTCTCTGGTCTCTAGTCTCTGGTCCGGTCTCTGGTCTCTGGTCTCTGGTCTCCGGTCTCTGGTCTCTGGTCCGGTCTCTGGTCTCTGGTCCAGTCTCTAGTCTCTGGTCTGGTCTCTGGTCTCTAGTCTCTGGTCTGGTCTCTGGTCCGGTCTCTGGTCCGGTCTCTGGTCCGGTCTCTGGTCTCTAGTCTCTGGTACGGTCCCTGGTCCGGTCTCTGGTCTCTGGTCTGTGGTCCGGTCTCTGGTCTGGTCTCTGGTCTCTGGTCTCTGGTCTCTGGTCTCTGGTCTCTGGTCCGGTCTCTGGTCTCTGGTCCCTGGTCTCTAGTCTCTGGTCCGGTCTCTGGTCTAGTCTCTAGTCTCTGGTCTCTCTGGTCCGGTCTCTGGTCCGGTCTCTAGTCTCTGGTCGGTCTTGGTCCGTCTCTGGTCTCTCTGTCGGTCTCTAGTCTGGTCCGGTCTCTAGTCTCTGGTCTCGGTCTCTGGTCCGGTCTCTGGTCTCTGGTCCGTCTCTGGTCCGGTCTCTCTGGTCTCTCTGGTCTGGTCTCTGGTCCGGTCTCTGGTCTGGTCTATGGTCTCTGGTCTGGTCTCTGGTCTCTGGTCTCTGGTCCGGTCTCTGGTCTCTCTCGGTCTCTGGTCTCGGTCTCTGGTCTCTGGTCCGGTCTCTGGTCTCTGGTCTCTGGTCTGGTCTCTGGTCTGGTCTCTGGTCTGGTCTCTGGTCCGGTCTCTGGTCTCTGGTCCGGTCTCTAGTCTCTGGTCTGGTCTCTGGTCCGGTCTCTGGTCTCTGGGTCTGGTCTCTGGTCTCTCTGGTCTGGTCTCTGGTCCGGTCTCTGGTCTCTGGTCCGGTCTCTGGTCCTGGTCTCTGGTCTCTGGTCTCTGGTCTCTGGTCTCCGGTCTCTAGTCCGTCCGGTCTCTGGTCCGGTCTCTGGTCTGGTCTCTGGTCTCTGGTCCGGTCTCTAGTCTCTGGTCTGGTCTCTGGTCCGGTCTCTGGTCTCTAGTCTCTGGTCCGGTCTCTGGTCTGGTCTCTGGTCCGGTCTCTGGTCTCTCTGGTCTGGTCTCTAGTCTCTGGTCTCTGGTCTCTGGTCGGTCTCTGGTCTCTGGTCTCTGGTCTGGTCTCTGGTCCTGGTCTCTGGTCTCTGGTCTCTGGTCCGGTCTCTGGTCCGGTCTCTGGTCTCTGGTCTGGTCTCTGGTCCGGTCTCTGGTCCGGTCTCTGGTCTGGTCTCTGGTCCGGTCTCTGGTCTCTGGTCTGGTCTCTAGTCTCTGGTCTGGTCTCTGGTCCGGTCTCTGGTCTCTGGTCCGGTCTCTGGTCTCTGGTCCGGTCTCTGGTCCGGTCTCTGGTCCGGTCTCTGGTCCGGTCTCTGGTCTCTGGTCCGGTCTCTGGTCCGGTCTCTGGTCTGGTCTCTGGTCCGGTCTGTGGTCCGGTCTCTGGTCCGGTCTCTTCAGGACTGTGCTCAGTGTTGGCTGTAGGGTGGGACTTCCTTCAGCTCGTGCTCTGTCCTTCCTCTTCTTCTCCTTCCTTGTGCATTTCCTCTCTTTGTTTTCCATGTTTCCTTCACACACGACTTTATCTGGGGCTTAACTCCACACGTTTATGAAGGACATGAAGGTTCAACCCCAGCAACACTCCACCCCGACCCCGACCCAGACCCAGACCCAGACCCAGACCCCGACCCAGACCCCGACCCAGACCCCGACCCCGACCCAGACCCCGACCCAGACCCCGACCCAGACCCCGACCCAGACCCCAGACCCCGACCCAGACCCCGACCCCGACCCAGACCCCGACCCAGACCCCGACCCCGACCCAGACCCAGACCCGACCCCGACCCCGACCCCGACCCAGACCCCGACCCCGACCCCGACCCCGACCCCGACCCCGACCCCGACCCAGACCCCGACCCCGACCCCGACCCAGACCCCGACCCCGACCCCGACCCCGACCCCGACCCAGACCCCGACCCCGACCCCGACCCCCCAGACCCCGACCCGACCCAGACCCCGACCCCGACCCCGACCCCGACCCCGACCCCGACCCCGACCCCGACCCCCCGACCCCGACCCGACCCAGACCCCGACCCCGACCCCGACCCCGACCCCGACCCCGACCCCGACCCCGACCCCGACCCCGACCCCGACCCGACCCCGACCCAGACCCCGACCCGACCCGACCCCGACCCCGACCCCGACCCCGACCCAGACCCCGACCCAGACCCCGACCCCGACCCCGACCCCGACCCCGACCCCGACCCCGACCAGACCCCGACCCCGACCCAGACCCAGACCCCGACCCCGACCCCGACCCCGACCCCGACCCAGACCCCGACCCCGACCCCGACCCCGACCCCGACCCCCGACCCCGACCCCCCCCCGACCCCGACCCCGACCCCGACCCCGACCCCGACCCAGACCCCGACCCGACCCCGACCCAGACCCCGACCCAGACCCCGACCAGACCCAGACCCCGACCCAGACCCCGACCCAGACCCCGACCCAGACCCCGACCCCGACCCAGACCCCGACCCCGACCCCGACCCAGACCCCGACCCAGACCCAGACCCCCCACCCAGACCCAGACCCCGACCCAGACCCAGACCCAGACCCAGACCCAGACCCCAGACCCAGACCCCGACCCCGACCCAGACCCCGACCCCGACCCAGACCCCGACCCCGACCCAGACCCAGACCCCGACCCAGACCCAGACCCCGACCCAGACCCAGACCCCGACCCAGACCCAGACCCCGACCCAGACCCAGACCCAGACCCCGACCCAGACCCAGACCCCAGACCCAGACCAGACCCCGACCCAGACCCCGACCCCCGACCCAGACCCCCCACCCAGACCGACCCAGACCCCGACCCAGGCCCCCCGACCCAGACCCCGACCCAGACCCCGACCCAGACCCCGACCCAGGCCCCGACCCAGACCCCGACCCAGACCCCGACCCAGACCCAGACCCCGACCCAGACCCCGACCCAGACCCCGACCCAGACCCCGACCCCGACCCAGACCCCCCAGACCCAGACCCAGACCCCGATCCAGACCCCGACCCAGACCCAGACCCAGACCCCGACCCCAGACCCCGACCCAGACCCCGACCCAAGACCCAGGCCCCGACCCAGACCCCGACCCAGACCCCCGACCCCGACCCAGACCCAGACCCCGACCCAGACCCCGACCCAGACCCAGACCCCGACCCAGATAAAGAGACCCAGACCCCGACCCAGACCCATGGCCCAGGCCCAGGCCAGACCCCGACCCAGACCCCTTCCCAGACCCCGACCCAGACCCAGGCCCAGACCCCGACCCAGACCCAGACCCAGACCCCGTATGGAATAGCATAATACAACACGCATTTTAAGTAATAACTGACATTTTTCTGCTGATTGACAGAAATACTACTACATAGTACTTCATAATACTACAAATACAAATACTGCACTTAAAGCAGAGCGGCAGCACGGCTCTTTTACTGCAGTAACAGGAAACAGCCGAGTGAAGGAACAACGTGATTGTGTCTCTTTTATCACAGTCATGAGATAAAGAGTGACAGATGTGCTCTGTTTCATAATGAGATTTCATGTTATTTTCATCCTAAGGTGATAGTTACATTAGGAGAGCTTCACGAGAGCCTCACGAGAGCTTCACGAGAGCCTCACGAGAGCCTCACGAGAGCCTCACGAGAGCCTCACGAGAGCTTCACGAGAGCCTCACGAGAGCTTCACGAGAGCTTCATGTGAGCTTCACGTGAGCTTCACGAGAGCCTCACGAGAGCTTCACGAGAGCTTCACGTGAGCTTCACGTGAGCTTCACGTGAGCTTCACGTGAGCTTCACGAGAGCCTCACGAGAGCTTCACGAGAGCTTCACGTGAGCTTCACGTGAGCTTCACGAGAGCTTCACGTGAGCTTCACGTGAGCTTCACGTGAGCTTCACGAGAGCTTCACGTGAGCTTCACGAGAGCTTCACGTGAGCTTCACGTGAGCTTCACGTGAGCTTCACGAGAGCTTCACGTGGGCTTCACGAGAGCTTCACGTGAGCTTCACGAGAGCCTCACGAGAGCCTCACGAGAGCTTCACGAGAGCCTCACATGAGCTTCACGAGAGCCTCACGAGAGCCTCACGAGAGCCTCACGAGAGCCTCACGAGAGCTTCACGAGAGCCTCACGAGAGCTTCACGAGAGCTTCATATGAGCGAGTTCTGGTGTTTAAAGCCTTCAGCAGTGTCACCCAGGGCCTTACCTCACACTGCTGTGGAGTGATGGAGCAGAGCTGACTTTTTTAAAGCCTTCTTTTGGAGCTGAGCCCGTGGGGAGGACGGAGGACTGATCCCTGCAGGAGTCCTGGGTCCGGCTGGAGGCACTGGGAGATCCTTGAGATGTAGAGGTCACTGAGGCACCAGGGATTAGAGAGTGGGACAGAGGAGCGAAACTCAGGTCCATGAGCTGTCGGGCTGTGTCTGAGATCTGTGTCTGCACAAACAGGAGATGAACATCATGAACGACATGAACACCTTGAACACCTTGAACACCTTGAACACCTTGAACACCATGAACGCCACAAGAAGCAGGTGCATGGGACTATGTTTGTACTCTATGGTGAACATCAGATAACAGGCATCGTTTACCTTTTCTGAACACACACCTGTATCTCGGGAGTGAGTGTGGGAAGGTCAAAGGTAAAGACTGAGGTCGATCCTGGGGTGAGGACGTCCACACTGTCCAGGCTGCTGTAGGAGGTGCCC
>JAIEZT010000082.1:0-12500 GCA_019594935.1 Periophthalmus modestus | reverse complement strand
ACTGAGACGCTGGTGTGGATAACCTCGTGTCATCTGGAGGGAGCAGGAAGTTCACAGTGTGTCTGGAGGCGTGGCTGGAGGCGTGGCTGGAGGCGTGGCTGGAGGCGTGGTTGGAGGCGTGGCTGGAGGCGTGGTGGAGGCGTGGCTGGAGGCGTGGCTGGAGGCGTGGCTGGAGGCGTGGCTGGCGGGTAAACTGTGACTCAGAGCTCTGGGTGGGGCCTTTGGTGAAAGGTCAGGGCTGTGGTTGGAGGTGCTGTGGACAAACCCTCGGTGTGGGACATGGAGGCTCCTGTGGTCTCCTCGGAGCAGATCTTTGTCATCTACAGACCGCACCTCCACGTAAAGACGGAGAACTCTGTCCACAGCCGCCATGCTGGACACTAAGTCCATGATCAGATCAGATGAGCGTTTAAAGTTTTAGAGATTCACAAACAGCAGCACCGTGTGAATCCATCCTTCATCTGCAGGTCAGACCTGGGGGGCAGAGTGAGGGGTCAGTGGTCAGGAGGGTTTTGGACTGCACATGTACAGCACTAACTTAATGGTAAATTAACACAGAGTAATTTTGTTTTTGTAATATTCTGCATTGTTTCCTGTAGAAACGCTCCATGGGTTTATTTTACGATGACACAGAGAGCTGCAGTGAAACACGTGACTCTGACTCGTCTATTATTAGCTCTGTTAAAGGAGCTTAGCCACAAGAGCAGGCTCCAGCCACAGCTCAGGTCTTAAATAACAACACTGTCTATCCCAACACTGTATATAACACTATAACTCTCCCTGTCACAGCTACTCACAAGAACATTATTCACATGAAGTGTTCAAACTCACTCTGTGCACTTCTGATGTTCAGCACTAGAGGGCGACAAGCCCAATGTAATAAAGACATGACACAAAAATAAAAACTAATGAGAAACGTTAAACAGGTTTGGACCTTCACAGGGTCGAGTGTGTGTGAGTGTGTGTGTGTGAGTGTGTGTGTGAGAGTGTGTGTGTGAGTGTGTGTGTGTGTGTGTGAGTGTGTATGTGTGTGTGTGTGTGTGTGTGTGTGTGTGTGTGTGTGTGAGTGTGTATGTGTGTGTGTGAGTGTGTGTGTGTGTGAGTGTGTGTGAGTGTGTGTGAGTGTGTATGTGTGTGTGTGTGTGTGTGGTGTGTGAGTGTGTGTGTGAGTGTGTATGTGTGTGTGTGTGTGAGTGTGTGAGTGTGTGTGTGTGTATGTGTGTGAGTGTGTATGTGTGTGTGTGTGAGTGTGTGTGTGAGTGTGTGTGTGTGTATGTGTGTGAGTGTGTATGTGTGTGTGTGTGAGTGTGTGTGTGTGTGTGTGTGTGTGTGTGTGTGTGTGTGAGTGTGTATGTGTGTGTGTGTGAGTGTGTGTGTGTGTGTGTGTGTGTGTGTGTGTGTGTATGTGTGTGTGTGTGAGTGTGTGTGTTGAGTGTGTGAGTGTGTGTGTGAGTATGTGTGTGTGTGTGTGTGTGTGAGTGTGTGTGAGTGTGTGTGTGTGTGTGTGTGTGTGTGTGTGTGTGTGTGTGTGTGTGTGTGTGTGTGTGTGTGTGTGTGTGTGAGTGTGTGAGTGTGTGTGTGAGTATGTGTGTGTGTGAGTGTGTGTGATGTGTGTGTGTGTGTGTGTGTGTGTGTGTGTGTGAGTGTGTGTGATGTGTGTGTGTGTGTGTGAGTGTGTGTATATATAATATATATAATATATATGTGTATATATATGTATATATATTATGTATATGTGTGTGTGTATATATATATATACATATATATATGTATATATATATATATATATATATATGTGTGTGGTGTGTGTGTGTGTGTGTGTACAGAGAGTGTTTAGAAATAATATATATATATATATATATATATATATATATATAAAACAGTCCCTGTGTATCACACATGTGACACATGTGACGTCCGGTTCATAAAAGGCTCATTTTACAGAACATTTCACTCGTGTTTAGACGTAAACGAGGAACAGTCAGAACCAGCCTATAAACACGGCCACAGTGAACGACAGCAGCGTGAGGAGGACGAGGAGGAGAGGAGAAAAGGAGGAGGATAAGAGGAGAGGAGGAGGAGAGGAGAAGGGGAGGAAAAGAGGAGGAGAGGAGGAAAGGAGAAGAGAAGGGGAAGAGGAGGAGAGGAGAAGGAGAGGAGGAGAGGAGGAAAAGAGAAGAGGAGGGGGAGAGGAGAAGGAGAGGAGGAGGAGAGGAGGAGGAGAGGAGGAGAGAGGAGGAAAAGAGAAGAGGAGGGGGAGAGGAGAAGGAGAGGAGGAGGAGGAGAGAAGGAGAGGAGGAGGGAAAAAAGTAAGAGGAGGGTTCTCAGGAGAAGGAGAGGAGGAGGAGAGGAGGAGAAAAGAAGGAGGCTGGTCCAAACATAAGTACTAGTATGTGTTCTCACATGGTGTTATGTAGTGTGCAGAGTCCAGTGTGAGGCCCAGTGTGAGGCCCAGTCTGTGCGTTCTCATATTTACCTTTGCGTGTCCTTGTTGTTGCCGTGGAAACCGCCTCAGCTCCCGCAGACGCTCCATTCTGCTCCATTCTGCTCTGTACCGTCGTAACCTTCTTCTCTCCTTGAGTTTTGTTTAGGCTCATCGTGGAATTACACCTTAACCTTTCCCTCCCACGTCTCCGCCTCTTCAGACTAAACCCGGATAAACCCCGCCCCCTTCCACAACCAGCCAATCACATCCTCTTCAGTCCGACACAGATGGCAGTGCGGCTTAAGAGACGCTGTCACCTGCTGAGACACATCTATGAACTCTAGAGACGAGGCCCAGAGATCTGCTCCCCGAGGCCCAGAGAGGCCGAGAGATCTGCTCCACGAGGCCCAGAGATCTGCTCCCCGAGGCCCAGAGAGGCCGAGAGATCTGCTCCCCGAGGCCCAGAGATCTGCCCCATGAGGCCCAGAGATCTGCTCCACGAGGCCCAGAGATCTGCTCCACGAGGCCCAGAGAGGCCCAGAGATCTGCTCCCCGAGGCCCAGAGATCTGCCCCGTGAGGCCCAGAGATCTGCTCCATGAGGCCCAGAGATCTGCTCCACGAGGCCCAGAGATGTGCCCCACGAGGCCCAGACAGTTTGATTTATTCATCTGTTTATTTTCTACATTTGTGCTTTATTTTCTCTTCTTCATTTTCATTATTGGGTTTGTAGTGAACAGATACAGTTCTGATACTGATCCCGATACTGTGGCTTTAAGTATCTTCGATTCTCATATCGATACTGATATCGATACCAGAGCCTGAAAACAGTGTTTATTTACTTTAAATAATGTGTTTTGTATCTTATTTTTCTGAAGTAACGACAGAAAAATTCTGAGATTTTGTCTCATTGTCGGTTTAAAAGTCCAAACTGGATCAACTGAACCGATATTTGAAGACGATATCTCACATCGCAGCGTCGCTCTGAAACATTCTCTTTACAACACAAAAAAAAAAATGATTACTTTTATAGTTTTACAGTGAGTGAAGCAGGGGGAGGAGTCAGGAACAGGGGGAGGAGTCAGACTCAAACAGAGGGAGGAGTCAGAAACAGAGGGAGGAGTCAGACTCAAACAGAGGGAGGAGTCAGAAACAGGGGGAGGAGTCAGAAACAGGTGGGGGAGGAGTTAGAAACAGGTGGGGGAGGAGTCAGAAACAGAGGGAGGAGTCAGAAACAGGGGGAGGAGTCAGAAACAGGGGGAGGGTCAGAAACAGGGGAGGAGTCAGAAAGAAACAGGTGGGGGAGAAGTCAGAAAACAGGGGAGGAGTCAGAAACAGGGGGGAGGGAGGAGAGTCAGAAACAGGGGGAGGAGTCAGAAACAGGGGGAGGAGTCAGAAACAGGTGGGGGAGGATTTAGGAGTTAGAAACAGGTGGGGGAGGAGTCAGAAACAGAGGGGGGAGTCAGAAACAGGGGGAGGAGTCAGAAACACGTGGGGGAGGAGTTAGAAAACAGGGGGGGGAGTCAGAAACGTCAGAAACAGGGGGGGGGAGGAGTCAGAAACAGAAACAGGGGGAGGAGTCAGAAACAGGTGGGGGGGGAGGAGTTACTCTGCAGTTAAACCTTTTTTTCCAAACCAAATGTAAAAACACATGTTTGCAGAATCATGTGGCACAAGATCAGCTTCAGACATAAAGTTTCATAAACAGTTTCAGTGCAACTTTACTCTTTTATATTTGTTTATATTATATTATATTATATCATATTCTGTCTTATATTCTGCAGGTGAGGACGAGCCTCAGGCTCTTTGTGCATCAGACACTCACCAAACTCCTGGACACTCCTGGACACTCCTGGACTCTCCTGGACTCTCCTGGACTCTCCTGGACTCTCCTGGACACTCTTGGACACTCCTGGACTCTCCTGGACTCTCCTGGACTCTCCTGGACACTCTTGGACACTCTTGGACACTCCTGGACACTCCTGGACTCTCCTGGACTCTCCTGGACTCTCCTGGACTCTCCTGGACACTCTTGGACACTCTTGGACACTCCTGGACTCTCCTGGACTCTCCTGGACACTCTTGGACTCTCCTGGACTCTCCTGGACTCTCCTGGACACTCTTGGACACTCTTGGACTCTGGACACTCCTGGACTCTCCTGGACTCTCCTGGACACTCCTGGACTCTCCTGGACTCTCCTGGACTCTCCTGGACTCTCTGGGACTCTCCTGGACACTCCTGGACACTCCTGGACACTCTGGACTCTCCTGGACTCTCCTGGACTCTCCTGGACACTCCTGGACTCTCCTGGACTCTCCTGGACTTGTGCTGCAGTTATGGTAGAAAAAATAAGAGTGAAGAGACTCAAGTCCGTGATGTCCACGATGACCTGCGGGTGGTCCAGATCCACAAAGAGTCAGAGTCAGAGACAGAGTCAGAGACAGAGGGTCAGGAGCGTGTTGTTGTGGAGAGTGTCGCTCTGCTCCACAAAGAGTCAGAGTCCGTGTTCTCCTGCTCCCTGTTCTCCCAGAGGGTCTCCCGTGTTCTCCTGCTCCGTGTTCTCCGTGTTCTCCCTGTTCTCCGTATTCTCCGTATTCTCCCTGTTCTCCGTGTTCTCCCTGTTCTCCGTGTTCTCCTGCTCCCTGTTCTCCGTGTTCTCCGTGTTCTCCGTGTTCTCCCTGTTCTCCGTGTTCTCCGTGTTCTCCCTGTTCTCCTGCTCCCTGTTCTCCGTGTTCTCCGTGTTCTCCGTGTTCTCTTGGTCCCGGCGCACAGCGGGATCAGCTCCGCGCTCTTTTCTTTCTGTTAACATGCTTTCATCTTCATCGTTCCTTTCTTTATCTTAATCGTTCCTTTCTTTCTCATTCTTCCTTTCTTCTCTTCGTTCTTTTCTTTTTGCTCTTCTTCTCTAAACTCTCTTCATGTCAGTTTACCTTCTCCACGGCGACAGGAACTTCCGCATCTGTGTGTGACGTAACCGTGACGTACAAAAACACGCCCACAGCTGAAGCGTGTGGGAAAAAATGTAAATAAACTGTAAATACACTATAACTGCTGTGAATAAACTGTAAATACACTATAACTACTGTGAATAAACTGTAAATACACTATAACTACTGTGAATAAACTGTAAATACACTATAACTGCTGTGAATAAACTGTAAATACACTATAACTGCTGTGAATAAACTGTAAATACACTATAACTACTGTAAACTGTGTATTTTTTGTAAATACTCTTTTCATTTTGCTTCATTCTGCTTTATGAAGATCTTTAGTAACCGTGTTTAGTAACATACATACGTAGTTTTTCATTATAGTATTTTGTCTGTAGTATTTGTACTTTTATTACAGTATTTTGTCTGTAGTATTTGTACTTTTATTACAGTATTTTGTCTGTAGTATTTGTACTTTTATTACAGTATTTTGTCTGTAGTATTTGTACTTTTATTACAGTATTTTGTCTGTAGTATTTGTACTTTTATTGCAGTATTTGTTCTGCAGTTCACCGCCTGACCGCTAGATGACAGTGTGCGGCACTGACGCGCTTCCGTCACGCACCAAAACCAAAACACGCGCAGAGGACTGTGGGAACTGGAGGTAAATATGTCATTTTAATTCAATTTAAGACGTGTTTTTCATCATTAAAGTGTCAGACTCTCTGACACGAGACACGAGACACGAGACAAAGAGACAAAGAGACAAAGAGACACGAGATAAAAAGACACGAGACGCGGTCAGACCAGAGACTGAGACAGTGCAGTGTCCAGCTGAACAT
Organism: Periophthalmus modestus; assembly: GCA_019594935.1. NCBI lineage: Eukaryota > Metazoa > Chordata > Actinopteri > Gobiiformes > Gobiidae > Periophthalmus > Periophthalmus modestus. The sequence continues at coordinate 6,301 of JAIEZT010000082.1, read as the reverse complement.
CACCGGACAGATGTGTGACCAGAGTGAGGGTCAGACACACAGTGAGGGTCAGACACACAGTGTGAGGGTCAGACACACACACAGTGAGGATCAGACACACAGTGAGGATCAGACACACAGTGAGGGTCAGACACACAGTGTGGGTCAGACACACAGTGTGAGGGTCAGACACACACACAGTGAGGATCAGACACACAGTGAGGATCAGACACACAGTGAGGGTCAGACACACAGTGTGAGGGTCAGACACACAGTGAGGGTCAGACACACAATGTGAGGGTCAGACACACAGTGAGGGTCAGACACACAGTGTGGGTCAGACACACAGTGTGAGGGTCAAACACACAGTGTGAGTCAGACACACAGTGTGAGGGTCAGACACACAGTGAGGGTCAGACACACAGTGAGGGTCAGACACACAGTGTGAGGGTCAGACACACAGTGAGGGTCAGACACACAGTGAGGGTCAGACACACAGTGTGAGGGTCAGACACACAGTGAGGATCAGACACACAGTGAGGGTCAGACACACACACAGTGAGGGTCAGACACACAGTGTGAGGGTCAGACACACACAGTGAGGGTCAGACACACAGTGAGGATCAGACACACAGTGAGGGTCAGACACACACACAGTGAGGGTCAGACACACAGTGTGGGTCAGACACACAGTGTGAGGGGGTCAGACACACAGTGAGGGTCAGACACACAGTGAGAGGGTCAGACACACAGTGTGAGGGTCAGACACACAGTGAGGGTCAGACACGCAGTGAGGGTCAGACACACACACAGTGAGGGTCAGACCACACAGTGAGGGTCAGACACACAGTGTGAGGGTCAGACACACAGACACACACAGTGAGGGTCAGACACACAGTGTGAGGGTCAGACACATAGTGGGGGTCAGACACACAGCGAGGGTCATACACACAGTGTGAGGGTCAGACACACAGTGAGGGTCAGACACACAGTGAGGGTCAGACACACATACAGTGAGGATCAGACACACAGTGAGGGTCAGACACACAGTGTGAGGGTCAGACACACAGTGAGGGTCAGACACACAGTGTGGGTCAGACACACAGTGTGAGGGTCAGACACACAGTGTGAGGGTCAGACACACAGTGAGGGTCAGACACACAGTGAGGGTCAGACACACAGTGTGAGGGTCAGACACATAGTGTGAGGGTCAGACACATAGTGTGAGGGTCAGACACACAGTGTGAGGGTCAGACACACACACAGTGAGGGTCAGACACAGTGTGAGGGTCAGACACACAGTGTGGGTCAGACAGACACACACACGTGAGGGTCAGACACACAGTGAGGGTCAGACACATAGTGAGGGTCAGACACACAGTGAGGGTCAGACACACAGTGTGAGGGTCAGACACACACACAGTGAGGGTCAGACACATAGTGGGGGTCAGACACACAGTGAGGGTCATACACACAGTGTGAGGGTCAGACACACAGTGAGGGTCAGACACACACAGTGAGGGCTAGACACACACACAGTGAGGATCAGACACACAGTGAGGGTCAGACACACAGTGAGGGTCAGACACACAGTGTGAGGGTCAGACACACACACAGTGAGGGTCAGACACACAGTGAGGGTCAGACACATAGTGAGGGTCAGACACACAGTGAGGGTCAGACACACAGTGTGAGGGTCAGACACACACACAGTGAGGGTCAGACACATAGTGGGGGTCAGACACACAGTGAGGGTCATACACACAGTGAGGGTCAGACACACACACACAGTGCGGGCTAGACACACACACAGTGAGGGTCAGACACATAGTGAGGGTCAGACACACAGTGAGGGTCAGACACACACACAGTGAGGGCTAGACACACAGTGAGGGTCATACACACAGTGTGAGGGTCAGACACACAGTGAGGGTCAGACACACAATGTGAGGGTCAGACACACAATGTGAGGGTCAGACACACAGTGTGAGGGTCAGACACACAATGTGAGGGTCAGACACACAGTGAGGGTCAGACACACAGTGTGAGGGTCAGACACACAGTGAAGATCAGACACACAGTGAGGGTCAGACACACAGTGAGGATCAGACACACAGTGAGGGTCAGACACACAGTGAGGGTCAGACACACAGTGTGAGGGTCAGACACACAGTGTGAGGGTCAGACACACAGTGAGGGTCAGACACACACACAGTGAGGGTCAGACACACAGTGAGGGTCAGACACACAGTGAGGGTCAGACACATAGTGAGGGTCAGACACACAGTGAGGGTCAGACACACAGTGTGAGGGTCAGACACACACACACAGTGAGGGTCAGACACATAGTGGGGGTCAGACACACAGTGAGGGTCATACACACAGTGTGAGGGTCAGACACACAGTGAGGGTCAGACACACACACAGTGAGGGCTAGACACACACACAGTGAGGGCTAGACACACAGTGTGAGGGTCAGACACATAGTGAGGGTCAGACACACAGTGAGGGTCAGACACACAGTGTGAGGGTCAGACACACAGTGAGGGTCATACACACAGTGTGAGGGTCAGACACACACACAGTGAGGGTCAGACACACAGTGAGGGCTAGACACAGTGTGAGGGTCAGACACACAGTGAGGGTCAGACACACAGTGAGGGTCAGACACAGCGTGAGGGTCAGACACACAGTGAGGGTCAGACACACACACACAGTGAGGGTCAGACACACAGTGAGGGTGAGACACACAGTGTGAGGGTCAGACACACAATGTGAGGGTCAGACACACAGTGTGAGGGTCAGACACACAATGTGAGGGTCAGACACACAGTGTGAGGGTCAGACACACAGTGTGAGGGTCAGACACACAATGTGAGGGTCAGACACACACACAGTGAGGGTCAGACACACAGTGAGGGTCAGATACACAGTGTGAGGGTCAGACACACAGTGAGAGTCAGACACACAGTGAGGGTCAGACACACAGTGTGAGGGTCAGACACACAGTGAGAGTCAGACACACAGTGAGGGTCAGACACAGTGTGAGGGTCAGACACACAGTGAGAGTCAGACACACAGTGTGACCGGTGACACTCCAGCAGCAGGACAGTGACGTGTGTTTTTTGTTTTGTTCCGTGTTTAACCAGGTGGATGTATTTTATTTGATAAACAGCTGTACATTTTAATTCTGTCTCAGCAGAGATCACACCGAGATCAGAGATCACACCGAGATCAGAGATCACACAGAGATCACACCGAGATCTCACCGAGATCTCACCGAGATCACACCGAGATCACACCGAGATCACACCGAGATCACACACGAGATCACACTGAGATCACTGAGATCACACACACCGAGATCACACGAGATCACACCGAGATCACACTGAGATCAGAGATCACACCGAGATCACACCGAGAGATCACACCGAGATCAGAGATCACACCGAGATCACACCGAGATCACACCGAGATCAGAGATCACACCGAGATCACACCGAGATCACACTGAGATCAGAGATCACACCGAGATCACACTGAGATCACACCGAGATCACACTGAGATCAGAGATCACACCGAGATCACACCGAGATCACACTGAGATCACACCGAGATCACACCGAGATCACACCGAGATCACACCGAGATCAGAGATCACACCGAGATCACACCGAGATCACACTGAGATCAGAGATCACACCGAGATCACACTGAGATCACACCGAGATCACACTGAGATCAGAGATCACACCGAGATCACACCGAGATCACACCGAGATCACACCGAGATCACACTGAGATCACACCGCAGAGATGGGAGCGCTCATTTCCAAATCCAAAGTAAGGCTTATACTTCTGGGATACTGTACAACACAACAACAAATACACAACACAACACAACAACAAATACACAACAATACAACAAATACACAACAACACAACAAAAACACAACAATACAACAAATACACAACAACACAACAAATACACAACAACACAACAGAAATGCAACACAACAGCCATACACAGAATGTGAAGAAAACAGATCAGACGAGTGTCACGTTTAACCAAGACACAACAATGACACGACAGGACACGAAGGATGTAACTAAAGCTGTCCCTCTGTCTGTCCCTTTGTCCCTCTGTCCCTCTGTCTCTCTGTCCCTCTGTCCCTCTGTCTGTCCCTTTGTCCCTCTGTCCCTCTGTCTCTCTGTCCCTCTGTCTGTCCCTCTGTCCCTTTGTCCCTCTGTCTCTCTGTCCCTCTGTCCCTCTGTCCCTCTGTCTGTCCCTCTGTCCCTCTGTCTGTCCCTCTGTCCCTCTCTGTCTCTCTGTCCCTCTGTCTGTCCCTCTGTCCCTCTGTCTCTCTCTGTCTCTCTGTCCCTTTGTCTGTCCCTCTGTCCCTCTGTCTCTCTTTCCCTCTGTCCCTCTGTCTCTCTGTCCCTCTGTCTCTCTGTCTCTCTGTCCCTCTGTCTCTCTTTCCCTCTGTCCCTCTGTTTCTCTGTCCCTCTGTCTCTCTGTCCCTCTGTCCCTCTGTCTGTCCCTCTGTCCCTCTGTCTCTCTCTGTCTCTCTGTCCCTCTGTCTGTCTCTCTGTCCCTCTGTCTCTCTCTGTCTCTCTGTCCCTCTGTCCCTCTGTCCCTCTGTCCCTCTGTCTGTCCCTCTGTCCCTCTGTCTCTCTGTCCCTCTGTCTGTCCCTCTGTCTCTCTGTCCCTCTGTCCCTCTGTCCCTCTGTCCCTCTGTCCCTGCTCTACAATGTTAGATTTTAGTTATTACAGTTTTCAGTAATAACTGAAATATTTCAGTTTTGTTACAAAAGTCAAATGTTTGTAATGTTTTTGTCGTTTTCAGACTGGCCTGACTCGGACTGAGCAGCTGGAGAACATGGACAAGGTCAAATGTTTTAGCAGCATTAGTTTTATCACAGGCTCCACTGAGGCTCAATGACACTTTTATTTAAAATTCTTTTATTCCAGGAAATTAAAGAACTGATGGATTTTCAAGCCAAGAACCAGCGTCTGCAGAGGGTGAGGCCTCGAGTCCGGCTCCGTTTTATAAAGTGACGTCCTCAGAGCCATTGTTTCTCCCTGACGTGTCAAAGCCGTGTTCTGCTGAGTCTGAAGATCCTTCAGCAAACGACTCAGCCATAGACTGAATAAAGACTGGAGATACATATGAGTACACACAGTGGGGTAAAAAAGTATTTATTCAGCCTCCAACTGTTCAAGTTCTCCTCTGAAAAAGACGAGACGCCTGTAATTTTCATCATAGTTTCACTTCAAGTATGAGACAGAACGAGGAAAGAATCAGGAAAACACACTGTAGGATTTTTAATGAATTTATTTGCAAATTATGTTGTAAAATAAGTATTTGTTCAGTAACAGAAGTTGGTCTCAACACTTTGTTCTTCTGTTTGCTGCAGTGACTCAGACGTTTTCTGTCTCAGGTTTTCTCTCTGTTGCTGTAGTTTGGTCCATTCCTCCTGCAGATCTCCTCTAGAGCAGTGATGTTCTGGGACTTTCACCTCCCTCCAAACATTTTCTCTGGGGTTTTATCTGGAGACTGGGCCACTCCAGGACCTTGAAATGCTTCTTCTGAAGCCGCTCCTTCGTCGTGTGTTTGGATCATTGTGTCGCTGAAAGACCCAGACACGTTTCATCTTCACTGCCCTCGCTGATGGAAGGAGGTTTTCACTCAGAATCTCACGATACATGTCTCTTTCATTCTGTCTTTACACGGATCAGTCGTCCTGGTCCCAGAAAAACAGCCCCAGAGCCTGATGTTTCCTCATGCTCCACAGTAGGTCTGATGTTTCCTCATGCTCCACAGTAGGTCTGATGTTTCCTCATGCTCCACAGTAGGTCTGGTCTTTGGATCAGCTCAGCATCTTTCTCCAAAACACACCATGATCTGATCTTCTGACATTGTCCCAGTCTCTTCTGGATCATCCAAATCCAAACTGAGACGGGCCTGGACATGTCCTTAATCAGGGGGACACGTCTCTGCAGGATTTGAGTCCCTGGTCGTAGTGTGTTACTGATGGTGCCTTTGTTACTTTGGTCCCTCTGCAGGTCGTTCACTAGGTCCCCCGTGTGGTTCTGGGAGTTTTGCTCCTCGTTCTTGTGTCATTTTGACCCCACGGGGTGAGATCTTGTGGAGCCCCAGATGGAGGGAGATTATCAGTGTCTTTCTTCCATTTTCTAATAATTCTCCACAGTTGATTTGTTCACACGAGCTGCTCACCTGTTGCAGATTGAGTCTTCAGCCTGGTGCAGGTCACAGTTTTGTTTGTGGTTCCTTTGACGTGTCTTTGGTCTTGGCC
>JAIEZT010000819.1:0-30468 GCA_019594935.1 Periophthalmus modestus | reverse complement strand
AATAAAAACTCTTCTGATTCTGATTCAAAATGGCGACGGACGGGGACAGTGAGTGCTGGGCATATGAACTTGCAGGTTTGTCATTTGTAGCTTAAATGCACAAAGTGGATTCACATAAAAAACTGTGAATTCACGTTTTGCATTTATTCTCTTTGAAAAGATAAGTTACATTGCACAAAATAAAAGTACACTCACTGAAGGTTATTGGGAAACCAGACTAAGCGATGTGACCCCTTTTCGCCTTCAGAAATGCGTACTTCTACGTGGTATTGATTTAAAAGGTGCTGAAAAATTCGCTTTAGAAATGTTGGCCATTTGACAGGAGCATCTGCAGTTGAGGATTTGTGGCGGCACATCCAGGGCGAGAAGCTCCGTTCCACCACATACCAAAGTGCTTATCGGGTGAGATGTTGACCTTGTGGGGCCATGTAGTTCAGAATCATTGTCAGGTTCAAGACACCAGTTTGAAATGGATTTAGAAGTTTTATGACATGGTGCATTATCTGCGGGAAGGCGATCAGAGATGGGGACATGGTGGTCATGAAGGCGGCTCGGACTGGTCAGAAACAAGGTCAGGGTAGCCCGGGCATTTAACGATGCGCCATTGGCCACTAAGGGTACCTAAGTGTTCACAAGACACATCCCCCACACCGAGTTACACCACCACACCACCTGCACAGTGGTAACGAGGCTGATGGATCCATGTTCATTTTGTTTACGCCAAATTCTGGAAGCTACCATTGAAGTCTTCAACAGACAATCGAGATCATCAGACCCATGAAACACCTTCAACTGTCAATTTTGGGCGCTCGTGCCAAATTGTAGCCTCTGTTCCTTGTTGGGAGTGGAGATGAGTGGTACCAGGTGGGCTAGGGTTTCTGTGTTGTAGGCCATTTCGTCCACGGTTTTGTGCGGTTGTTGCTTCACAAATGCTTTGTGATTCCTTCGGTTTAACGAGTGTGGTTTATTTCAGTCAACGTTGCTCTTCTATCCGCTTGAATCACTCGGCCCCCATTCTCCTCTGGACCTCTAGCATCAACAAGGCGTTTTCACCACAGGACTGCACAGAATGGATGTTTTCTCCCTTTCACACACCTTTCTTTGTAAACCCTAGAAATGGTTTGTGCAGTGAAAATCCCAGTAATGAGCTCGATTGTGAAATACTCGACCGCCGTTCTGGCACACAGCCAGGCCACGTAAGAACTGCTTTTAAAATCAAACTTTCTTTCCCATCTCTGACAGTCAGTTTGGAGTTAGGGATTGTCTGACCAGCGACACACCCCGAATGCATGAAGAGCTGCAAGTGATGGTGCATTAGTAATTAGCATAAGGAGAAATTGAACAGGTGTCTGAATAACTCCCTTAGGTGAGTGTATTATTTACGCATCAACAAGTCCCATTTCATCAAAGAATAACAAACAGTTTCCACACCACGGAAGGTTGGAAAAACAAAAATTCTTCTTCTAAGTTTTTTAGTTAGAAAACTTCAAGTTTACAAACTTTAGGACCGATTTTTGGGTTCATTCTCCTGTGGCAGCAGTGCTGATGTGCTGTCGCACAATACCCCTCAGCAAAGGAAAAACCCAAAACCAATGGGTGGGCCCTGCTGTCCGTGGTCCACACACTACGTGGAATTTCAAAATACACGTTAAAGCGACCATGTCAGATATTTGATAAATAAATATAAATGTAATTATATAATATATAAATTGGACCTTATAAATATTGAATCCACTCATAAATGAATATAATGAATGAAAAAGATTTTACTTTTAAGGTATTAACACTTTTTTTAAAAGTTTCTAACCATAGAAATATTTAGATGAATCTTTAATTAAAGCTTATTACTGTTTTTAATCAACTGCTTTTATTTTGATTGCGGTTTTAACTGGTTACAGAACCACTCACGGGGGATGGGCTCTGGCTTTTGTTCGTGGAGATACGAATCCTTGCGGTCATTTAAAGAGCATCAAAAGATGGCTCTTTTTTATTTAATCATCCGGACAGAAGCTAAGGTGAGAAACTCACTTTTAACTCCAAACTCAGCACAGAGAGAAACGACGAGGCTCGATGTGTCTAAAATGGTTCTGACTGGATGGAGGCGGAGGAGTGTCGACCCATTTGTGAAATAATGCCACTCTTTTTTTGTTATTTAGTCATTTGTTTGTATAAACTATTGTAATGATGACAAATAGGTTTTTGTCACAAGAGTTCTCTCTCGTGTCGTGGATCTGCCTCCTGTGCGTCCTTGTGTTTGCTAAAATTATCGACAGATTTAAAAGGAAATAAATACACACAAAATGAGATAAAAAAACCCAACGACGGTTGGTACGGAACGTTCAAAAGAGCGAAGCTATGAACACCACTCCCAACTACCACATCCACATCACACACCAGTGCCCACATCACTGAGGGCCAGGGGCCTTAAGTGTCGTGCTTAATCGGTTCCTCCTGTGAGTGTCATGAAGTGGGTAGTTAACAGCTCCTTTATTTTAGTTCAACAGAGATTGTCAGTTTAGGCTGAAATTATTCAAATGATTCTAGTGACCGTGGAGTTTAAAAAACATATTACTACAGCATTATTACCTGTATACCACATGATGACATCACACGGAGGGGAGACAGAGTGTTTTTGTTGAGAGAAGAACCGCCCAAAATATGCAGGATTGTGTGTGAAAACATGCTGTGAATGAAGCAACGGGAAACAACTCCAGGTTGTTTGAATGAACAGGGATTAAAAAATAGCTATATGGGGCCAATTAAAAGACATTTTCAGTCACTTTGGACATCTGGCCTAAAAGGTTTTCGTTGTGTTGTTTTCGGTGCGTCTATTCAGGAGGGCCCTGTGCGTACCTTAGGAGGCCCTGTGCGTCTTAGGAGGGCCCTTGTGGTCTTAGGAGGCCTGTGGTCCTTAAGGAGGGCCTGTGCGTCCGTTGGGAGGGCCCTGTCGTCTTGGGAGGGCCCTGTGTGCTCTTAGGAGAGCTGTGCGTCCTTCGGAGGGGCCCTCTGTGCGTCCTTAGGAGTGGCCTCGTGCCTCTTAGGAGAGCCTTGTGAGTCCTCGGAGGGCCCTGTTGAGTCCTGAGGAGGGCCCTGGTATCCTTCGCGGCCCTGTGCGTCCTGGGAGGGCCCTGGGCGGCATTAGGAGGGCCTGTGCCTCCTTAGGAGAGCCTTGTGGTTCTTCGGTGGGCCCTGGCTCCTTAGGCAGGCCCTGTGCGTCTTGTCGGAGGGCCCTGTGTCTCCTTCAGGGGGGCGCTGTTGTGTGGGCTCGGCCTTTTGATTTTCTCACTGATAAAGGTTAATGATGCCCAGGTCATGAAGCCCGCAGTCGCACTCTCTAGGTTGTAGTTGTGGGTTTGCGGTCAGAAATAATAATCATGGGTTTTTAGCTCCAACGCTCGAAAGTAATAAGTTGGAGTATTTTGTGATCTTTTTTGTTATAAATACGTACCAGCCACCTGAAACACAGGAAATTGCGTAATTTAAAGGACACTATTTATCGGTTATCTATGTTGCTTCTTCAGGGTAGTATATAATATCCTCTATTCAGGTCAGTTCTTGGCTAGATTGTGAACCGTCATAAGCCCTATTTCTGAAATACCCTGTTCGTTGATATTCGATATTTGAACCTAAGTTATAACGTTTTGAGTTGCCCATCCTGAGTTATTCCCCAGCCTGTTCCCCTTATGAATTCACAGTGTTGAAGACATTTTGTTGATATTAAATAAGACATTTTCTTCAGGTTGTTTCCTTGGCTGTTTACCATTTCTGTATTACCCTTGCTAAGGAACTTTTTGTTGTAGTGTTTGTGTTTTTCGTTGCTCCATCTGCTGGGTGCCACTATCAGTTCTACTGCAGAGTAGTGAAAAAATATAGCTGATTGACGGCTCCAGATCCAGCGAATAATAGCGTTACCATTACCCAAGTTTAGTCACCAATGTAGCTACCTCTCAATTAAGCAGGCCAAACAACCTTCATGTCGAGGCTTATATCTCCATTCATAACCCATATTATTGATCGGTTCATACAGGATCCATCACTAAGTGGAGCCCATCAATGCATCAGATCTGCCTCAACTCAAGCCATTCCTAGCACAGTGCTAAAGAACTGGACAAAATCTGGTTCAACGCAGATCTTACTGTGTTCCCGAGGAGTACAGTGAACCTCCAAGAGGTTTTAGCAAGGCCGCCGTCGCTTCCTTCAACATTGTCGTATTATGGACTGTGCATGACCTTCTACTGGAACTCTCCCCTCGGAGTGTACTTTATCCTACTGGATACTGAAGGAGAAGCGTAGGGAGAAGTAGGTCATGTGAGTCTTTGGCTGATAGGAATCATTCGTCCCTCTTCATCTCCCACGGGCGGGTTTATTCTGTTGTGAGAAGAAAAGATAAAAACTAGTTAGAACCCTTGGCATAGATTTGAGGGCTACACAAATATTAATGTCAAGAACATTACCCTCTGCCATCGTATCTGTCAGCTTTGGAAATCGTGCAGGATGTTTTTATTTCATAAACTCGACTTGCATAACACTACCATCTCGTCCAGGGATCGTGTTAAAGGGACGAGTGGAAGAATGCAGTTGACCACACCCATAGGACACTATATGTACTGGTTAATGCCTTTCGTCTCAAAAAGCCCCTGCGCTGTTCAAGCTTTGGTCAATGATGTCTTGGGAAATGCTGACAAGTATGTGTTTGTTTTTTACCTTGAAGAGGTTGGCTCTTCGGTAAGTCCAGGGAAAAGGACCATATTCATCGGTACAGGACCGTACTGCAAGGCTTGCTAGCCAGTCTCACCTTTGTCAATGGCAGAGGAAGTGTGATGTTTCATTCACCATCAGTAGACTTTGGGGATATATCATGCTCAGGCGCAAGTGTATCCCATGGATCCTATAAGGTAGAGGCTGTACCCTTTGGTACCTCCTGTTCCTGAGTCCAAAAGCTGTTGAGCGCGTCTTGGAGTTTTGCAAACTTTTATAGACGTTCAATCCGTGGCTATATGTTCTGTTGCTGTTACCCTTATCAGCCGGATCACTCTCAAGGTTGCAAGATTCCAATCCTGGTAGGGGATGATCACAAGATTTTCTGGATATATTTCCGTCCGCAAAACGGGCTGCAACTCCCGAACAGGCCAGGTGGGATGTTTTGAAAGTTTTGATTTACTTTGTCTTACTGTAATTTCAGACGTACACTAAGCTGATTCTCTGTCCGACAGTTCTCCATCTCTGGGATACCCAATGATGAACATCTGAAAACATGCTTTCTAATTCCCATATGATAGCACATTATTGGGAAGTGGGAGAAGAACAGATGTGGTAAAGCCGCTCCGGAAGAAACCAGCACCAGCAAACTGTCCCAACACAGCCGTATGTTCCACAGCATCAGGTCAGCATTTCTCAGTGGGCTCCACAGGTCAAGCTCACTGCATCCGGTATGCGAACTCAGGAGGTCGCCGTGCACAAGATTCGGTGGGTACCCTGGCTGGAAAGACGCAAGGATTTTTGCACCCCTCCAATCACCTGTCAAATCGGTGTTGCGTAGCAGGGCCTCAGGAACCCTTCCGATTGTTCCCAGAGCTACTGGGGTGAGGACTCTCACAACACACTGAAAAGTTCTGCATGGTTGACCAGCCGCCCTTGTTCAGTCACAGGAGAAGGAACGTCAGTTGTCCCGCTGTGTTAGGCCTTCATAACCCTCTGCTACAGAAAACTGGAGACAGGTTCGGACCCGCCTGTTCCATACAGAACAGACCCTACTTCTGCTTAGCAATTGGACGAAGATGGGGATTGCTACAGGCCGGTGATATGGTTTGGCTCTCAACAAAGATTTCCATTGCGGGTTGACTCCAAGAAGCTTGCATCCAAAATTCACTGGGCCATTGTGAGGTTGAGGGAAATGGTTAACCCCAGTGGAATGACTCGCGCTCAAGTTACCCAGAGCCATGTAAAATCAATTCGGCATATACCATGTTCTCTAAATTGAAGTTGTTTGTGAAAGCGACTGGGGCCTTAAGATGCCTCCTGTTTTGCCTCGCACACTGCCAACGCGTCTGATTGAACGGGGGAGCACTGCATATACCGTGCGCACGGGACGCTCTGCATTCCAGACGGTTGTGGTGTCGAGGGCATTCAGTTACATGGTTGAGTAGAGAAGGCTAATGGTTCCGAAGAGCATTCATGATGGGGGCCCGCTAGCTATATCCTGGCCCGACAGTCTCATTGCGGCCTTCCGGACGCGCAAGCATCCGTGATACAACTTCAAAGGGCTCAAGTCTCATGTTTTATTCCCCTTGCAGTCTGGGTGATCACATCGGAAACATGATCGAAATTTGTGGCTGGCAGTGGGTAGTCTTCGTTAATTGTGTGAAGGTGATTTGACCTTTTCTGAAAGTTTCAAAATATTTTCAGAAGTTTTCAACTTGCGATCTTTTTGTGTTGCTTTGAAGTTGCAGTGAACTGGTGATATCAAGTCGGCATGCCTTCAACGTGACGTTCTGCTAATGCTTTTTAAAGTAATACCACGGTTTAATAAAGGGAATCGCGTTACATTCAACAGCCTCGCTTCAGATTACTCTTTGGTTTATCACTCAGTCCACGTCTTATCAGCTATGGTCTGATCTCATGTAGACGTTTCCATCCAGAAAAACAATGTCTGACTGGGACATCAAAACGCACTAAGATTTGTCCAGTTAGTCAGGTCGCTGTATTACCCTTCGCAGAGCTGCAGAGCCATGGAATACATCATGATAAGCTCCGTGTGGGTCGGCTCGATGGGGACCCAGTATCTGTTTGTTCAGTGTGGGGGAACAGTTTAGAACCCTGAGGGGTCAGAGGTCAAGGGTAAGAAGTCACAGGTCAGACTCACTTTTATGGTTTTGATAGAAATAATCACAGTTACAGTGACAGTGACCTGTTTTTCTTGACGTATCTATCAGGGGAAGTTCCATCGTGAAGAAGGTAGAATAAGCGCGCGACTCGTTGATGAACTGGACCGCAGAGTACTGGTCCAGGGACTTACTAGAGACAAGAGACAAAGAACAGAAGAACTGAACCAAGAGCTGAACCAGGACCTCCTAAAACCAGGACTTCACTTTAAAAGAGGACTAACCCAGGACCCCTCTAAAACCAGGACACCTATTAACCAGGAATAAACCAGGGTGAGGACACTGTACTCTTACCGGCAGTTCCTTGTAGTGATCCACGGGTGGATGGGTCTATCGTGTTTGTAAAGTCAAGTAAACCACTTCAAAGTCCCCCTCATGGCCGGTTCAGGGAAGGACATTTTAGCCCGTACTGTATACCCTGGAAAACAAACATAACATCCAGACCAGAAGAGACAGATAGAAGACATAAAAATCAGGAAATGAACATGTTTTTATAGACTTTAAAATGGACGGGCCTGGCTACACTTTGGTGTTTGTGTGAAGGAGCGTTTGAATGACATAACTCTGGGACATCGAGCAGCACCAAGTGATTCAGTTAGTTATGAGAAATGATTAACTGGGCACGAGTTAAGAAAATTGCATCTATCGAATGTGTAGGTTTGAAGCTAAAGGACCTGCTCCGATGGTCTGAAGCTATGTTATCCTGTAGACTTTAATCTGGACTTGGTTTTAACACGCTTACCACTGAGCGCGCTAAATACATCAGATGAGCTGATGAGTTAACAAGTCTCTTCTCAAAGTACATTACAGTCAGCAGTAGCTAGCATTAGCCAACCACAGTTTTTCCGTAGGTCTACTTCACCTTTTGTTGGAAAATCCAACTTACTAGAATCCATGAACGCCGCCGTGTTGGTCCAAGGCTCCGGAAAAATGTGCTGTTTTTTAAAGATATTTTGTGTTTTGGTTGTCAGGTCTTAAAAAGCCTTATTGGCTGTGTTTGTAATAGTGTATTGTGTCACCATAGCAACGGGAACATTCGGCATAGACATCAAGGCAGAGCCCCCTGTGTGATGGTCACTGCAGAAGTATCAATATGTGTGTGTGTACGGGTCATGTGGGGGCTCTTGGTGTAGTGGTATTTTTTTGAAGACTATTTCAGATGCAGTGATTGAGTGAGTCGTGTGAATGGAGAAGTTCGGTGGATTCCCAAACATCCTCCTCAAACCTTTATCGCTGATCCATTTACCTTTGAAACAAGAAGTAAAACAACTCAGACGGAGGCAGACAGGAGCAGACAGAGAAGCAGGCCAGAGGAGCAAGAGCAGAGGAGTCAGAGGAGCAGAAGCACGGAGGAGCAGAGCCAGGGAGCAGGTCGAGGATTAGAGCTAAACCAAAACATGCCTCCCAACAAGGACAGAATCAGGCACTGGACGTCGCTGGTAGTCTAGAAACGGACTAAACAGCTCTGGGGAGAACACCACCAAAATGTTGAGTTAGTAATCATTGACAGCACAGGCCGTGTGATATACTAAAGGTAGTGTATCTGCTTGTTTTTTCAGAGAGTTTAGTCGATGGAAATCCTCCAATGCCCAGACATGTTTTGCAGAAAATAAGTCAAGCAAGAGAAGAGATTCAGGTATTTGAATTACGCAATCATTCAAACGGAAATTGAGGTTGGCTCTAGTTGGAGACTAACAACTCTGGCCACAGTAACAGAAGGCGAACATAAACATCAGGTGTTAGCCTGTTCCTTCCTCTCAGTATGTGAAAGAGGTTGTGGGTTTTAGAAATGTTCTCTTGCCACAGTAGTCATGACCTTGAAGACATAGCGTGGATGCTTCGATCTCTGCTCCCTGCTTGGAATACCAGAAGCATCCATCCTTGTTGGCGACCACAGCACGCTGATGCAGTTATGCCTCGGGTTGGCAGCAGCAGAGGGTCCTTGGGCTTTGGACAGCGTTAGACCGGCATGCCCATCCGAGAGCGGAAAGAGAGCAAAAGAACAATTCAAAAATAATCTCAGAATACAATTTTCCCCTAACGCGGAGGGTGTCTCAGTGTAATCTCAAGTTCATTCCAGGGTTTGATCCATACCAAACGGCCACTCTAATGTTAAATCTCTGGACAAATAGTATAGGGTGAGACGTAATTGGTGCTTTCTCAGTTCGGTTCAGTGATCCAATGTGGACACTGCCGTATTATCTGTCTGAAGGGATAGGAAGTTCCGACGAACTACACTTATCCAGCTGTAAAACGCCCAATGTCTCCAGTTTCAGCCTTAACAACTTAGTCAACCTTTAATCTTAATGTCCCTCCCATTGTTCTCTTTGTTTCTTTTAGTTTGATTTGGTTGGGATGGAAGTATGATCTGTGAGAGACTAATGTGCTCAGGCCACCTTATCTGGTTTAAAGGTAGGGATTCTCTTTACCACGCGAGAAATAGCTTCTTTTAACTCCCCTCTCCAACGTATTTCTTTTTCTCTGCGGAAGCTTGCAGGTTGAAGAATGAAATGTTGTGTGCATTCTCTTATGCAAGTGGCCTGTTTAGTTTATCACTCCCGCAACGATTTGTCCAGCGATATTCCCCCAAAACAACATATGAACATGTGTTTATAAGTTTCACTGTTGTTTGTGTTCTACGGGCACTAACAAAAACACAATCAGCGGGCATGTGTCTAATGAAATATGAAATCCCATTCAGGGTTGGGAAGTTGTTCTGAACAGTTTTGTTTATCATGTTTTGTTATTTATGGAGGCGTGTCTGTGTGGAGCACACGAGATGTAGGCTTGTGGCGGCAGCCTTGTTACAGAAGCTTCTAGTCTGACCATGAGGATGCTCGGATAGGGCCGGGAGATCGCTAGATTACTTGAAACGATTGCCATGGATGGGACTCGATTAACACCTCTTCAGGCATGTTTGAGTGAGGGGGAAACAAGTCTTGGTTGTGTGGGTTCTTCCGTCTTTCCCCCATTAACCTGAGAATGTGCAGAACATGTGGGGGGGAATCCTCCAGATGATGGTACTCCGCGGTCAGACTAGTCAAGATTCGCGAAGGGTTCCCATGCTCATGAGCAGGTTGACCCAGAGTACAACGAAGGATGGGTCAAATACAGAGACCCCACACTGACAAAAAGTGTAGCTTTAAAATTAGCTGTTAAACTCTAGACCTAAACCGATACAAGACCAGGACTAGATTCAGGACTGAGCAGGACTGACTTGGGTGTCTGAAGTCCATGAAGCGAAGGGTGGTGAAGTGTGATGTCTGTTCCACGAGCTCAGTGATGCTTGCCGTGTCACGTACAA
Source organism: Periophthalmus modestus (assembly GCA_019594935.1). NCBI lineage: Eukaryota > Metazoa > Chordata > Actinopteri > Gobiiformes > Gobiidae > Periophthalmus > Periophthalmus modestus. The sequence goes on along the minus strand of JAIEZT010000819.1, from coordinate 20,283 downwards.
TCCCGAATGTTTGGGGAATTTGTCTCTCAGCTACGGCTCTGAATTGGATCTCCCTCCCCAGGATGAATGTCATCATCGCACAAGATCACACTGCATTTTTAATGTCATGGTTTTTTTTTTTTTTATAGGTCTTATATACCAAAATTTGAGTTTGTGTGTTAAACAGGTGGAATGAAACAAAACACAACTCCAGGTCTGTTTTGTGACGAGGAAACCATTTAGAATAGGATCAGGAAAATAGCAGCACTGTTATCTTACACAGAAGTCGCGTTGGCCGCTGTCCTTGTCACTTGGTGGTAGTATTTGCAATGAGGGCTGCGATCTCCCCCACAGTAAATAAGGTCTATTCTGGGACGACAGACCACGTTAAAAGCCTCAGAGAAGCGGTTGTGCTGCATGGACTCGTCTAGTACAGAACAAAGAAACATTTTACACAACAGAACCTTGCTTTGATTCAAGATTTAGCCCGCAAATATTTTACACTTTAATGTAATGGTATTTGGTAACATAATTGCAGAAAGATACGACCTAGCTTGAATCAACAGTGACCATGATTTGTGTCTTTTAAGTCTCACACAAAACTTTAGTCATAAACTAGCTAGCATTAGAAGCAGTTTTTCAGTGAGCCGTGATTACAGTTTGGTATGAATGAAACACTCTTGGCGCAGGCTCCTGAAAATGTCCAAGTTTAAGAAGAAGGTGCGGGGGTACTTTTATGGCGAGGGAAACAGTCACTGCACTGGGACGTCCAAATGGAACAGATGAACGTGGCTCATATAAAGAAATCTATCATTGGCGTGAGAAGTGGTCTGAAGGAAGCTGTCAAGGAATAACTCTGTTCGCGACCGCTGTTAACTCAAACAAGTCAAGACAAGTATTAGAAATTTGCATCTTCTCTGATAGATGGGAAGAAGACTCGGACAGCGTGCCTCGTGGAGGGGGTGCTCCGAGCCTTCTTCATTTTTTTCTCTTCTTAAAGTAAGCTTTATTAGACTCATGAAGTATTTCTTGATAAAAAAGGTCATGAGACACGCAATTTCCTGTTCCTTGTTTTTGCATACGTGTCCTCCTCTCCCCATCACTCTACCCGGGCTGACTCTGGAGCGCTGGCGGAGCTTGGTCGCCTCCGCACGCACCTGATCACGCGCGCTGAGCAGCCAACAACTGGGGCGAATAAATGGGGCAAGTCTCGTCGATCGGTGCAGTCCGTCACACGTGACAATCGGAAGATAGATACTCATGTATTGCCTTTTTGATCGATGATGTCTCGTTTTTTGTATACTTACGGATCTTTTGCATGCTCCTCCAGACTCCCGGATCCAGGATTATCCAAAGCCCCTGTGAAATATGGTTACATACTCATGCCTATGCCTGATCGGCTTCCCGGGTAGCAGTCTAGCTGCTTCTGGGCTGTACCTCACTCTGAATGCACTCTGCTCACTGCTCCACGATACTAGGAACTACCTGATCCTAGTAAGGGTTCGCGAGTGCCCGCTCTGTGTCCGCCGTACATGCTGGTCCTGTCTCCTGCTCCACGCACTTTTAGACGGGTTCTAGCACCTTTCACAAAGTAACTCCACATGGTTCTTCCCAGTGGCTCTTGGTCTCCTGCCGATCAGGCAGCCCTTCTGCAAAGCCAGGACCCTCTTTAACGTTGGTCAATTTCCTACACCAGCCGGGCCCACACGACAGTAATAGTTGGAGGTGGAAGCCTCGGACACGGGCTCGTGGGACGCGTCATGTCCCAAAGGTTTGAATTAACATAACCGCTGTTGCCCTAGGCTTCCTTTTCCGTCGGGGTTAATCATGCTGAGCGAACTTATGGACGCGTGTGAATGGGAGCTCGCTTGGAGGGAAGCCGTCCATGGAGGTTTGGACTCATGGCGATCGATGGTTGCATGGGGTGTCTGGAGCTGGCGGACCAACCCTCGCTGTGTGTGACGGTACCACCCAAAACCGTCCGCATCCAGTCCGCCAAACGCCTCAACTCCCCACGGGCCCGTTGGTCACGTTTCTTCGACGGTGTAAACTTCACTTCACTACGTCCAGGGAATCCGGAATGATAACGCCCGACGCCTTGTCCCGCCATGTTCGCCCAGTACGAGTCTAGGCCCAACGATCCTGTAATCTCATTTGTTACGCCTTACCTGAGGGTCACCCCCGTCCTACTGGGTGATTGGGTAACTGGTTTTCGGCCTCAGCACAAGCCACCGATCTGGACCGGAATGGATGACATGGTTGACGTGTTGTCTGTCAGTCCTGTTCCCCAGGTGCCGCAGTGGGTCCAAATTCAAGGTTCGCCGTCATCTAGAATGTAGCCGCACCCTTGCCTGGTTTTAAAGCGACACTTTGGTGGATCCCGTCCTCGGACCTGCTGCTCCTCTGTTCCTGGTTCGCGTTCCTCGCTTCTGTGCTCTGGCTCCTGCTGGTCTCCTTGTCTCCTGTCCTACGCAACTCAATGCCCATGCCGTTTGATCGTTAATTCACTATTGTAAATAAAACATTGTATAACCGCTCCCGGTTCTGTACTTTTGGTTCCGCTTCGAACACCAGCATGACGACAAAAACAAAACAAAATTACGTACAAACTGTTTAACTCCAACCTTCCCTTAAAAATCAGTCTCTACAGACAGAGAGTCGGGTTCACCGCTCACTTCCCCAAGTGTGCCTTTTCCAGTTTCGTTACCACTCTTTGATTCTTTACGCTTGGGCCTAACTTATGCCTGATCTATAAGCTATAGTGTTAATAAATTCAAACAATAAGTGTATTAGATGATAAAAATACAAACATTAATTACTTCAAACAGCGCGTGGTGCCCGTGGTTACGAATCGGGGCACTCGGGGCAGTGACCCCAACGACTGGAGGGAGAGACTACAGCAATCCAGGAAAACCACAGATAAGGACAAAGAGAGGAGAGAGGAGTCCTGTACTTATAGATGGCATACAGCTGGCCAAAGTCACTGACACTTGGTAAAATCTTCAGTAGCTCCTATAATTCTTAAGTTCAACTCACCAAATTTAGCAGGAGTATAACTGACTTCCCAGAGATTTTTGGCATATATACGGTTACAATGTTCACTTACCTCTGAAGCTTATCCTACTTAAACTAGGGGCAAGTAAAAACACATGACCCAATGTTTAAATAAATGTTTTTTTTTAAGTGTCAACCATTTGGGTTTCAGATGAATGAGGCTCGATCAAACACCTTTTTTTAAGAATAGCCCACCAGGAAGAAATCAGGACTAGTCAGGTATCGGGAGGATGCATGTCTTTGAAACGACGTAATTATTTCCTTTAAGGATTACTATTGGGGCATCTCTGGTATTAAAAGTGTCGACGGTAACACCGCTGTGGTTTCTGAATTGTGACCCATGTGACTCAAAGTACCTGTACAATGAGGGTTTGTTCCTCGGTGTGTATTTGCTCATCCTTAATGTAAGAAGGGTATTTGAAATGCTATGAGAATAAATAAAAGATAATTATTTAAAAACAAAGAGTAATGATTTGCTTTTTATCAACTGTCAGTGACTTTTGGGCCACCCTTATAAACAGACTGTGAAGTCTTGTGTGGGACCTGTCAGTACTGTATTATCGGACAACAGAAGTCCCACCGGGCGGTTTGCGTAGGCTTGCAGTGCGGAGGGGAATGGGGGTGAGGGGCCGGGTGGGACTGTGTGGTGGGAGGAACGTGGGGTCGGACTCCGAAAACCACAGTGTTGACACTCGTCGACGAGAAGGCATGGACTCTGCAGGACCGAGGGTAATATATTTCATGTATTTTGACAGAGTCGGTGGCCAAGACATCCCGCTGCGTCGACTTACAATGAACAATCTTAGCTTTGTGCACGATCCCCTGTAAGAGTCAGTGCGCAGTTCTGTGACTTAATGTCAGCTTATGCATTAGACTGTATGTATAGTATGGACATAGACTATCTGTTTGCCGCGGCATTTTTATTGAAAACCCACATCGCCCATCTGCCTGCTGGCAGGTTTGTCACTTTGGTCTTAATATGTTTGTACTAATGACCTCACTGATCCTGGTGTTTTCATTTCGGGTTTTGGGCCAAATAAAGATATGAACATGAATAATGACAATGAGGCGCCTTCTTAACCGCAAAGTGGCCCTATATCTGCTCAGCCGATGAGTTTCATTTGGAGCTGAAACGCGTTTTTCTGGGACGTCACCCACTCCACTCAGTTCACAAGTTATCAGTCTTGGACATGCTTTACCCAGTCACTTTATCTGCTCTTTATGTCTTTATTGTTGTGTTAGACTTTAATGAGTGTAAATCGTTTATAAGTGTCATTTACCTTGATCTTGAAGGCTCTCTGTTCTCCGTGCGTGACTGTGTTGTTGGTCATTTCCCCACATCATGAAGAGAGGGTGTGTCCAAAAGTTGCGCATTATTTTACACAGACCGTGTAAAGAGCGATATGGCAGTTTTTATGTTTTCATGATGTTTATTACTTGGTTGGTGGAAGGGACATGGGACAGATTACTTTATTGAGCTCCACAGACTTGCAGGCCTCCCACTGTCACCAAACCGGAAAGATGTATCATAGGTTTGTAGCATCACAATTTTGTGGGCAGTTTGAAAGAAAAGATTGGAAAAGAGAAGGTAGAGAACAACGGAGTACAGGACCACGTAGTAGCTGAGTTGTCAATACAGCAGTCCGTATGGCTCATGTCAGCCATTTGCCGAGGCGAGAAACAGTGTGTAAAACCAGGACATGTCACAAACTAGGCGACTTGTGGGCCAAATTTGGCCTCCAAATATTAATAACTATTTGGCCGGCAAGGAATATCAAAGATGATATTAGACGTGGCCCGCCGGCCCGTCACGCTTGTATAGCACATTGCACTACTAATACTCCTGAAGTCCCAGAATGACTGTTGCGAAATGTGCTGGTGCCTGCCCCCCCCCCCACAAATCTTAACAATCATTAGCATTTGCTACATGCTGCCTCCTCACATTTAATCCACCGAGTCTTATAAAATGTTTCAAGGAAAAATTAGTAGTTTGACCCATGCGATTTTTAATATGTTTGTCCCTCTGTGAATCTGAGTTTGACGCCCTGCCTGTAAACTTTCAGTTAAAACCAAGAAAGGTTTTGTCATTCATGTGTATCAAGCGCGCACAATCAGTACTAACTGTGAGAATTTACACTGTTTGCATTGTGCAGTGTTAGGCACGGTTTTGACCTTCTTGTCAGTATGGTTTGTGTAGGTAACACAGAAAGGAAGTAGGAATCAGCAGGGGAAGCATGAAATAATGATGAACCTAACAACATTTGTAAAAACTGGGGAGGAAAAAAAAAAAAAAAAACGAGGAGATAGTGTACTAAAATCTAACTATCATGATGTTAAACTGTGTTTCATGAGATGAGTTGTCACAACTTATCCATATGCATCTTTTAAAAATTACAATATCAGACCAATATATTAAGGGGTCTCAAATGATGGGGGCCATGGTTGGTAATAGTGGATGCTCTGTGTGGCTGACGGGCCTCCAAACACTGCGCAGATTTGTTAAACTTTTAAAAAAGTTCTTATCTTATTTTTTTTACTTAACATTTCCGGTTTTGGACCAACTAAGAAGTGCAGGTGTGTAGAGTTTCAAAGGGATGAAAGTAAGGATGGTTGGATTGTCTGTACTGAGCCAAACTTTGTTGGTTTACCTTGCACGGTAGCCGCGGACGTTGTTTGAGGTTCATGAGAAATGATGTCGAATGATTATCATCGCGAATTAGACATTAACATGCGAATACAAAGGAAAATATCAAACGGCCCAACACGAATACATTGTATGGCTCGATCTGACAGTTGTAACTAGTTGTCTGCACACAGTAAGAACGTGACAGACTTGAGGGCCACAGGAATAGGGTAAAAAATTATTTCAAAGCAAAACGTTCAGAAGTCCATATGTATAGGTCTAATAGTATGAAATAAAAGAAGTGGTTCTTGTAGGCATCGCTTTGATGTGAACCACTCTGTTTGAAAAGAAGTGCGGCTTTGGTTCGTCGTCTGGAGCAAAACCATTTGTCTTTAGAGTTGGTTCCTTTAATTTAACTCCCTGCTCTCGACCAGGTTTGAGGAAAAAAACTGCTTGAGCTTTAAAGTATATGCTCATTTAAAAGTTAGGGCCAGACAAGAAGCAAAAAAGTGGAACGGATTGTAACTGATTTGCTGATCTCAAAACGGTCATCTTACTGTCACTATTTCTGCAGGCCCCTATTATGCACGGAGTTACATGAATCACTGGGCTCATCAAGCGGGCCGCCCACTACATGAGGCAGGGCTGGTAACTACAGGCATCACCCGGAGCCTTTTACAGACCCCTCTTAAAGCGGGCAGTCGTCACTGTGAGCTACAGAACAGTCGAAACATCAGCGCGAGGCACAACGCCTCGTTCTTCGTCTTTTCTCAGCTTTGAACAGTGACACATAAAAAATCAGTATTTTGAGATTAAAAAAAACAGAAAATAACTTTATAGTAACATATAACTGGTAAAATATAACCATTAGTCTTGTTTTTTCTGTGATGACACAAGTGAGGCGCTCACCTGCTCCTGCGGCACGGCCAACTGGCATGGAGATCCGCTTGCTGCTCCCGGCTAGCCATAAAAAAACTCCCATCAGGGTCAAATAAGGGACCATATCGGTGGAGGCACATGAGTAGCCTCTGTTACACATGAACTAGTCTGAGGACAGCTGTTCTGTGGAGCTCGTGTTTATGTCTGGCCTCCGATGTGAACGACAGCACGAGTAATACTGGATCAAAACTGACCCTCCTAAAAATGTCAGAAGGTTGTGGGTTTGACTTCCCAGGACTGTATTCACAAATTCACCTATTGTGGGATATTTTTTAGACAATAAACTACAGCATAAACAAGGGACCACTGTTACCACCAAATGAAACAGTAATGTACCAGAATCAGCATTACCGGATCACCTGTATCAATTTTTACATCTGAGTCAGTGTTTTCAGCCGATTGATGAGAAGGATCCGTTTTGGTATATAAAAATAAATAAAAATCAACAAGGACGTCTATGACATTTAATCTTAAACTTAGTCAACATTTCCCAAACACAGAAAACACCCATCTTTTTATATCCGTGCGGTAATCCCGATTGTGAGGGTTTTACCATAAATATAATTTGAGATGATGTCATCCATCAGTCTATGGGGACTGTGGTTAGCTAATAGACGGCACTACCTGCTGTGTCTTAAATCCCTCTGTTAGCTGTTATATGAGATCTTACTTTACACAATTTGCTGAACAGACAGAACTGTTTAGAACTATCGGCAGCGGAGTTGATGGTGTTGTCCTCTCATGACATACACAGTCAACCAAAGCTAGCTAGCTTATGCCGCGTGTTTTCAGTTTGTCCTCTTATCTTTTTTACCAAAAAATTAACACCCTGAAACGATTTATATTGATCACAGGTGTTTAACATTATTTTGTATTTTTCCTTGAGGTTTTCAGGACCATCTTAAACTTTTTGGGCAGTTTTTTGTAAGTGTACCATGGCAATGCGGAACATTCTACCATAAACATCCCTTTTTGAACTTTCGGATATAATACACCATGGAGTGCGTACTTGTATTTTTACTCAATATAGATCAATCATTATGGCAGCACTGTATTATAATGATATGGTGTACACGCAGGTGGTACGGTGGACCCCACCTGCAGCACAAAGAGATCTCAACTCAACGTCTCAAAAAAAAATACAGATTTTATTGACCAAAACAACTAGGAACCAAACTAGGTGAAAAATTCCAAGACCCAAAACTCACGCAACTCAAGAATCCGCACAACTAAACTCAAACAAAACAGAACCTTTACAGGATCTGCCCCTCTGATTAGCTGAAGTCAGGTCGTGACGAAAAAACGGGAGGCAGCCATTAGCAATAAACAAACGGAGTTCGGATTAGGAATTAAAACAGGCAGAACAGGAAACAAAACGACGACAGAACGGACATTATTATTATGGGTAGGAACAAATCCCAGTACCTCACTCTAGTTCTGTGGGAGACAAAATACTTCAAGTAGGAACCATGTGTACCCGCAGATTAAAAAGAAATTACACACTGTATTTAGAGCTGTACAGCAGAGGCACACTAAAACCAGTGCAAACAGAACAATGGAGTCCACTGCAGTTACCAGAAAAAGTTACATTGTCCTGAAGTCAATATATTAAAGGAAATTAAGGTTAAATTAAAATTTTTTTAATGATTAGAATAATACTTACCTATAATGCCCTAAAACCCTCAGCCCTTCTTTATTTACCGGCTCTTACAGTGAAGTCTTTATAAATGGCGCTAAGAAGAAGCTTAAGCAAACAAACAATAACATTGAAATAGAATAAAAATAAAAACTGAATTGATAATCTACCTCAGCGTTCCAGACACAGTGATCCAGGAGACGTCGAAGATGGTAACCCGGGCGCCTCAAAAGAAAACACAGGAGCGAAAAGTTGTGAAGCCAGCCGCCGCCTGGCCAGTTATGTCCTGTGTGCGATGTGTGTATGAGCGGCCTGAGGACAGGTGAGCAGAGACTGGGTGAAACGCAGGATCGGTGAGGTGGAAGCGCCCAGAGACAAAAAGGTTGAGTGTGCACCCAAGGGAGGAGTGAGGGGATGTCGCACGAGGAGCAGGAGCGTGCCAACACTCCCCTGCTTGTGCAGGTAAGCCACATTATTTGTTTCCTGGATCAGTTGTGTCTGTACGAGGTAGAGCTTGCTTAATAAAAACATAAGTGAGAAATTTGGACCCACTGCAAACCCCTTTTATAATGAACTGCTCTGTATTTGTTTTAAAGCTGCCCACTGTAGAGTTTTTTGATTCATTGACAAGAAGGGAGGTAGATGTGAAACCTGTTCCTACTCCATTGTTTATCCCTCACTTCACGTGGCCCCTCCTCCTCCACAGTCGACTTTGACCTCAAGGCTGCTTTATACTGGTGCAAGACCCGTTTTGTCAAATACCTGGAAGAAACATGTATCTTTAAAGAGTTCTAATTCACAATTGTATGAAATTTGAATTGCTTATAAATCCATCAGAGGGAATGAAGTCCAGTTATGTCACAAACACATAACGCCACTGTTTCGCCATGTAACCCAACCTCCCCCCACACGCCCGCAGGCCCTGGGCACGTTAATGTACAGCGTGAAGTAAAAAAGAAGGGCCTGGACTACAGGAAGCGGGTGATGGGTGCTAAGTGGAGAGTAATCAGATACCCCCCAGGGACAGGAGGAGAGAGACATGTGCAGACTGTGCTAAATGTCAGAGAACGTTCATTTACTATGTATAATAATTTGCAGCCTTGGTTTCCGGGTTAGTAACCGGAGGTAATATTTAACGACTTTGTTGTGCAGCAGTTACGTGGCAATTTGTGAAGGAAAGAAGAGACCGTAAAAAAATAGGATACGTGCGCTGAGGTGTCAAACAGAGTTCCTCTACTTGTGTGCTCAATCGCCTCGGAATAACTCCATCAGTTTCCCTTGCTGCCGCTTGTCACGTCTGTCGGTCAACTGGAAGTCAAAGTATGATAATCTTACTCAAACACTTCAAAATCACAAAACTAGAAACGAGAAAAAGATAGGCGAATATGCTAAGATTTTATATTTGATATTGGCCCGTTTAGCATGATAGTTGTTAGTTATTGCCTGGTCTAGGAAAGTTGTGAAAATGCTCTAAAACTGCCATCCATCGCCATTTTCTTACGCTTATCTGGACGCGTGGTGCAGGGGGGAGGGAGCTCAGTAAAGGAGGGACTCCAGGACTCTCCTCACCCCCAGACACACAGGTGCTTACTCCGAGCTTCTCACCCTGTCTTTATGGGAGATTGGACTTTTGCCTTAGCTTTGGTCATTAGCCAAAGCTCATGACCATTAAGTGGGGTAGAGAAACATAGATGGAGGGTAAATCAAGAGCTTTGCCTTGTGACTCAGATTACTTCTTCACGCACAAAGCCAATGTGACACTCACGGCGGCGGCTGCCGTATCCACTGTCAATCTCATCCTTCCCTGCACGTGGTGAACAAAACCGGAGATACTTGAACTGCTCCACTGAGGCCAGGACTCCTCCACCCAATCTGATGCGGGCAAGCCACCTTTTTTTGTCAGAACCATGGGCCTGCAGATTTGGCGACGCTGATTTCAATCTCAGCCGTCACACTCGTTGCAAAACTCACCAGTGCATCGTGCAGGAACCTGGTCGAGGGGAAAGTCCATTCAGTCGGCACATCATCTGCAAACAGCAGAGAAGAGATCCTGAGGTTTCCCAAACAGACCCCCCCCAGCCCTGATGAGCCTAGCATTTTGCATTAAATATATATGGAACAGAACCCCGGAAAAAGGGCAGCCTGGCGGGTCAAAAATTTTGCACATCCGGGAACAAGTATGATTACTGCCAGGAATACAACAACCACAGCTTCCTGGCTCGGTAATACAGGGACCTAGCCAAAGGCCTGGACCCATACACCCGGGCAACAACTAAAGGGACCACCACAAGGGCACATCACTCCCCTCTTTTCTCGGGCGCCGGAATGCTTCTCAGAATCCATAAAACTACCTTGTGTATGGTTGGGCAAATGCCCATGAACGTCAGATTCCGATGGAGAGTGTTAGAGTGGTCTCTGAATCCGAGGTTTGATATCAGGTTGAATTTCTCTCAAGGAACCTGGAAGTAGACCTTACGGGAAGGCTGTGAAGGTCGTGATTCTCTGTAATTGGACATCAAACCTCTGGTCCACTTTTTTATCTATATATAATAATATAATATTTTTAATAGTAACGTTTGAACAACAGTTTAGTTAAAAGTTGTATATTTAGTTGCTGCGAGGGGCAGTAGTGGGGGGTACTGGGTGCGAAAGTTTTCTTCTCAATGGGGGGGGGGGGCGGTGCGGGCATAACCAGACAAATAATGAACGAAGCAAGAAACCAAGATGAGTTTATAAGCACTAGCTTCCAGCCAGGGTTCTGTTTTTGAGGATCCGTGCGGAACCGGTTTATGAGCAGACCTAAAAGTCAGAGAGACAGTTTTGTGTGCCATAGAACCTTGATTGTCTCTATGTAGAAGCTTTTGTGAAATGGTAGAAGCTCAGGACCTCACAAAATGTACTGGGAAACAGCAGAGACTTTGAACTGGGTGGCTTCTTTCTTTTATTTAATGTTTTTTTTTTATCGTATTTAAATGAGAAGTGCATTATTATAAACATATAAATCTAAATATACAGAATAGCCGGAAGGCGACTTTACATCGCGGTGTCCAGGGGCAGGTAGAGAGACAAAAACACAAGAAGAAACTTACAAGTTTCACACAGGGGATCGAGTAACAGGTAGTCAAGTTTAAGACATTCACACGACAACCTGAATGAAACAGCACGAGGATAAACGAAACACTATATTCACGCCCAACACTGACATGTAATGTAGGATTAACATTAATGATCACAGCTCTGGTTCTTGATCCATCGTTTCAGATCTTTGAACTGTACTGCGTCGTAGAGTTCTTATTCGCAAGCTGGGAATGTTCCATACGTCTGTTCCGTGACGGATAAAAACTGCCTGGACTAAAATGTAGTGGTATATAAGGTATTTTACCACAGTAAGTTTAGCAGGCTTGCTTGCGCCTACCACTCGTCCTGGTTTTGGCCATAATGAATCACAGGGAGCGCAGGGCCATTTAGACATTATATACTGCACAGATAGTTTAAATTTTCAAAAATTAGCCAAAACGTGTATAATATTATATTTTGAAAGTATGAGACGATGATGAGAACAGAGAATGATCTTCGTCAAATTGTTAAAGCTTTTTTAAAAGGGCTTCTATTGCGTTTTTGGTTGTCAGCGTGTCACTGTGAGATAAAATCATGCTGTGGAAACATTTTAGCTGGCAGTTTTGCCAGTTTTGTTGTGAGATGTTGTTCTGGGTTATTTGCTTCTGCATTACACATCAAAGGTCTGAAAAACTTGGACGAGGTCTTCTCTGTCAACAAAATGCAAGCAGAACGAGGCATCGGGATTCAAACAGAACAGAACGCGTGTGGTAACAAAGATGTAGATAAAGTTTCTCGTTTTCGACCAGATGGAGACGAAAGACCTAGGGCGACCTATGAAAGTTCAACCAACGTCACCGTCACGTACTCCGTCTTGGTATTTGTTCATTTTGTAAAAGTACAGCTACTGGAACCAATGAAAATACTCAAAGATACACTGCTCTCGAATGTAATGTGAACTAAAAATAAAAAGGTATCCAGCTCAAAATCTTTGGACTTCAGTAAAGTACAGATACTTAAATGTATACTTAAATAACAGTACTTTACTACTTTTTACTTTGTTACTTCCACAAACATGACGTGATGCTACTAAATGTATTTTGGTTGGACTTTTGTGGTCACAGTATTATTCAATGCATTAAAAACACAGTAAGATACAATAATCAAGGAAGAGTAACACCTACTTCCAAAGAATATTTAAGTAGAAGAGTACAAAGAGTGCCTCAGAAATACCTCAAGTAAGAGTATAATAATTATTTGGGAAAATGCTACTCCAAGTAGGAGTAACTTAAAGCTCTAAATAGAAGTTGTACTTTACCAATGTTTTCTGCAGATGTGTGCTAAGCGGAGTTGTGTCTCACGCAAACGGAGAGCTCAAACCCGTTGGGCTACACTTTCCGTGTGGTACACATCACCTTGTAAACAAGAGGCAGCAGGTAGTTCGCGTGCAGGTGTTAACGAGCGACCCTGAGTTCAGAAGTATGAGCTCAGATCATGCCTCTGTTTTGACAATCGTTGTGTCAATTATAGACAGTGTCCTGGGTGTCAAGTGTTTGGACTGGGATTGTTACCACTGAATGTATAAAAGAAGTGAGGACTGTGAGGGACCGTGTTAGGACTGTGGAGGACTGTGAGGGACTGGTGAGGCGTGAGGAACGTGAGGGCCGTTCCCGAGGACCGTGAGGACCGTGAATGTTAGGGCCGGGTGAGGATACGATTGAGGCCGGAGGACCTTGAGGGACCTGTGGAGGGAGGACACGTTGAGGGCCTTGAGGACCGTGAGGACCGTGAGGACCGAGTGAGAATCTAGTAGCAGGAACCAGTTGTTGCGGGGCTACTGTGAGCAGGACCATGGTGAAAACCCAAGGGACACTCCACGAGCTTATACAATTTTTGTGTCATTCCGTTTTGAGCAGCTTTTGAACAGCGGTGGTAAGGACAATGGTTGTGTAATTAGAAGAAAGACGAATCATTCGTGGAAGTTTGTCAGAGGAACCCATCACTTGTTTAATATAAAATATGCACTATTCCTGCCGCAAGTGCACGTGACCAGAAAAAGTGTTCAGAACAGGAGTGGTGTTCACGTCAAAAGTGTCACTACCTCATTTCAGAACGAGCTGAGCTCATCTCCACTTTTCACTTGCACTTCACTGCAACCAACCCCCCCCAGAGGCGATGTGAGTTGAGGTAGGTTTGTAATGAGTCAGATTTGACTCGGATTTAAACATGCCAGATTGCAATGTGCTCCCTAGAGTCAGTGACTTATATGATTCCTCCATTATCAATGGAGTTTAAACGATCACACATGGACACACTGAACTGAGAACAAAACACACGAAGGACTGTTACTCAGAGTGAAAGGTTTTATCTTTGTGTATATACGACATGATGGAAAAGTCACTTCCTGAAAATAATGATACTAAAGAAGATAAAAACGAAAAACCTGCAACAAAGATTCGAGGATATGAGCCCATTTTTGTTTGGTTTGGGCCCCCCCCCCTGCCCCCCTTTTGGTACTCCTACGCCGTGTCGTTCCTCCCCCCCTGTTTTGTCTGCCATCGCGCAGACTCCGCGACTGACACCCGAGCCCCACCCCCGTCAACACGGTGTCCCCCCCCCCCGCCTACCTCTCATAGTAAGTGAATTACCCCCGAGGTGTTTTTAGCTCACTATTTGTCTCGAATGCAGTGACGACCAGAACTAACTTTGTGTGAAAAACTGGTGTTTCAGCCCCCCTCTGTGGTGTACGTTCAGGACCCGATTATGGCAATCCCGTAAAATGATCTTATCATCATCAGTTTGCTGTTTCAAGACCACACGGAAAAACGACTCCTTAAAACGATGATTTGGAGCCGAGTATATGCATACCGCAATGTACACGTACGTGCAAATGCCAGATTTCGCATACCAGAGATGTTCAAAGTTTGTGTTGACGTTTGACAGTACACATTGAGCAATTGTTTGGATAGTGGTCATTCTAGTGGGACAAAAACTACAAGTGCAGTATTTCGGTCAGTTTGGGCACTAAATGTCTCAAAGACAAAAACCAGAGGTCGGCGAAGAAAGTTTGCACGCAAGGTTTATAATGACGGCCAAAGGCACCGGAAAATGCAACACAGGACAGGACCAATGACATAACGTCGCGCATCTGGACAATATAAAAAACGGGACGAAGGTAGCTAATGACAGAAGTGGCAGCAATAATTAGGGCGTGACAGTCAAAGTCCAAAGGTGGAACAAAAGAGAAGAAGAAAGAAACAACACGGTCGATGTCAAACTGAAAACAAACCAAAAACACAAAGAGAAAACAGGAAACAATGAGACATGAAACACAGCCTAAATCACAAGGATGCTGATGAAGGGACAGGTTTCAGACCCCGGTTTAGTCCTGGTTTTAGTCTGGTTTAATCCGTGTTTAGACCTAGGTTTCGACCTGGTTTAGACCTGGTCGTAGTTCATGGTTTCAGTCCTTGTTTAGAACCTTGTTTAGTCCTGGGTTCAGTCCTCGGTTCAGTAAAATGGTTGCACGTCCTGCTTTTATATCCTGGTCAGTCTGGGTTAGTCCTGGTTCAAGTCCTGTTCAGTCCGTGTTAGTCCGGTTTAGTAATTCCTGGGTACAGTCCTTTGTTTAGCTCCTTGTTCAGTCCTGGGTTAGTCCTGGTTAGTCCTGGTTGTAGGTACGGTTTCAATCCTGGTTCCAGTCATGGTGCAGTCCTGGTTCAGTCGGGTTTTAGTCCGGGTTAGTACCATGGTCAGTCACTGGTTTACCCTTGTGTAGTCCTGGATTACAGCCATATATATATCAGGTTCATAGTCCTGGTTTAGTCCTGAGTTTAGTCTGGTTCTAGTCCTGAGTCAGTCCGGGTCAGTCATGATTAGTTTATGGTTCAGTGCCCTGGTTTGGTGCCGGGGTTTAGTCCCTTGTTCAGTCTGTTTAGTCACTGGGTGTAGTCCTGGTTTAGTCAATGTTTCAGTCAGGGTGTTAGTCCGGTTTGTAGTCCGGTTGTAATACTGGTTTATATAGTCATGGTTTTAGTCCGTTGTTCAGTCCGGATTTCGTCATGGTTCAGTCCTAGGTGTACTCCTTGTTTTAGTGCCTGGTCAGTGCCTGGTTTTAGTCCTGGTTTCATGTCCTGGTCATAGTCCTGATTTAGTCCTGGGGTTCAGTTCTGGTTTAGTCAATGGTGTAGTCCTTGCTTCAGTCCTGGTTGCTGATTCCTGGTTTAGTACATGGTTTAGTCCTTGGTAAGTCTGAGGTTCTAGTCGGGTTTAGACCTGGTCAAGTTCTGTTTAGTCCTGGTTCAGTCGCTTGTTCGTCTGGGTTTAGTTACCTGGTTCAGTCATGGGTCAGTCGCATGGTTTAGTCCTGTGGTCAGTCCTGGGTTCAGGTCCTGGTTCAGTCCGGTTTAGTTCCTGGTTTTAGTCACTGGTCACAGTCCTGGTTTAGTGCCTGGTTTACTAATCTGTTAAGGCATTGGTTCCAGATCATGGTTTAGTCTGGTGGTATTAGTTCCTGGTTCAGTCCTGGGTTCAGTCCTTGTTTAGTCACTGTTTAGTACGTGTTCAGTCCTGTGGTCAGTCAGATGGTTTAGGTCCTGGGTCAGTCCTGGCTTCACGGTCCTGGTTCAGTCAGTGGTGTAGTCCTGTTTACGTCCTGGTTCGTCTGGTTTACGTCCTAGGTTCAGTCATGGGGTTCACGTAGCACTGATTTAGGTCCCTAGGTTCAAACGTCAGGGTTCAGTCCATGGTTTTTAGGCCTGGGCTTTAGTTCTCGGATTAGTCCTGGTTCAGTCATGGGTCCAGTCCTGATATAGTACCTGGTCAAGGTCGGTCCTGGTTCAGTACTGGTCTTAGTCCTGGTTAGTCCTGGTTTCAGTCGATGGTTTAGTTCCTGAGATTCCGTCCATTTGTTCAGGGCTTGGTTTAGTAAGGTGTTAGTCTGGTTCAAGTCCTTGGTTAGTCCTTGGTTTAGTCACGGTTCAGTCTCTGTTTAGTCGCTGGTTAAATTCATGGTTTGAGTTCCTGAGTTTAGTCTGGTTTCAGTACCTGGCTTCGGTGCTATCTTTAGTCATTAGTTTTAGTCGCTGCTTTAGGTCAAGGTTTAGTCCTGGTATAAGGGTCATGGTTCAACTTCTGGTGAACGTCTCGTTTTAGTCCTGGTTCAGTCCTTGTTCTAGTCCTTGGTTCAGTCCTGGTTTAGTTCTGGTTTTAGTCCTGGTCCGATTCATGGTTTACTCCTTGTTAGTCCACGTATGGTTCAGTGACCGGCTTCAGCCCTGGTCAGTGCATTGGTGTAGTCCGGTTTAGTCCTGGATCAGTCCCTGGGTCCAGGCCTGGTTTAGGCTCTGGGTCAGTCCTGGTCTTCAGTCTGGTTTAGTCTGGTTTAGTATCGGTTCAGTCCTGGTTTAGTACGTGGGTGGAGTCCTGTTAGGTCCTGGAGGTCACAGTCCTGGTTTAGTCCTGGATTAGTCATGGTTCAGTTTTTTCCCCCTGGGGCAGTCCTGGCTTTAGTGACCTGGGTTAGTCCTGTGTTCGACCTGGGGTCAGTCCTGGTTTAGGTTCCTGGGGTCAGTCCTGGTTCAGTTTCCGGGTGTCAGGTCCTGGTTTAGTGCATGGTCAGAGTCCGGGGTCAGTCCTGGATTGTAGTCTCGGTTTCAGTCCTGTTCAGGGCATTGGTGTAGTCATGGTGTAGTCCTGGGTTTATCTCCTGGTTCCGGTCATGGGTCAGTATCCTCGACGGTTAGTACTGGGTTGAAGTCCTGCGTTCAGTTCAGGTTTGTAGTCCTAGTTCAGTCATGTTCTCAGTACCTATGTTAGTTAATGCGGTTTATGCCCTGTGTTCAGATCCATGTTTAGTCTGGTTAATTAGTCCTTGGTTGTCTAAGTTCATGGTTAGTTTTCCCTAGTCTAAATTAGATGTGGTTAACATAACTGGTATTAGTCTGGTTTAGTCATGGATTTAGTCCTGGGTTCGGTGTATGCTTTAGTCCAGGTTTAGTCCCCTGGTGTTAGTCCCTGGTTCCACTCATGGTGAAGTCGATGGTTTGAGTCCCTGGTTTCAGTCATGATGTTTAAGTCCTTGTTCCAGTACACTCGGCGTTGAGTCCTGGTTTAGGTCCTGGTTGAGTCCTGAGGTCAGATTCATGGTTTTAGTCATGGTTCAAGTCCGTGTTTAGTCCTCTTGTTCAAGTCTTGCTCTTAGTCCTGGTTTAGTCCTTGGTGCAGTCATTGTTGAAGTCATGGTTTAAAGGTACTGGTTTAGTCCTGGTTAGTCCTGGTTTAGTCCTTCGTTCGGTGAACATGCTTTAGTCCTGGGTTAGTCTGCGTATGTCCAGGTGTTAAGTTCTAGGTTTTAGTCCGGTTCACACTCCTGGTTAAGATCTTGGGTGCGGCTGGGTTCCAGTCTTGTTATAGTCTTGAATTCCAGTCCTGGTTTTAGTACATGGCACTTTCAGTACCTGGTTCTAGTCGATTGTTTTAGTCCTTATGTCAGCCCTGGTTTAGTCCTTGTTTAGTCCTGGTTTAAGTACAGGTTCAGTTTCTTCACTAATGGCTCGCTTTAATCGCTGCTGGGGCTCATTGCTATGAAGGCGGAAAGGCAAGGAGGAAGGGGAAGTATTGTATCAAATCAGACAAATGGAGGATAATTAAAAGTAGTTGCAAAACTCACGCAACAAATCGGATCCTTCGACTGCGAGCACGACTCTTAGCTGCGTCCAGGTTAAAAAACACAATCCACTGGACAATTACAACCCACATATTACTCAGTGATCATCATAGTCAAATATTAGCAATAAATCTGCTACTGCTGGGCAACAGAACAAAATTATATATCAACCAACACACTGTGTAAAGAGCGGGTCATTCAGCACACCCAACACACCAATCAGGAGCGCGAGGGTGAATGTGAAGCCCCTCACACACACAACACCACTGTGTAAGCAGCCGGGGGGCGCCGGAGAGGTCTTAGCAACAACGTCAAACCTGTCGGTAGATGCTAAAAAAAAAACAGGATTAAAACAGGACTAAACAACGATTAAACCAGGACTAACCAGGACTAAACCAGGACTAAACCTGGGACCTGAAACTGGACTAGTGAACCTGGACCGTAAAACCAGGAACTAAACCCAGGAACTGGAAACAGGACCTAAACCAGGACTAAACCAAGGACGAAATAAACCAGGACTAAACCAGAGACTGAACCTGGACTAAACCCAGGACTCTAACCAGGACTGGAACCAGGGACTACGACCAGGGACTAAAACCAGGACTAAACAAGAGATAAAACCAGGACAAAGATCATGTTTTTAAACAGGACCAAGAAGGACTAGGACGACCAGGGACTAGCGTAGGGACTAAAATTGGTCCAAACCATGACTAATCCAGGACCTAAGACAGTGACTAGACCAGGACTTGACCAGGATTAAAACAGGACTAACCAGGACCTAAAGACAGGACTACACCATGCTTCAAGTACCCGGAACTATGAACCATGACTCTAGAACCAGGACAAGACCATGTACTAAACCAAAAAACAAACTCAGGGACTAAAAGCAGGACATAAACCAGGACCTAGACCCAGCCGAAACCAGGTCTAAACCATGACTAGACCAGGCCTAGACCCAGGTAACGTAAAACCCGGACCTAACCGAGGATAGACCATTACTAAGACCAGGACTAAAACCATGTCTAGAACCAGAGACGTAAACCATTAATGAGACCAGGAACAAGAAACCATGACTACAACCCGAACTAGACCAGGACAGACCGGGACTAAACCAGGACTAAACCACCGGATAGACCAGGGACTGAAACAGGAAACCTAAAACCAGGATACCGAGGACTAGAACCCTGGACTGAAACCATGACCTACACCAGGATTAGAAAGACCAGTATTAACCAGGATTAAACACAGGCCTAACCATGACGAGAACCATGATTACAGTTCCTTAGGGGGGGAGCACACCAGGACTAGGACCAGGATACACCAGGACTCTAACACAGAACACAAGCGGGAATAACACCAGGACTCTGAGCCAGGACTATAAGATCTGTTTTAAACCAGGGTGCCCAATCAGGAACTAGAGCCAGGACTAGATTGGGACTAAACTTGGTCCAACAGGACTAAATCAGACTAAAATCGAGGACTGAGACCAGGTATCCTTTAGACCGACACCATTCAAAAATCCTGGAAGAAACATGTTTGTTTCCATTTTGGACTTGTTCCGACTGTAACACCCACTTTGCCTTGGCGTGACGTCTCTCAATCAGTGTCTCTTCATTACATTCAGATCTCCATCACCACGTATGCTTTACGCCCACTGAAATACAGCAGTGCCACGAGTCCGTCGGAACCCACCACAGACCCAGCACCACACCAGGACAGAATAGGAGGACTCACACAGGACTAGACCAGGGACTAGACCATGGACTAGACGACAGGAATCTCTTCAGGACCTTCAACATCCTCGCAGAGAAGAAGAAACATCCGCTGCGAGACATGTTTAGAGAGATGCGCTGGCATTTTGACCTCTTTCCGGTGAGTTTTACTCATTTTAGTTATTTTTTGAATTGACCAATACTATTTTTTTCCACAATATAACTCGAAGAGAAACACGTCTGTCCCCCTGTGATGTCATTAAGTGGCTGATAAGGGACGACGCACACTGTTGTTTTTAATACACACACTTCCACGATGAGATATTTGGAGTATTTCAGTCTGGGATTCGAGGATTGAGTGAGGAGGACCCAACCGGAACAGGCAGTAATATGCAAACGCCCACACAGAATCACGGCCGGGATGTCAGAACCTGTGACCTTCCAGCTTGTGAGGCTTGTCCATCAGCCACCTGTGAATAAATGGCACCTTGAATCCTAGAACACAAGGCGATACAGATCATTTTAACAGGCTGGAAATCAGTTAAAGAAAAATAATGCATGAGACAAAAAAAAAAAACTAATATGGGTAAAGAGGAGGTATTTTACTTCTCTGGGG
>JAIEZT010000818.1:0-30481 GCA_019594935.1 Periophthalmus modestus | reverse complement strand
CGCTGCTCTGGAATGTCAGGTTTGACTCCAGGAAATGAAAAGATCAAAACTTTGGTCTCAGGCATGTTCTGCACATCCTGTTTGGACCAGGACTCTGAGACCCGGTTTAGTCCTGGCCCGGTCCTGGTCCGGTCCTGGTCCTGGTCCGGTCCCGGTCCAGTCCTGGTCCACTCCCGGTCCTGGTCCGGTCCCAGTCTGGTCCCGGTCCAGTCCCGATCCAGCCCGGTCCAGTCCGGTCCAGTCCCGGTCCAGTCCCAGTCCAGTCCCGGTCCAGTCCAGTCCCGATCCTGATCCGGTCCTGGTCCGGTCCCGGTCCGGTCCAGTTCCGGTCCGGTCCTGGTCCGGTCCCGGTCCGGTCCAGTTCCGGTCCGGTCCTGGTCCGAAGTCCCGGGTCGGTCCGGTCCGGTCACGGTCCGGTCCGGTCCGGTCCGGTCCAGGTCCGGTCCGGTCCTGGTCCGGTTACGGTCCGGTCCAGTTCCGGTCCGGTCCTGGTCCGGTCCCGGTCCGGTCCTGGTCCGGTCCCGGTCCGGTCCCGGTCCGGTCCAGTTCCGGTCCGGTCCTGGTCCGGTCCCGGTCCGGTCCAGTCCCGGTCCGGTCGTGCTTCGGTCCTCTCACCTGTATGAGGCTCCTCCCCAGCTCAGGTACTCGTTGGGTCTGGGGGCGGGTCGGGGGACGATGGGCTGCTCCACCGTCACGTCTCCAGAGAAAGTCTTCAGCAGCGACGCGTTTTTACTCGCCAACATCGCACGCTCGTTTCTGCGGAACTTGGCCCTGCGATTCTGGAACCAGACCTGGACCGAGACCAAAGAGAGAGACCGGGGTAAGACCAGAGAGAGACCGGGGTAAGACCAGAGAGAGAGGACGGGGTAAGACCAGAGAGAGAGAGGGTAAGACCAGAGAGCCGGGGTAAGACCAGAGAGAAGAGAGACCGGGGTAAGACCAGAGAGAGAGACCGGGGGTAAGACAGAGAGAGACCGGGGTTAAGACCAGAGAGAGAGACCGGGGGTTAAGACCAGAGAGAGACCGGGGTAAGACCAGAGAGAGAGAGACGGGGTAAGACCAGAGAGAGAGACCGGGGTAAGACCAGAGAGAGAGACCGGGGTAAGACCAGAGAGAGAGGGGTAGACCGGGGTAAGACCAAGAGAGAGACGGGGTAAGACCAGAGAGAGAGGGACCGGGGTAAGACCAGAGAGAGAGACCGGGGGGTAAGACCAGAGAGAGAGACCGGGGTAAGACCAGAGAGAGACCGGGGTAAGACCAGAGAGAGACCGGGGTAAGACCAGAGAGAGAGACCGGGGTAAGACCAGAGAGAGAGAAGACCGGGGTAAGACCAGAGAGAGGAGACGGGGTAAGACCACCAGAGAGAGAGACCGGGGGTAAGACCAGAGAGAGAGACAGGGGGGTAAGACCAGAGAGAGAGACGGGGTAAGTAAGACCAGAGAGAGACCGGGGTAAGACCAGAGAGAGACCGGGGTAAGACCAGAGAGAGACCGGGGTAAGACCAGAGAGAGACCGGGGTAAGACCAGAGAGAGAGACGGGGTAAGACCAGAGAGAGAGAGAGGGGGTAAGACCAGAGAGAGAGACCGGGGTAAGACCAGAGAGAGACCGGGGTAAGACCAGAGAGAGACCGGGGTAAGACCAGAGAGAGAGACCGGGTAAGACCAGAGAGAGAGACGGGGGTAAAGACCAGAGAGAGACCGGGGTAAGACCAGAGAGAGAGACCGGGGGTAAGACCAGAGAGAGAGACCGGGGTAAGACCAGAGAGAGAGACCGGGGTAAGACCAGAGAGAGAGACCGGGGGGGTAAGACCAGACCAGAGAGAGAGACCGGGGTAAGACCAGAGAGAGACCGGGGGTAAGACCAGAGAGAGAGACCGGGGTAAGACCAGAGAGAGAGACCGGGGGTAAGACCAGAGAGAGAGACCGGGGTAAGACCAGAGAGAGACCGGGTACAGACCAGAGAGAGACCGGGGTAAGACCAGAGAGAGACCGGGAAGACCGGGAGACCGGGGTAAGACCAGAGAGAGAGAGACCGGGGTAAGACCAGAGAGAGAGAGACCGGGGTAAGACCAGAGAGAGAGAGACCGGGGGTAAGACCAGAGAGAGAGACCGGGGTAAGACCAGAGAGAGAGACCGGGTAAGACCAGAGAGAGAGGTAAGACCGGGGTAAAGACCAGAGAGAGAGACCGGGGTAAGACCAGAGAGAGAGACGGGGGTAAGACCAGAGAGAGAGACCGGGGGTAAGACCAGAGAGAGACCGGGGTAAGACCAGAGAGAGAGACCGGGGTAAGACCAGAGAGAGAGACCGGGGTAAGACCAGAGAGAGACCGGGGTAAGACCAGAGAGAGAGAGACCGGGGTAAGACCAGAGAGAGAGACCGGGGTAAGACCAGAGAGAGAGACCGGGGTAAGACCAGAGAGAGAGACCGGGGTAAGACCAGAGAGAGAGACCGGGGTAAGACCAGAGAGAGAGACGGGGTAAGACCAGAGAGAGAGACCGGGGTAAAGACCAGAGAGAGACCGGGGTAAGACCAGAGAGAGAGACCGGGGTAAGACCAGAGAGAGAGACCGGGGTAAGACCAGAGAGAGACCGGGGTAAGACCAGAGAGAGACCGGGGTAAGACCAGAGAGAGACCGGGGTAAGACCAGAGAGAGAGACCGGGGTAAGACCAGAGAGAGAGACCGGGGTAAGACCAGAGAGAGGAGACCCAGGGGAGACAGAAGAGAGAGAGAGACCGGGGTAAGACCAGAGAGAGACCGGGGTAAGACCAGAGAGAGAGAGACGGGGTAAGACCAGAGAGAGGACCGGGGTAAGACCAGAGAGAGAGACGGGGTAAGGACAGAGAGAGAGAGAGGGTAGGGGGAGAGAGAGGGGTAAGACCAGAGAGAGACCGGGGTAAGACCAGAGAGGACCGGGGTAAGACAGAGAGAGACCGGGGTAAGACCAGAGAGAGAGACCGGGGTAAGACCAGAGAGAGAGACCGGGGTAAGACCAGAGAGAGAGACCGGGGTAAGACCAGAGAGAGAGAGACCGGGGTAAGACCAGAGAGAGACCGGGGTAAGACCAGAGAGAGACCGGGGTAAGACAGAGAGAGAGACCGGGGTAAGACCAGAGAGAGAGACCGGGGTAAGACCAGAGAGAGACCGGGGTAAGACCAGAGAGAGAGACCGGGGTAAGACCAGAGAGAGAGACCGGGGTAAGACCAGAGAGAGACCGGGGTAGACCAGGGGGGTAGACCAGAGAGAGACCGGGGTAAGACCAGAGAGAGAGGGGGGTAAGACCAGAGAGAGAGAGACCGGGTAAGACCAGAGAGAGAGACGGGGTAAGACCAGAGAGAGAGACGGACCGGGGGTAAGACCAGAGAGAGACCGGGGTAAGACCAGAGAGAGAGACCGGGGGTAAGACCAGAGAGAGAGAGACCGGGGTAAGACCAGAGAGAGACCGGGGTAAGACCAGAGAGAGACCGGGGTAAGACCACGAGAGAGAGACCGGGGGGTAAGACCAGGAGGTAAGACCAGAGAGAGACCGGGGTAAGACCAGAGAGAGACCGGGGGGTAAGACCAGAGAGAGACCGGGGTAAGACCAGAGAGAGGGGTACCGGGGGGGTAAGACCAGAGAGACGGGGTAAGACCAGAGAGAGAGACCGGGGTAAGACCAGGGGAGAGACCGGGTAAGACCAGAGAGAGACCGGGGTAAGACCAGAGAGAGACCGGGGTAAGACCAGAGAGAGAGAGACCGGGTAAGACCAGAGAGAGAGACCGGGGTAAGACCAGAGAGAGAGAGACCGGGGTAAGACCAGAGAGAGAGACGGGGGTAAGACCAGAGAGAGAGACCGGGGTAAGACCAGAGAGAGACCGGGGTAAGACCAGAGAGAGAGACCGGGGTAAGACCAGAGAGAGAGACCGGGGTAAGACCAGAGAGAGAGACCGGGGTAAGACCAGAGAGAGACCGGGGGTAAGACCAGAGAGAGACCGGGGTAAGACCAGAGAGAGAGAGACCGGGGTAAGACCAGAGAGAGACCGGGGGTAAGACCAGAGAGAGAGACCGGGGTAAGACCAGAGAGAGAGACCGGGTAAGACCAGAGAGAGACCGGGGTAAGACCAGAGAGAGAGACGAAGACCAGAGAAGAGAGAGAGACGGGGGTAGAAGACCAGAGAGAGACCGGGGTAAGACCAGAGAGAGAGACCGGGGTAAGACCAGAGAGAGACCGAAGACCAGAGTAGAGACCGGGGTAGGGAGAGACCGGGTAAGACCAGAGAGAGACCGGGGTAAGACCAGAGAGAGAGAGACGGGGTAAGACCAGAGAGAGACCGGGGTAAGACCAGAGAGAGAGACCGGGGTAAGACCAGAGAGAGACCGGGGGTAAGACCAGAGAGAGAGACCGGGGTAAGACCAGAGAGAGACCGGGGGTAAGACCAGAGAGAGAAGAGAGACCGGGGTAAGACCAGAGAGAGAGACCGGGGTAAGACCAGAGAGAGGAGACCGGGGTAAGAGAGAGAGAGAGACCGGGGTAAGACCAGAGAGAGAGACCGGGGTAAGACCAGAGAGAGAGACCGGGGTAAGACCAGAGAGAGACCGGGGTAAGACCAGAGAGAGACCGGGGGTAAGACCAGAGAGAGACCGGGGTAAGACCAGAAGAGAGAGAGGCCGGGTAAGACCAGAGAGAGACCGGGGTAAGACCAGAGAGAGACCGGGGTAAGACCAGAGAGAGAGACCGGGGGTAAGACCAGAGAGAGAGACCAGAGAGAGACCGGGGTAAGACCAGAGAGAGACCGGGTAAGACCCAGAGAGAGAGAGACCGGGGTAAGACCAGAGAGAGACCGGGGTAAGACCAGAGAGAGACCGGGGTAAGACCAGAGAGAGAGAGACCGGGGTAAGACCAGAGAGAGACCGGGGTAAGACCAGAGAGAGACCGGGGTAAGACCAGAGAGAGAGGACCGGGGTAAGACCAGAGAGAGACCGGGGTAAGACCAGAGAGAGAGGGGTAGAGAGAGAGACCGGGTAAGACCAGAGAGAGACCGGGGTAAGACCAGAGAGAGACCGGAGGACCGGGGTAAGACCAGAGAGAGAGACCGGGGTAAGACCAGAGAGAGAGACCGGGGTAAGACCAGAGAGAGACCGGGGTAAGACCAGAGAGAGACGGGGGTAAGACCAGAGAGAGAGACCGGGGTAAGACCAGAGAGAGACCGGGGTAAGACAGAGAGAGAGACCGGGGTAAAGACCAGAGAGAGACGGGGGTAAGACCAGAGAGAGACGAGACCACCAGAGAGAGACCGAGGTAAGACCAGAGAGAGACCGGGGTAAGACCAGAGAGAGAGAGACCGGGGTAAGACCAGAGAGAGAGACCGGGGTAAGACCAGAGAGAGAGACCGGGGTAAGACCAGAGAGAGAGACCGGGGTAAGACCAGGTAAGACCAGAGAGAGACCGGGGTAAGACCAGAGAGAGGCGGGGTAAGACCAGAGAGAGGCGGGGGGGACCAGAGAGAGAGACCGGGGTAAGACCAGAGAGAGACCGGGGTAAGACCAGAGAGAGACCGGGGTAAGACCAGAGAGAGAGACCGGGGTAAGACCAGAGAGAGAGACCGGGGTAAGACCAGAGAGAGAGAGACCGGGGTAAGACCAGAGAGAGAGAGACGGGGATAAGACCAGAGAGAGAGACCGGGTAAGACCAGAGAGAGACCGGGGTAAGACCAGAGAGAGACCGGGGTAAGACCAGAGAGAGAGACCGGGGTAAGACCAGAGAGAGACCGGGGTAAGACCAGAGAGAGGCGGGGTAAGACCAGAGAGAGGCGGGGTAAGACCAGAGAGAGAGGGGTACCGGGGTAAAGACCAGAGAGAGGCGGGGTAAGACCAGAGAGAGACCGGGGTAAGACCAGAGAGAGGCGGGGTAAGACCAGAGAGAGGCGGGGCCTGTTTCGTCTCATATTAATGTTCATATCTTGATTTAAATATTAAATGAGTGAAATAAAAACCTCAGGACAGAACCAGAACAACTGTGGCCCCCAAACCTCCCACCACCTGTGCCACAGCCGCCAGGGGGCAGACTGACTCAGATGTGGCTGCCCTAACCACTGTCACACTGTCACAAACACCAACAGAGAAAAGTGTCCTGCTCAAGGGAACAACAACAGTATGACCAGGGATGAGGGTTGAACCAGTGACCCTCAGGGTCTACTGCAACTCTCACAGAAGAGTCCTGGTTTAGTCCTGGTGTAGTCCTGGTTTAGTCCTGGTTTAGTCCTGGTTTAGTCCTGGTTTAGACCTGGTTTAGTCCAGGTTTAGTCCTGGTTTAGTCCTGGTTTAGTCCTGGTTTAGTCCTGGTTTAGTCCTGGTTCAGTCCTGGTTCAGTCCTGGTTTAGTCCTGGTTTAGTCCTGGCTTAGCCCTGGTTTAGTCCTGGTTCAGTCCTGGTTTAGTCCTGGTTTAGTCCTGGTTCAGTCCTGGTTTAGACCTGGTTTAGTCCTGGTTTAGACCTGCTTCAGTCCTGGTTCAGTCCTGGTTTAGACCTGGTTTAGTCCTGGTTTAGACCTGGTTTAGTCCTGGTTCAGTCCTGGTTTAGACCTGGTTTAGTCCTGGTTTAGACCTGGTTCAGTCCTGGTTCAGTCCTGGTTTAGACCTGGTTCAGTCCTGGTTTAGTCCTGGTTTAGACCTGGTTTAGTCCAGGTTTAGTCCTGGTTTAGTCCTGGTTTAGTCCTGGTTTAGTCCTGGTTTAGTCCTGGTTCAGTCCAGGTTTAGTCCTGGTTTAGACCTGGTTTAGTCCAGGTTGAGTCCTGGTTTAGTCCTGGTTTAGTCCTGACGTAGTTCCTCTGGTATGTTCTTTATCAGCTGCACATTGGGACCAGATGTGGCTCTGAGTGAAGAGAGAGAAGCTTTCAGCACGAGCCCAGATCTGGACCCGTCTAGAGTCCTGGGGCAGGTTTTCCCTTTTGTGGGGTTCAGTCCTGGTTTAGTCCTGGTTTAGACCTGGTTCAGTCCTGCTTTAGTCCTGGTCTAGTCTTGGTTTAGTTCAGATTTAGTCCAGGTTTAGTCCCGGTTTAGTCCCGGTTTAGTCCCGGTTTAGTCCCGGTTTAGTCCTGGATTAGTCCCGGATTAGTACAGGTTTAGTTCTGGTTTAGTCCTGGTTTAGTCCTGGTTTAGTCCTGGTTTAGTCCTGGTTTAGTCCCGGTTTAGTCCCGGTTTAGTCCTGGTTTAGTCCTGGTTTAGTCCCGGATTAGTCCCGGTTTAGTTCTGGTTTAGTCCTGGTTTAGTCCCGGTTTAGTACAGGTTTAGTCCCGGTTTAGTCCTGGTTTAGTCCTGGTTTAGTCCTGGTTTAGTCCACACGTGTTAAACGAGGTTCTGGTTTTTATTTTGATCTGACAGAATCTAAACAGCATAATGAGTCTCATCAGAGAGACAAGAGGCCACGAGGGACCGGGACTAAACCAGGACTAAACCAGGACTAAACCAGGACTAAACCAGGACTAAACCATATTTGGAATTCTGTCCGTGAGTGTCATAGCAACCAAAGAGCCAATCAGGAGCGAGGGTGTTGAAGGTGACGCCCCTTTGTGCTTAGCAACAATCAAACCAGTTGCTAACGGGAGCGACATCAGCTAAAGAAGGAATCTGTCTGTTATTAATGTTCATATGTTGATTTACAGACACAGACGTGAAATAAAAAGGATCATGTAGAGGGTTAATACGAGTCTGACAGACGCAGGGACAGAGGGGACATGGTTTTTATATAGACAGTGAACTGGAGCCAGAGTCGATGGAGCAGGAAGTGCACATGATCACTTCCTGTCTGTAATGCTAACTGGCTAACAGCTTAGCTATGTCCATTCATATATACACGCTATGCTAGCAGGTTAGCTCTGTGCACTGATGTGTCAAGGCTGTGTCCAGAGCCAAACCAGACTCACCTGGACTCGGGCCTCGGTCAGGTTGACCCGTCGGGCCAGGTCTTCCCTCACAAAGGCGTCGGGATAGTGCGTCCGCTCAAACACTCGCTCCAACGCCTGCAGCTGGCTCGAGTTAAACGTCGTACGATTACGACGCTGCTTCCGCTTTTTCTTCTCCTCTGTGTTCAGCTGCTCATCTGCAACGAGACAGAAAACGGTTTAAACCAGGACTAAACCAGGACTGAACCAGGACTAAACCAGGTCTAAACCAGGACTAAACCAGGACTGAACCAGGACTAAACCAGGTCTAAACCAGGACTAAACCAGGACTAAACCAGGTCTAAACCAGGACTAAACCAGGTCTAAACCAGGTCTAAACCAGGACTGAACCAGGACTAAACCAGGTCTAAACCAGGACTAAACCAGGTCTAAACCAGGTCTAAACCAGGTCTACACCAGGACTAAACCAGGACTAAACCAGGTCTAAACCAGGTCTACACCAGGACTAAACCAGGACTAAACCAGGACTGAACCAGGACTAAACCAGGACTAAACCAGGGCTAAACCAGGTCTAAACCAGGACTAAACCAGGACTAAACCAGGACTAAACCAGGACTAAACCAGGACTAAACCAGGACTAAACCAGGTCTAAACCAGGTCTACACCAGGACTAAACCAGGACTAAACCAGGTCTAAACCAGGTCTAAACCAGGTCTAAACCAGGACGAAACCAGGACTAAACCAGGACTAAACCAGGACTAAACCAGGTCTAAACCAGGACTAAACCAGGTCTACACCAGGTCTAAACCAGGACTAAACCAGGACTAAACCAGGTCTAAACCAGGACTAAACCAGGACTAAACCAGGTCTAAACCAGGTCTAAACCAGGACTAAACCAGGACTAAACCAGGACTAAACCAGGACTAAACGAGGACTACACCAGGACTAAACCAGGACTAAACCAGGACTGAACCAGGACTAAACCAGGACTAAACCAGGACTGTGTGTGTATGTGTGTGTGTGTGTGCGTGTGTGTGCATGTGTGTGTGTGTTTGTGTGTGTGTGTGTTTGTATGTCTGTTTGTGTGCGTGTATGTGTGTGTATATCTGTGTGTATTTTGTGTGTGTTTTGTGTGTTTTATGTGTGTGTTTTGTGTGTCTGGTGTGTGTCTTGTGTGTATTTTGTGTGTGTTTTCTGTGTGTTTTCTGTGTTTTTTCTGTGTTTTGTGTGTTTTATGTGTGTTTTGTGTGTGTTTTGTGTGTGTTTTGTGTGTTTTGTGTGTGTCTTGTGTGTGTTTTTGTGTGTGTTTTGTGATTTTTGTGTGTGTCTTGTGTGGTGTGTGTGTTTTGTGAGTGTGTTGTGTGTGTCTTTTGTGTGTTTTGTGTGTTTTGTGTGTGTGTTGTGTGTTTGTGCGTGTGTGTGTGTGTGTTTTGTGTGTTTTTGTGTGTTTTGTGTGTTTGTGTGTGTTTGTGTGTGTTTTGTGTGTTTTGTGCGTGTCTTGTGTGTGTCTTGTGTGTGTTTTGTGTGTGTTTTGTGTGTGTCTTGTGTGTTATGTGCGTGTCCTGTGTGTGTTTTGTGTGTTTTGTGTGTGTTTTGTGTGTTTTGTGTGTCTTGTGTGTGTTTTGTGTGTCTTGTGTGTGTTTTGTGTGTGTTTTGTGCGTGTTTTGTGTGTCTTGTGTGTGTTTTGTGTGTTTTGTGTGTTTTGTGCATGTCTTGTGTGTGTTTTGTGTGTTATGTGTGTGTCTTGCGTGTGTTTTGTGTGTCTTGTGTGTGTCTTGTGTGTCTTGTGTGTGTTTTGTGTGTCTTGTGTGTCTTGTGGTGTCTATGTGTGTCTTGTGTGTTTGTGTGTGTGTCTTGTGTGTGTATTTTGTGTGTTATGAGTGTGTCTTGTGTGTTTTGTGTGTGTTTTGTGGTGTGTGTCTTGTGTGTGTTTGTGTGTCTTGTGTGTGTCTTGTGTGTGTTTTGTGTGTCTTGTGTGTGTCTTGTGTGTCTTGTGTGTGTTTTGTGTGTCTTGTGTGTGTTTTGTGCGTGTCTTGTGTGTCTTGTGTGTGTCTTGTGTGTTATGTGTGTGTCTTGTGCGTGTTTTGTGTGTGTCTTGTGTGTGTTTTGTGTGTTATGTGTGTGTCTTGTGTGTCTTGTGCGTGTCTTGTGCGTGTCTTGTGTGTGTCTTGTGTGTCTTGTGTGTGTTTTGTGCGTGTCTTGTGTGTGTCTTGTGTGTGTCTTGTGTGTGTTTTGTTTGTGTCTTGTGTGTGTCTTGTGTGTTTTGTGCGTGTTTTGTGCGTGTCTTGTGTGTGTCTTGTGTGTGTCTTGTGTGTCTTGTGTGTGTCTTGTGTGTGTCTTGTGTGTCTTGTGTGTGTTATGTGTGTGTCTTGTGCGTGTTTTGTGTGTTTTGTGTGTTATGTGTGTGTCTTGTGTGCGTTTTGTGTGTCTTGTGTGTGTCTTGTGTGCGTTTTGTGTGTCTTGTGTGTGTCTTGTGTGCGTTTTGTGTGTTTTGTGTGTGTCTTGTGTGCGTTTTGTGTGTTATGTGTGTGTCTTGTGTGTTTTGTGTGTTTTGTGTGTTTTGTGTGTGTCTTGTGTGTGTCTTGTGTGCGTTTTGTGTGTTTTGTGTGTGTCTTGTGTGTGTTTTGTGTGTTATGTGTGTGTCTTGTGTGTCTTGTGTGTGTCTTGTGTGTGTTTTGTGTGTGTCTTGTGTGCGTTTTGTGTGTGTCTTGTGTGTGGCTTGTGTGTGTTTTGTGTGTGTCTTGTGTGTGTCTTGTGTGTGTTTTGTGTGTGTCTTGTGTGCGTTTTGTGTGTGTCTTGTGTGTGGCTTGTGTGTGTTTTGTGTGTGTGTCTTGTGTGTGGCTGTGTGTGTTTTGTGTGTGTCTTGTGTGTGTTTTGTGTGTTATGTGTGTGTCTTGTGTGTCTTGTGTGTGTCTTGTGTGTGTTTTGTGTGTGTGTTTGTGCGTTTTGTGTGTGTGTCTGTGTGTGGCTTGTGTGTGTTTTGTGTGTCTTGTGTGTGTCTTGTGTGTGTTTGGTGTGTGTCTTGTGTGCGTTTTGTGTGTGTCTTGGTGTGGCTTGTGTGTGTTTTGTGTGTGTCTTGTGTGTGTTTTGTGTGTGTTATGTGTGTGTCTTGTGTGTTGTTGTGTGTGTCTTGTGTGTGTTTTGTGTGTGTTTTGTGTGTGTCTTGTGTGTGTGTTGTGTGTGTGTCTGTGTGTGTGGCTTGTGTGTGTTTTGTGTGTGTCTTGTGTGCGTTTTGTGTGTGTCTTGTGTGTGGCTTGTGTGTGTTTTGTGTGTGTCTTGTGTGCGTTTTGTGTGTTATGTGTGTCTTGTGTGTCTTGTGTGTGTCTTGTGTGTGTCTTGTGTGTCTTGTGTGTGTCTTGTGTGTGTCTTGTGTGTCTTGTGTGTTTTGTGTGTGTCTTGTGTGTCTTGTGTGTGTCTTGTGTGTGTCTTGTGTGTGTTTGTGTGTGTCTTGTGTGTCTTGTGTGTCTTGTGTGTCTTGTGTGTGTCTTGTGTGTGTCTTGTGTGTGTCTTGTGTGTGTTTTGTGTGTGTCTTGTGTGCGTTTTGTGTGTGTCTTGTGTGTGGCTTGTGTGTGTTTTGTGTGTGTCTTGTGTGTGTTTTGTGTGTCTTGTGTGTGGCTTGTGTGTGTGTTTTGTGTGTGTCTTGTGTGTTTTTGTGTGTTATGTGTGTGTCTTGTGTGTCTTGTGTGTGTCTTGTGTGTGTCTTGTGTGTGTTGTGTGTGTCTTGTGTGTGTCTTGTGTGTGTTGTGTGTGTGTTGTGTGTGTCTTGTGTGTCTTTGTGTGTGTCTTGTGTGTGTCTTGTGTGCGTTTTGTGTGTGTGTCTTGTGTGTTTTGTGTGTGTCTTTGTGTGTGTCTTGTGTGTGTTGTGTGTGTGTCTTGTGTGTGTTTTGTGTGTGTGTCTTGTGTGCGTTTGTGTGTGTGTGTGTGTGGCTTGTGTGTGTGTTTGTGTGTGTCTTGTGTGTGTCTTGTGTGTGTCTTGTGTGTGTGTCTTGTGTGTGTGTTTGTGTGTGTGTTGTGTGCGTTTGTGTGTGTGTGTGTGTGTCTTGTGTGTCTTGTGTGTGTTTTGTGTGTGTCTTGTGTGTCTTGTGTGTCTTGTGTGTGTCTTGTGTGTGTCTTGTGTGCGTTTTGTGTGTGTCTTGTGTGTCTTGTGTGTGTCTTGTGTGTGTCTTGTGTGTGTCTTGTGTGTGTCTTGTGTGTGTTTTGTGTGTGTCTTGTGTGCGTTTTTGTGTGTGTCTTGTGTGGCTTGTGTGTGTGTTGTGTGTGTCTTGTGTGTGTCTTGTGTGTGTCTTGTGTGTGTCTTGTGTGTGTTGTGTGTGTGTGTGTGTGTGTGTGCGTTTTGTGTGTGTGTGTGTCTTGTGTGTCTTGTGTGTGTTTTGTGTGTGTTGTGTGTCTTGTGTGTGTCTTGTGTCTTTGTGTGTGTTTTGTGTCTTGTGTGTGTGTGTGTGTTGTGTGTTTTGTGTGTGTGTGTCTTGTGTGTGTCTTGTGTGTGTCTTGTGTGTGTCTGTGTGCGTTTTGTGTGTGTCTTGTGTGTGTCTTGTGTGTGTCTTGTGTGTGTCTTGTGTGTGTCTTGTGTGTGTCTTGTGTGTTATGTGTGTGTCTTGTGTGTCTTGTGTGTCTTGTGTGTGTCTTGTGTGTGTCTTGTGTGTGTCTTGTGTGTGTCTTGTGTGTGTCTTGTGTGTGTTTTGTGTGTGTCTTGTGTGTGTCTTGTGTGTGTCTTGTGTGTGTCTTGTGTGTGTCTTGTGTGTGTCTTGTGTGTGTTTTGTGTGTGTCTTGTGTGCGTTTTGTGTGCTCCATTATCCGGCCGATGGCTCTAAAAACACTCCATGTTTTTGTTGTCTTTTCAAATGAAGGAAGTCGTCCATTTTCTCATTTCCTTTTCGTCAAATCGTTTGTCAAAATTATTACCGCGGCTGTCGAGGAAGCGTCCAATCACACGCCAGGACTGGACCGACACACGATCCGTCCAATCACACGCCAGGACTGGACCGACACACGATCCGTCCAATCACACGAGAGATCACAGGACGGGAGAACTGTTCCGATGACTCGAGTTCACAATAATGATGTGGATTTATGGAGGTATAAAGGCTGGTTTTCCTCCCTCTGTTCCTCTGGTCCTCGTCCCGCGGGCCCCCGGGGGCCGCGGAGCCACTAATGGGGCCTAATAATAAACTCTACACAAGTGTTAAAGTAACGCTGTGTTTCTGAACGCCTGCGGGGTTTGAGAGCGCCGTTTATTTTTGTTTATTCTGTTCCACTCAGTTTAAGATAAGAGTCAGTCCAACATCAACACTCCGACCTTTCAGCTGTTCAGAGGCACGACCCCGAGCCCAGGACGGGCCCAGGATGGGCCCAGGACGGGCCCAGGACGGGCCCAGGACGGGCCCAGGACGGACCCGGGACGGGCCCAGGACGGGCCCAGGACGGGCCCGGACGGGCCCAGGACGGGCCCAGGACGGACCCAGGACGGGCCCAGGACGGAGAGGCGTCTGTGGGCGTCACTCGGAGGAAAAGCCCCTCAGACTTCCAGGAGAGAGGGGACCTGGCCACAGAGCCCGGCCCAGGGACCTCGCACTAGGCCCAGGGACCTCACACTAGGCCCAGGGACCTCGCACTAGGCCCAGGGTCCTTGCACTAGGACCAGGGACCTCGCATTAGGCCCAGAGACCTCGCACTAGGACCAGGGACCTCACACTACACCCAGGGACCTCACACTAGGCCCAGAGACCTCGCACTAGGACCAGGGACCTCACACTAGGCCCAGGGTCCTTGCACTAGGACCAGGGACCTCACACTACACCCAGGGACCTCGCATTAGGCCCAGAGACCTCGCACTAGGACCAGGGACCTCACACTACACCCAGGGACCTCACACTAGGCCCAGGGACCTCGCACTAGGACCAGGGACCTCACACTACACCCAGGGACCTCACACTAGACCCAGGGACCTCACACTAGGCCCAGGGACCTCGCATTAGGCCCAGGGACCTCGCACTAGACCCAGGGACCTCACACTAGGCCCAGGGACCTCCACATGTTCGTGGAAACATCCTGACTCAAGTTTTCGACTTCAAGCTTCGGCTTTGAACAAAACTGAAAAGACAAAATTCATTACAAAATTAAGACATTGACTCGTAAAGTTTCTGTGACTAAAATATGTGTCATTTTGAATCAAACTTTTACATTTTACAAATGAACATCACTGAAAAACTTTTACTACTGATCCAACAGAACAAACACTTAAAAGTCACATCAAACTTGTCACTATTTTTATTTTTTTTTTGTGAAATATATTTTTTACAAAGTTTAAAATTGAAAAGTTTCTCCTCTGACTTTTATTTTTGTGTTTAAAAACGGCCTGATCTCTGCTGAAGATGGTTTTATAAATAACTTTATAAAGTTTAGACGTTTAGACGTGACACTGAGAACCACGTCACTTTTATTCACTTTTATTATTTGTGCCAAAAATGCAATAAATTATCAATACATTTAAAATAGTATTTGGTTATAAATAAAATAAACATAAAACACATGAATTCCTCAAATTCATTCGAGTCATTTCTGAGCGTGTTTACTCCGGGAGCAGAGGGGACCGTGTCGGAGTGTTTACCCAGGAAAAGTGCTCCGCTCCTGGGCACCGTCTGAGCAGCCTCCCCTCTGGCTCCTGGAGGTGTGTCTGCGGCGTGACACAAACCAGGCGTCTGTCTTCATTTAGCGCTAATTACACAACAACCCACGAGTCCCCACGAGTCCACCAGAACAACCGCAACAACCCACGAGTCCCCACGAGTCCACCAGAACAACCCACGAGTCCCCACGAGTCCACAAGAACAACCGCAACAACCCACGAGTCCCCACGAGTCCACAAGAACAACCCACGAGTCCCCACGAGTCCCCACGAGTCCACCAGAACAACCGCAACAACCCACGAGTCCCCACGAGTCCTCCACAAGAACAACCCACGAGTCCCC
This sequence comes from Periophthalmus modestus, assembly GCA_019594935.1. Lineage (NCBI taxonomy): Eukaryota > Metazoa > Chordata > Actinopteri > Gobiiformes > Gobiidae > Periophthalmus > Periophthalmus modestus. The sequence goes on along the minus strand of JAIEZT010000818.1, from coordinate 15,635 downwards.
ACGAGTCCCCACGAGTCCACCAGAACAACCGCAACAACCCACGAGTCCCCACGAGTCCACCAGAACAACCGCGAGTCCTCACGAGCCCACACGAGTCCACACGAGTCCTCACGAGTTCTCACGAGTCCACACGAGTCCACACGAGTCCACACGAGTCCTCACGAGTCCTCACGAGTCCACACGAGTCCACACGAGTCCTCACGAGTCCACACGAGTCCTCACGAGTCCTCACGAGTCCTCACGATTCCACACGAGTCCTCACGAGTCCTCACGAGTCCTCACGAGTCCTCACGAGTCCACACGAGTCCTCACGAGTCCTCACGAGAGTCCTCACGAGTCCACACGAGTCCTCACGAGTCCACACGAGTCCTCACGACTCCTCACGAGTCCTCACGAGTCCACACGAGTCCTCACGAGTCCTCACGAGTCCTCACGAGTCCTCACGAGTCCACACGAGTCCTCACGACTCCTCACGACTCCTCACGAGTCCTCACAAGTCGTCGGAGTCTCGCTGCAGAACGTCAAACGTCTTACACCCAAATGTTTCCGAAGCAGGAGACGGGACCAGGAGACGGGACCAGGAGACGGGACCAGGAGACGGGACCAGGAGACGGGACCAGGAGACGGGACCAGGAGACGGGACCAGGAGACGGGACCAGGAGACGGGACCAGGAGACGGGACCAGGAGACGGGACCAGGAGACTGTCCAAATCTGTCCAGGGTAAAACGTCGCTGTGAGTCTCGGACGTCCAGCTCCGTTTCACTTCAGGCTCAAAGGAAGAAAAGTGGATCAGATCCTGGAGCCCAAACGTCTGCGGGGCCCAGTCCGAGTCTGTGCCCGGGAAAAGCATCTTTCACTGGGCACAGTTTCATGTTTTCTCCCTCACTATTTTTTTTTCTATTTAATATGTTTTTAATGTTTGATGCTCTGCTAAAATCAAACACGAGAATTAAATCCGTTTTTCATACAAAATAAAACAAAACCGTGAGAGTCACGACGAGGCTCCGGACTGAGGGACCCTGCTCCAGAGCGAGGCCCAGCGCAGAGCTCCGTCCCTGGGCACAGTCTGGCTCTCGTCACTCACCAAAACCAAACCTGAGGAGCTGCTTTCAAATTCAGAAAAGTCAAAACATAAACAGTTTTTTTACACAATTTAAAATAGATTTTGTTGTTTTAACAAAGTTTTAGAAATTTGTTGCGTTTCTGCTCATATTTTCTGAAGTAACTTTGAGAAAACATTTATGAAAAAACTTTGTGTCCACGTTTTGAAAAAGACTTGAGCCAGAACCTGAACAGAACCTGAACCAGGATCAGGACCAGGACCAGGACCTGAACCAGGACCAGGACCGAGACCAGGACCAGGACCTGACCAGGACCAGGACCAGGACCAGGACCAGGACCGAGACCAGGACCAGGACCTGAACCAGGACCAGGATCAGGACCAGGACCGAGACCAGGACCTGAACCAGGACCTGAACCAGGATCAGGACCAGGACCAGGACCGAGACCAGGACCAGGACCTGAACCAGGAGCAGGATCACGACCAGGACCAGGATCAGGACCAGGACCGAGACCAGGATCGAGACCAAGGACTAAGACCAGTCTTGGAGTGTGTATGAGACGAGAGTACATAAGGCGAGAGTGCACGAGTGTGCACGAGGTGAGTGTGCACGAGGCGAGTGTGCACGGGGTGAGTGTGCACGGGGTGAGTGTGCACGAGGCGAGTGTGCACGAGGCGAGTGTGCATGATGTTAGTGTGCACAAGTGTGCACGAGGCGAGTGTGCACGAGGCGAGTGTGCATGAGGTTAGTGTGCACAAGTGTGCACGAGGCGAGTGTGCACGGGGTGAGTGTGCACGAGGCGAGTGTGCACGAGGCGAGTGTGCATGATGTTAGTGTGCACAAGTGTGCACGAGGCGAGTGTGCACGAGCGTGCACGAGGACACAGCTCGGTGACACGGGGCCGTCTCTCTAAACTTTAGATGAACAGAAACTTTTTAGTCGTCCAAAAATACTTTACAAAAATATGAGCTTGGTTATTTTTTACATAATTGAATTCAACTGAATCCAGATGTCAGCTTCAGCTTCAGCTTGGGCCAATTATACATTTGATTTTGTCTGTCAGATCATACCCAGATCTTAAGCCTTTTTCTCGGGGAACATTCCAACCAAACCTCCTTCAAAAGACTAAACAGGGACTAAACGACCGGCCGTACCCAGAACCAGAGCTACGTTTCCAGGAGCGAGTCCGCACAGAGCCCCCCTCCAGACCTCCAGGAGCTCCAGCGACGTCGTGTGAAGTCGTGCCCAGAGAAAGAGCTCCGCTCCTGGGCGCAGAGTCTGTCCTCGCCCCTGTCAGAGTTCATTTACGTGACGCTGTGGTTGTTTCTGGGCGTTGTCTTGTCAACACAGCCCCAGAGCTGAGCGATATTAGGGGACTTTCCCAAAACTCCAACCCACGAACGAAGCGCTTTCCCTGGGAACATTTCTACAAAGAGCTCCTTGGGAATTATGCTGATTCACACGGAAAAAATCTCAACAAACACATTCCAAATTAAAGAGTTAAAGGACATTTTAAAAGTGCCAATTCTAAACCAACTGGAGACAACAACACAGACGGGGTCAGTTCAAACGCCTGGACCCACAGACCAGGCTCGGTTCTTGGGTTCAGTCTCATCACGAGCTCCCTCAGACCTCCAGAGTTTTGAGGGGCAGTTCTGGTCAAAACTTGTCCAGAAACAGAGCACTTTCTTTGGGATAGGTTCATCAGTGTTCTCCCTCTGCACCTCCACAGTGTGGCCGAGCTCACGGCCCCAGAAAAGGCTCCTGTCCTGGGAAGACTCTAACGAACCCCGGCTCCCGGTGAAGGGGAGTCTGTCAAACTGCACACCCGGACATGAGGCTTGCTCAGGGGCACAACGTCTGTCAGAGATGAGCCGTTCAACCTCCAGGCCTTTAGGGACTCTGACTAAATGCTGAACCCAGTAAAAGAGCTCGTTTTCTGGGCACAAGTCCACCACAACCTCTCGGTCAGACCTCCAGGGTTTTCAGCCGGCTTCAGACACATTTTTACCCAGGAATGGAGCTCTCTTTCTGGGAACCCTGTGACCGCGAGCCCCTCCCTCTCCCGCTCTCCCCATGTGTTCGTATTTCATCAAATTCAAAAGGGTTTAAATCTCTTTTATGAGGCTAAATTGGCCTAATTTGAGTGATTTTTGTGTAAATTGCTCGTCGTTTCTGGTTGCCCGCTGCCTAAAGAGCTCACTGGGGTTTTTTGGAGCAGATTTTTGGCCTTCGCGTCGCTGTAATGACTATTATTAGCCTCTATTCTCACATGTTCCATCGTTGTGTCATTTTTGGAGGAGCTCGGAGCCTCGGCACCGACACAAACTCATCGGTTTGACTCGAGCCTCGTAAACATTTGGAAAGGACATTATTCTCCCAGAGGATCAGAGCGGCTCGCACGAGGACCAGAGCGGCTCGCACGAGGACCAGAGCGGCTCGCACGAGGACCAGAGCGGCTCGCACGAGGACCAGATCGGCTCACAAGGTCCAGAGTGGCTCGCACGAGGACCAGAGCGGCTCGCACGAGTACCAGAGCGGCTCGCACGAGGACCAGAGCGGCTCGCACGAGGACCAGAGCGGCTCACGAGGTTCAGAGCGGCTCGCACAAGGACCAGAGCGGCTCGCACGAGGACCAGAGCGGCTTGCACGAGGACCAGAGCGGCTCACGAGGTTCAGAGCGGCTCGCACAAGGACCAGAGCGGCTCGCACGAGGACCAGAGCGGCTCGCACGAGGACCAGAGCGGCTCGCACGAGGACCAGAGCGGCTCGCACGAGGACCAGAGCGGCTCGCACGAGGACCAGATCGGCTCACAAGGTCCAGAGTGGCTCGCACGAGGACCAGAGCGGCTCGCACGAGTACCAGAGCGGCTCGCACAAGGACCAGAGTGGCTCGCATGAGGACCAGAGTGGCTCGCATGAGGACCAGAGAGGCTCGCACGAGGACCAGAGCGGCTCGCACGAGGACCAGAGCGGCTCACGAGGTTCAGAGCGGCTCGCACGAGGACCAGAGCGGCTCGCACGAGGACCAGAGCGGCTCGCACGAGGACCAGAGCGGCTCGCACGAGGACCAGAGCGGCTCGCACGAGGACCAGAGTGGCTCACGAGGTCCAGAGCGGCTCACACGAGGATCAGAGCGGCTCGCACGAGGACCAGAGCGGCTCGCACGAGGACCAGAGCGGCTCGCACAAGGACCAGAGTGGCTCACGAGGTCCAGAGCGGCTCACACGAGGATCAGAGCGGCTTGCACGAGGACCAGAGCGGCTCGCACGAGGACCAGAGCGGCTCGCACAAGGACCAGAGCGGCTCACGAGGTCCAGAGAGCGGCTCACACGAGGATCAGAGCGGCTCGCACGAGGTCCAGAGCGGCTCGCACGAGGACCAGAGCGGCTCGCACGAGGACCAGAGCGGCTCGCACGAGGACCAGAGCGGCTCGCACGAGGACCAGAGCGGCTCGCACAAGGACCAGAGTGGCTCACGAGGTCCAGAGCGGCTCACACGAGGTCCAGAGCGGCTCACACGAGGATCAGAGCGGCTCGCACGAGGTCTAGAGCGGCTCACACGCACTGGCAGAGTGGTTAGCCCTGGTTAAGAACGTCTGAAACACGTCTGAAACATGTCAGAAATACTGAAACAAGCCTGAAACACAGACGCTCAGAAACACAGAAACGTTTGTCTCGTGTCTCTCGCTCAGAGGGACACTGTGGGACACTGAGGAACACTGTGGGACACTGTGGGACACTGTGGGACACTGAGGGACACTGAGGGACACTGTGGGACACTGTGGGACACTGTGGGACACTGTGGGACACTGAGGGACACTGAGGGACACTGAGGGACACTGTGGGACACTGTGGGACACTGAGGGACACTGTGGGACACTGTGGGACACTGAGGGACACTGTGTCTGTGAAGATCTAATAATTATAATAATACTAAAGTCTTACACTTGCTGCTCTTCACTGTCTCGTCAAAGCTCTACATCAGGGGGCCGGACCAAATGTGGAGGCGGGCCGTGTCCGGCCCGCGGGCCGGGCCACACTGTCGTCATTATTCACTTGGTGATGCTAAACTACTATTGCAGCCGCAGCTGCCCTGGGGCAGACTGAAGCGAGGCCGATCTGCACCATCGGCCCCTCCGACCACCACCGAACATTCACACACACACACGCGCACACACACACGCACACACACACACGCACACACACACACACACACACACACGCACACACACACGCACACACGCACACACGCACACACGCACACACGCACACACACACACACACGCACACACACACACGCACACACACACACGCACACACACACACGCACACACACTCACACACACACGCACACACACACACACACACACACACACACACCACTTTCATACTAGGCAATGTGGGTGAAGTGTCTGGCCTAAGGAAACAACGACAGAACTTATTCTGAGCGGGACCAAAGCTCAACCACTGAGACGCCGAGCTGCAGAGACACCGAGACACAGAGACGCAGAGACAGAGGAGACACAGAGACACAGAGACAGAGAGACAGAGAGACACAGAGACAGAGAGACAGAGACACAGAGACAGAGAGACAGAGAGACACAGAGAGACACAGAGACAGAGAGACACAGAGACAGAGAGACAGAGAGACACAGAGACAGAGACAGAGAGACAGAGACAGAGAGACAGAGAGACAGAGAGACGCAGAGACAGAGACAGAGACAGAGAGACACAGAGAGACAGAGACGCAGAGACGCAGAGTACAGACACAGAGAGACAGAGAGACAGAGAGACACAGAGACAGAGAGACACAGAGACGCAGAGACACAGAGACGCAGAGACACAGAGACAGAGAGACAGAGAGACACAGAGAGACACAGAGACGCAGAGACGCAGAGACGCAGAGACAGAGAGACAGAGAGACAGAGAGACAGAGAGACACAGAGACACAGAGACGCAGAGACACAGACACAGAGACAGAGACACAGAGACGCCGAGCCGCAGAGACACAGAGACAGAGACACAGAGACACAGAGACACAGAGAGACAGAGACAGAGAGACACAGAGACAGAGACACAGAGACAGAGACACAGAGACAGAGACACAGAGACAGAGAGACAGAGAGACAGAGAGACAGAGAGACGCCGAGCCGCAGAGACACAGAGACAGAGAGACACAGAGACACAGAGAGACAGAGACAGAGAGACAGTGACAAAGAGACTCAGAGACGCCGAGAGACAGAGACACACAGAGACACAGAGACAGAGACTGAAAAGTCAGGAGACGTGAGGGTTTGGGACGTAAGAGTAAAAAGAAAGTGCCTTTTTCAAAAGAGTCAAAGAAACAGAGATTTACATCATATTATTATTATTATTATTATTATTATTATTATTATTATTATTATTATTATTATTATTATTATTATTATTATTATTATCATTATTATTATTATCATTATTATTATTATCATTATTATTATTATTATTATTATCATTATTATTATTATCATTATTATTATTATTATTATTATTATTATTATTGTTATTATCATTATTATATAATATCAAATATAAAGCTGGTCTGAACTTTATTATTATTAAATAAACTAAAGACTCGTGTTTTAAACTGATTAAAGTCGATCTGTGACACAAACGAGTCACGTGTCTAAAAGAGTCACATTTATCACATTTATCACATTTATCACATTTATCACATTTATCACATTTATCACATTTTGACTTTGTTTTGAATTTGTCTAAATTATTTTCAGAGTTTTTTCCAAACGAGTTTGTAGAGTCTGTGTTTGTGTTTTTAAATGTGACTCTAAACGTCACGTTTTTATCTCAGTTTTTATTTGAGTTTTTAGTTTTTGAATTTTTAGTTTTTATTTTTGATTAAAGTTTTTAGTTTTTATTAGAGTTTGTAGTTTTTATTTGAGTTTTTATTTTTTATTAGAGTTTTTATTTTTGATTAAAGTTTTTTTGTTTTTATTTGAGTTTTTAGTTTTTATTACAGTTTTTATTTTTGATTAGAGTTTTTAGTTTTTATCAGAGTTTGTAGTTTTTAGTTTTCATTTCTTGTCGTGTCACGTGAGCCTGACGCGGCGCGCGCTCTGGAGCCGGGGTCAAACTCATCAGAGCAGATTTATGCGCCTCTGCACAGAGCTGATCTGTACCTCACTCCGGACTCACACTCAGACTCTCGGAGAGTTAAAGTTAAAGTTAAAGTTAAAGTTAAAGTTAAAGTGAAGCTGGGCCTCCGCGGTGACGTAAACACGTGTCACAGATAAATCACGTAAAAGAGACACGTCTGCGGCTCCGAGTCCCGTTAAGACAAGTCCCCGTGTCTCTGCGGCTCCTGCCCGGCTCCTGTGCGGCTCCTGTGCGGCTCCTGTCCGGCTCCTGCCCGGCTCCTGCCCGGCTCCTGCCCGGCTCCTGTCCGGATCCGGCTCCCGCGGTGTTAATTTGACAAAGAAAAAAAAAAACAAAAAACGACGGACTTTTTCTTTTCCAAATAAACAGAAAAAAAGTTTATTTATTCAGAAAAAACGAGAGAAAAGAGAAAGAGAAAGAAAGAGGAGAGTCAGTTTTAAATCTCACATTTTACTTTAAATTAAAGAGAAAATGAAAATCAGAGGAGCCGAAACGTGTTTGAGTCTGAAACCGATTCTGTGAAAAATGATAAAAACTCAAAAAAGCTCCAGATTTGACTATGATTATTTTTATTGTTATATATATATATATATATATATATATATATATATATATATATATATATATATATATATATATATATATATATATATATATATATATATATAAACAATATTATATATGTGTGTGTGTATATAATTATTATTATTATTATAATTATAAATATTATTATTATTATTATTATTGCTGCTGTAGTATGTTTGGTTCTTTCTCGGGTTAAACTCTCTGTTCTGTCTGAAGCCGCAGTTTCTTTAAACTTGTTTTGTTTGTTTTTTGAAGCGGGTTTTTACGCAGAGACTCTGCGCCTTTACGCACCAAACAAACAGACAAACAAACAAACAAACAAACACACACACACACACACACACACACACACACACACACACACACACACTGAAGGAGTGTCCCGTGCGTTTGTCCTGACGCTGCGCAGAATGTCCCGGGGGAGAGCTTTAAATGAGCCGATTAAAGAGCCACGCGCCTTTACGCACGAGCCGAACCCGGAGCCGCGGCTCTTTGAGACTCGGTCTGTGCGCGTGTCTGTGCGCGTGTCCAGTTTCCTCCTTTTCGTTCAGACTCGTAAATCTCGTGATTCTCGGCTCGGCGCGTGTCTGTGATAAACGGCGCGCGCTCCAGCCGCTCCGCGCGGGACTCTGCGGGTTCTTCACGTTTCTGCCTAAACTCGTCACGTTTATTTTGAATTAATGACGTAAAAAAAACTGTGAGCGCGACTTTTACAAAACAGAGAGAAAAGAGCCGCGTCCGGAGCCGTTTGGAGCCGTTTGGAGCCGTCTGGAGCCGTGTGTTTCACTAAAGTCAAACGCTCTCACCGCGGAGCGGGTCACACCGGGGAAAACGAAACAGACCGGCTCTCCGAACCGGCTCTCCGGACCGGCTCTCCGGACCGGCTCTCCGGACCGGCTCTCCGGACCGGCTCTCCGGACCGGCTCTCCGGACCGGCTCTCCGGACCGGCTCTCCGGGGCTCAGTCTCTCTCGGGGCCGCGGGTTTGAGCTGCGGCCGCGTCACTTAAGATAAACTCAGTTTATTTACAACATCCGCGAAGAGAATCTCCTGTCCCCTCTGTCCCCTCTGTCCCCTCTGTCCCCCCGTTCCCCTCTGTCCCTCCCTGTCCCTCCCTGTGCCCCCCTGTCTCCCTCTGTCCCTCCCTGTCCCCCTCTGTCTCCCTCTGTCCCTCCCTGTCCCCCCTGTCCCTCCTGTCCCCCCCTGTCCTCCTCTGTCCCCCCTGTCCCCCCTGTCCCTCCTGTCCCCCACTGTCTCCCTCTGTCCCTCCCTGTCCCCCCCTGTCTCTCCCTGTCCCTCCCTCCTCTGTCTCCTCCCTGTCTCCCTCTGTCCCTCCCTGTCCCCCCTGTCCCTCCTGTCCCCCCCTGTCTCCCTCTGTCCCTCCTGTCCCCCCCTGTCCCTTGTCCACTTACTTTCTTGCTGCGTGGTGTCGCTGCCGCTGGTCAGTCCCGGAGACTCCATGAGGCTCCTTCCCGCCTCCGTGACTCCGTCCTCGGGCTGGGCTCCGGCTCCGTCCGCCGCCTCCTCCAGGTCCAGGAGGTGACTCACGGTGAAGTTCTTCTTGGCCTGTAGCGGGTCCAGGCTGCTCCCCAACGGCGGGGACCGGTCCATCACGTGCGCGTAACTGGAAGACATGACCGAGGAGCGGGACGAGGACACGAGCAGAGCCGGGGACAGAGCCGGGGACAGAGCCGGGGACAGAGCCGGGGACAGAGCCGGGGACAGCGCGAGGACAGGCGGGGACGAGGCGGGACACGCGCGGGGACTCGCATTAAAAACACCCTCCGTGGATTTAGTCCGACACGCGCTGAAGGTCCGAGCTCAGGGACAGTCCCGGGACAGAGGATGAGGCGCGGGGCCGTGTCCGGGGCGCTCCGCGGGTGTGGACGGGTCTCGGTGCGTCTCGTGTCTCTGTGTCTCCGTGTCTCGTGTCTCTGTGTCTCCGTGTCTCGTGGAGCCGTGTGTCCTCGCGCGTGGACAGGACAGACTGAGAGGCGCGCGGCAGGAGCGGAGGAGCGCGCGCCCTGGACACGCCCCCGCGCGGCCTCTCGTGAGCAGCAGAGTCTCACAAGTAATTACGTGGCACCGACGAACCGAGCCCAGCCCCACGGGCCCCACGAGCCCCGGGACACGAGCTCCACGAGCCCCGGGACACGAGCTCCACGAGCCCCGGGACACGAGCCCCGGGACACGAGCCCCACGGGCCCCGGGACACGGAGGAACCGGGAGTGGGACCGGAGAAAGCACGGGCCCGGGAGGGTGAGGGTCACAGATGAAAGATGTTTGTGTTAAATAAAAGTTTGTATCATTGAAAAGGAACAAGTCCTGTGACGTCACTGAAGTGTCTGGGGAGAGGGAAACTCTCCATAAAACACTTCACTGTCACTTTAAATGTACCTAAAGAACTAGAACTAAACCAGGACTAAACCAGGACTAAACCAGGACTAAACCAGGACTAAACCAGAACTAAACCAGGACTAAACCAGAACTAAACCAGGACTAAACCAGGACTAAACCAGGACTAAACCAGGACTAAACCAGGACTAAAACCAGGACTAAACCAGGTCTGAACAGGACTAAACCAGGTCTAAACCAGGTCTAAACCAGACTAAACCAGAACTAAAACAGGACTAAACCAGGTCTAAACCAGGACTAAACCAGAACTAAACCAGGACTAAACCAGGTCTAAACCAGGTCTAAACCAGGACTAAACCAGGACTAAACCAGGTCTAAACCAGGACTAAACCAGGACTAAACCAGGTCTAAACCAGGACTAAACCAGGACTAAACCAGGACTGAACCAGGACTAAACCAGAACTAAACCAGGACTAAACCAGGTCTAAACCAGGACTGAACCAGGACTAAACCAGGACTAAACCAGAACTAAAACCAGTCTAAACCAGGACTGAACCAGGACTAAACCAGGACTAAACCAGGACTAAACCAGGACTAAACCAACCAGTCTAAAACCAGGACTAAACCAGGACTAAACCAGGACTAAACCAGGACTAAACCAGAACTAAACCAGGTCTAAATCAGGTGTAAACCAGGACTAAACCAGGTCTAAACCAGGACTGAACCAGAACTAAGCCAGGTCTAAACCAGGTCTAAACCAGGACTAAACCAGGACTAAACCAGGACTAAACTGGGTGTTTCTGTAGGATCTGGGAGCGGGGAAAGCGCTCATTAAAGCACATCTGGTTCCACTCAGGATTCGGACTCGGACTCGGGACTTTGATGCATGGCCTGCTCCGGATCAGAGCCGCCGCCGCGTCATGTGACCTGATCCGCCTAGACCCGGCCGGGTCTGAAGAAAGTCCGGACTTACTGGGATCTGACAGGTCCCACCGAGTCCTCGAACCGCTCCAAGATCCAGTTTCACTGCAGTCTGCAGGAAACAGGGAACGCTCCACAAGCACTGTAAAACAGGCCTGGTTTAGACCTGGTTTAGACCTGGTTTAGACCTGGTTTAGACGCTGGTTTAAGACCTGGTTAGACCTGGTTTAGTCGGGTTTAGTCCTGGACTTTAGACCTGGTTTAGACCTGGTTTAGACCTGGTTTAGTCCTGGTTTAGACCTGGTTTAGACCTGGTTTAGACCTGGTTTAGACCTGGTTTAGTCTGGTTTAGTCCTGGTTTAGTCCTGGTTTCGACCTGGTTTAGACCTGGTTAGTCCCTGTTTAGTCCCGGTTTAGGAAACCGGTTTAGTCCCGGTTTAGTCCCGGTTTAGACCCGGGTTTAGTCCCGGTTTAGTCCCGGTTTAGTCCCGGTTCAGTCCTGGTTTAGACCTGGTTTAGTCCTGGTTTAGACCTGGTTTAGACCTGGTTTAGTCCTGGTTTAGACCCGGTTTAGTCCCGGTTTAGACCTGGTTTAGTCCTGGTTTTCATGAGTCATAAATCAAAAGTGTTTCTGTCAGATTCATATGTGTGAGGGCTTCAAGACCCACAAGGACTGAACCAGGACTGAACCAGGACTAAACCATGACTAAACCAGGACTAAACCAGGACTAAACCGGGTCTAAACCAGGACTAAACCAGGACTAAACCAGGACTAAAACACAAGCAAACACAAAAATGTTAGGAACTCTTCAATATAAAAATCCCAAATCTTTATTATCACATTAAAAAGTTAAATATATTTTCCCCAAAAACACAAAAATAAAAGTTACAGTAAAAATAAAGTCTCTTATCGACATGTCAGGACGTGAGTTAGTGACGTCTGCTCTGACATAATGAAACCTGCATGGACTGAACTCAGCTGATCTGTGCCTCACGTCCCTCTCACATAACATCACAGCCACAAGTTAGCGTTAGCATTAGCATTAGCATTAGCGTTAGCATTAGCATTAGCCAATAGTTTCAGTGAGTCACTCTCATCTTTGTGCTCAAAATCAAACTCCTGAACCATGAGCTCAGATTTCAGACGATCTTTAAGCGTTTCTTAGTGTTTTCTGATGTTTGCAGCGTGTCTCCTGGAAACTGCTGAACGTTCCACCATTAGACATGCATGTAGAACACCCCCGGCGTGATGTTACTGCACTGTATCCATTGAGTGTGAACGTGCGGCCGTCTCTGGGTCTGGTGAAGTGTTCTGCCCAAAGACACGAGGGCACTGTGCACTCAGACACACCTTTCACACAACAGACTCATCACAGATCACACCTGGAAACTGACGCACAGTCTGCAAAAACCATGACGCATTATTCAGATAAATATAGCGCCCCCTGTCTACAGAAAAATGATGACGTCACAGGTTTGTACCAGAGAAGCACGACGACACGAGACATTAAAGTGCGACAGGTTTGGACCACGCCCCCACCACACATTTTACCTTCATCTGGACCAGAAAACCTGTTAAAATATAAAATACACTTCACCAACGAGCAGATTGTGACGAAGGAAATGTGTCAAAATCCCTCTGGTGACGTCACTCTGATGATGTCACCCCCATGACGTCACCCTGAGGTCACCCCGATGACGTCACCCCGATGACGTCACCCCGATGACGTCACCCCGATGACGTCACCCCGATGACGTCACCCCGATGACGTCACCCCGATGACGTCATGCTGATTTCATTTCTGAGACGAGAGACATTAGAGGAGTGTCGGACCAGTCGACCACATGGTTGCTCGGTAACAGTTATGAAATTCCTCAGTGTGATGTCATGATTTACAACCAGGAAGTAAAAAGTAAACCAAAAAATTGCCAAATTTAGACAAAGAATAGCACATTTTTTAGAAAAGTTTTAAATCTAATGATCTTAAGTGTGTTTTAGTCAAATGAGTCGTCCAACCTGTCCAAGGCTCTTTAAACTGAACGAAGAAAACGAGGAAGGAGGAAGACGAGGAAAATTAGGAAGACTAGGAAGACGAGGAAGACGAGGAAAATTAGGAAGACGAGGAAGACGAGGAAGACGAACAAGACGAACAAGACGATGAAGACGAGTGAACCCGCCGTGTCTCTGACGTCACCTGATAAAGTGTCTGGTCTGAGGAGTGAACAGCTGCATGGTTCATCTGCTTTTTCTTAAATGTTTCTAAAACAGTTCCTCTTTAGGTTCTTTTAAGATGTTGGTTCAGACGGTGGGATTCAGACATCAGGAGCACTCGGAATGACATTTTTCAGAAATGTTTGTAGTTTCATAGTTTTCATCGTCTTTGGGTTTTGTTTCTTGTTCTGACGATGAGGCGCATGTGCTCAAAGGATTCTCCTTGTCTCCTTTCTCTTTTTCCTTGCCCCCTTCTCTTGCTTCCTTGTCTCTGTCCCCCCTCTCCTTCTCCTTCCTCTCTTCCTCCTCCTTCTCCTCCTCCTTCCTCTCCTTCTTTTCCTCCTCTTTCTTCTCCTCCTTCTCCTCCTCCTTCCTCTCCTCCTCCTTCCTCTCCTCCTTCCTCTCCTCCTCCTTCCTCTCCTCCTCCTTCCTCTCCTCCTTCCTCTCCTCCTCCTTCCTCTCCTCCTCCTTCCTCTCCTCCTCCTTCCTCTCCTCCTTCCTCTCCTCCTCCTTCTCCTCCTCCTTCTCCTCCTCTGCCTGCAGCTCCAGTCGGGCCATGAGTTCCTCCAGTTTTTGGGCCTTGCGGAGTTCGTTCTGTTGGATGATGGCGCACAGATGTTCGGTCAGCTGCTCCTTCAGCTCCGTTTTCTTATGAAGCTCCAGTTTAGCCGCAACAAACTCGGCCTCGGCCTTTTCATAACGTTTTCTGCAACAAAGACGAGAGACGGGTCAGAGGAGCAGAGCAAGAGGAGATAATAATAGCAGTAGTACCTTGCAGTAGTGTAGTCCCAGCTGGCTTGCTCGATTCGGCCTCGGAGGATGGAAATGTCATTGGACACCATGTCGTCCAGAGTCTGGAGCTCCTTCTGGATCTTCTGGAGCTTCATGGTTTCAGCTCGAGTTTGCTTGGACCTGAGGAACATCAAAGGAACATGAGAGGAACATGAGAGGAACATCAGATCCTCAAAACATCAGAAGAACATCAGGGAAACACCAGAGGAGCATCAGAAGAACATCAACGTGCTGATGCACCTCTCACTTTTCCACTGTCACCATCGCGTCTGTGTGAAGCACAAATATCAGCACTTTCTCAGACTGTAGTGAAAATGATGTCCCCTCAGAATCAGACCTGGAGCAGCTGTTGTCACTGCTGTTGTGTCTTAACCTGTGAAGTCGCACGTGCCAGGCCACGTGTTCACCGAAACCAGACACACACAGATATATCGGCTGGCGATATTTGTACTTTTTAAGACTATTGGCTATAAATCAGACCTATTCTACAAACTGTTGGGGAGATGTCGGGGAGATGTTGGGAGGTTGAGGAGATGTCGGGGAGATGTCGGGGAGATGTCGGGGAGATGTCGGGGAGATGTCGGATGGAGATGTCGGGGAGATGTCGGCGAGATGTCGGCGAGATGTCGGCGAGATGTCGGCGAGATGTCGGCGAGATGTCGGCGAGATGTCGGCGAGATGTCGGCGAGATGTCGGCGAGATGTCGGGGAGAGGTCGGGGAGTGGTTGGGGAGATGTTGGGGAGATGTTGGGGAGATGTCGAGGAGATGTCGAGGAGAGGTTGGGGAGATGTCGGCGAGATGTCGGGGAGAGGTCGGGGAGTGGTTGGGGAGATGTCGAGGAGAGGGGAGATGGGGGAGATGTCGGGGAGATGTCGGGGAGATGTCGGGGAGATGTCGGGGAGATGTCGGGGAGATGTCGGGGAGATGTCGGGGAGATGTTGGGGAGATGTTGGGGAGATGTTGGGGAGATGTCAGGGAGATGTCAGGGAGATGTCGGGGAGATGTCGGGGAGATGTTGGGGAGATGTTGGGGAGATGTTGGGGAGATGTCGGGGAGATGTCGGGGAGATGTCGGGGAGATGTCGGGGAGATGTCGGGGAGATGTTGGGGAGATGTCGGGGAGATGTCGGGGAGATGTCGGGGAGATGTCGGGGAGATGTTGGGGAGATGTTGGGGAGATGTCGGGGAGATGTTGGGGAGATGTTGGGGAGATGTTGGGGAGATGTCGGGGAGATGTCGGGGAGATGTTGGGGGAGATGTTGGGGAGATGTCGGGGAGATGTCGGGGAGATGTCGAGGAGAGGTCGGGGAGAGGTTGGGGAGATGTCGGGGAGATGTTGGGGAGATGTTGAGGAAATGTTGAGGAGACGTTGAGGAGACATTGAGGAGAGATGCGTGAAGACAAACTCACTTCTCGGCGATGGTCTTGGCCAGCAGAGCCTTCTTCCTCTTGTTCCTCTCCTCCATCTCCTTCTGTTGAATCTGCAGCAGCTCCAGACGACTGCGCTCACGTCTGAAAACACATTAAAAACACATTTTAAACAGATTTAAGTTC
>JAIEZT010000817.1:0-30503 GCA_019594935.1 Periophthalmus modestus | reverse complement strand
TGAGCATTGACAGAGTCTTACAGCTAAAACTTAAGGGAGGGTTCAATAGGCCCCAGGAGAGATTGCAAAATGCTCAAACTGCATGGATCGACAATTGGCACCCTCGTTAAGTGGGTGAGGCTTTACACACCCAAAACATAGCTATCACTTAACAGCTGTGTGGCTGTTTTCTTGATGATTTACGTTTTTGGGGTTGCCACGGTTCATTTGGGAGAAAACTGGTGCTGGACCGCTGGTGTGCGTACATCGTCATGGTGTACCCTGTGGTGTGATTGTAAGGCTCTGGGGGGACAACATCACCAACACTACCACCCCGCCGCACCCCTACGCCCCCCCAACTCCATCTTCATGGGTCAGTCAACATGAATCACACGCATTACACGCACACGTTTATTTTGTTTAATTGCACCTAGTTTACACGTTGACGCTCGTATCTTTTCTAAAAGGACCTGAAGCAAGACTAGGCATAAACTTAAAGCTTTCGATTATAGACAAGATGATGGGACCAATGAACTAAGGATATTACTTAACTAAATCCAGGTGTAAACAGCTAATACAAAAGGACTAAAACTAAAAACCTAGTTTGGTAACTTTTCAAATTTTTGAAAACTGTGTCAGAACCAGATTGAAGTGGTGACTGTTCAAAAGCTGTTGATCAATAACTATTCCAGGACTAAATCGATTCTTTTCTTGGACCTGAACCAGTGTCTAAACTTTTAATACTAATCTATCAGTGGTGGTAAAGATACTATTGTAGCTTTAGTTGTCTCGGGGCCAGACGGATGGCAAGAAAGCACATCTACCACATAGGCTCCTCTGACCACAACCAAACACTCACGCACATTCTATTAAACTCGTGGGTGATGAAGCGGACGAAAGAAACAACGAGAACAAATGGGGATTTTAAACCAGAATGTTTAAGACTAAATCAGGGTCCTAAACCAGTTTCAGTGGTTAAAATGGGGGGGGGGGTAGGGGGGGGACCCCCCTTGTTGTCTTGTTTTTAAAAAAAAAAAGGCACCATGTAACTTTTATAATAGGAGTCTCCAGTGAAGGTGTATTGGTTGTACTAGTATGTTCCACAGTATGCAGTAGGACTGAACATTATGCATGTCTATGTTAGTTTTAACGGATCCTAAGTCCATTATAACATCACTTAAAGATCACAGAAAGGAAATTGTTTGGTATAATATAAAATAGATTTTACTTGAGGACTGATGGGACTAAAACCTAAGGTCTAAAAAACCAGTTCTAAATGTGGGTTTTCTTGTGCCTGCAGTTGCTCGTTGGTGGTGTGGCTGGCCTAGTGTGCTGAGGTCGTCTTAAGGACTGTGTAATGTTGATCTGGGAGGGAACAAGTGGCGCAACCCTGTCCCCCGCTTGCTGGCGAGCATAATGCGTATCGCCACTGGAAGGAGGAGCTGGCAGCAACTTCACGAATGATGCGCTATATCAGAGGACATAACCCATAGTGTTGCACAATTCTATTTGATAAAGATTGATGAATGCAGTATTTCGTATGTTTTAAATACAGTAAACACCCCCAGTAGTTATGTCGGTTCTGCTCGGTCCCTGACTCGGGCCTGATTTTCTTTTTCACATAATCTGAGCAAAAGTGTCTTGTCTCAGTACAGATATATTATGGAGGCTCTTAAGGAAAAACAAAAAAAGGTCAAGCTGGGTTACTGTCGCATTAATTTTCAATTAATCAGGAAGCAGTGCAGTTAGAAGGCTAGTTGTTGTTAGCTTGAGCATGAGTGTTGTGAAAAAAACTTAATAAACACTCATTGCCAATAAATAATGAGGATGCTCTGAATGCCATACGGGTAGGTTGAAGAATAAATTTGGCACACTTACCAACCGTTTAAAAAATGAACTAGTTTTGTTTGTTCACAGTTTAACTGGTCAGGTCCAGTGCCTTTTAAAACTGAATGTGTCCCAAAAAAAAACTTCAAAACATGGGTCGCGTTACGATTAAATATTTAAACATGTTCATATCAAATATTAGCTCTAAACATTGGCCAGTTGCAGTTGGTTCAAATACCTGACATAGAACCAAATGCAATTGTCAAGGTTTATAAAAATGTTGTGTTAATTATTTTCATTTTATATTTGGTCAATCTCTGTAAGATGGAAAACCTAAAGATAACTAGAATTTTTTTCAGACACTAAACAACAATGCCAAAATTCACAAGTGTCTCAAAGCAGGCTATAGATTTTTGTTCACACACTCTCTTTACTTTTTCAGAATTTTTCATAAAGACCTGTCTGATTTGTTCCTGACATTCCAATTTTGTTTTGTAATTAAAGGTTTCTTTGTTATACTAGACCTACTTTGAGGAATATATTATAGTGTATCACTTTTACATTCATTACATATTTAAAGAGGGGTATTATGCTAAATACATGTTTGTGGTTTTTCTGCCATGTTATAATAATGTGCTTCGTCATCAAAAACACAAGCCTACAGAGGTTTCATATGTCATCCATGCATGTTTGAGTGATTTTAGCGATCTCTTCACGGGTCCTATTGAAACCCTCATTATGGTTGGGCTGTAAGAGATTCTGTCCAAAACTCCGCCCACAAGCAGGACGTCACCCATGCTACCACATGAGAATTCTCCAATAAAACATACAGAATCCATGATACCAAAACTGTACACAGCAAACTTGACAAATTCTGATGCGATGTGTGCAAGTAGTTTCAGCAGTAATAATACCCATAGAAGTAAAATACCCCCCTCTTTAAAGTCTGTTTTTCACTGTTTTTGTGCACAATATGCTGCTTGTACTTTGAAAAATAGAGGTTGGTTTGAGGATTCATTACGTACTTTAGAAATAGGAATACAGTTTTTTGTGATGCTTTGTAAGGCATGTGGGTAACAGCATGTACAAAAAACTTTAATTGAAGGAGCTATATACACATGTCTTTATACACCAGCGCGTTGTTTACAATATATTTTTTGTTTACATAATTTTTTTGGTTTAACCTTATTGAAGGATCTTTTAATTTGTGTACCACTAAATGCCTTTTTACTATACAGCTGTATCATTTGGAAAATTATGCTTCAATTGCTAGGAATAAATATAAACATAGTAGAAATGGAAGTATTGGTTTCTGAAAGTATGCTCTGTGTGCCACTAACAAACTGTTGCTAATGTTACTTATGGACACTACACACCATATATATATATGCATTTGTTTTGTAGTTATTTTGTGTGTTCAGTTTGTGCATATGAATAATAAATACACATGGGAAACCAATGTTTTTGGTAAAGTTATTAAACTATATTGCAGATAGCACATGTACAGTCGCCCTGTAACCTAATGTACATAAGTATGAGTTTCATAATAAGAATGGAGAAAAGGAACTAGTGGATTAGGAAAAGAAATACATTTAAGTTGGTGTATTGACCGTCTGAACAGCAGATTTACAGATTCACATCAGCAGATGATACATGCAGCACATGCAGACCTGGAAACAAGCAGGTGGAGGCCCTCCTCCAGGGTTTATGGAGATGCAAGCCGGACACATGTTGTTCTGGTTTTCAAGTTAATAAAAACCAACTAAATCAAAAAAAAAAACAAACATGCTTTTATTTTTGTCTATTTTTTGAGAAAAGTTACACTGTATTGTATTCTGTAAAAGATCAAACACTACTATTATTGCCTGTAATAGTGTTATTATGCCTATTACATATGCGTTTTTTTTTTTTGACAAAAATAGACTAAAATAAAAGTTTGTCTGTCTGTTTCATTCTTATTAGACTGAAGGAGGCTCTCCTCCATCTTGTTTCCATGGAAATGCTTTCCTTTTGCTATAATATTTCACAGTATGGCATGAAAAGGCATCTGTCTCCATGGAGAATGTTCTGAAGTTTTGGTTTTAACTATTTCCATGTAATCATGCAGATGACATGCCACCACCCAGAAAAGCTCCATACTGTACCTTTAAATTAATATCCTATAGTAAAACATGCACAAGAAATTATTTTTATTTTGCCTATGTCTTTATTTCATTATTTCAGTCATAAACGCCTTACAAATATTGGATGGAAATAATAAAAGTCTTCCTTACATATGTAAGTGGGCGGGTCTTAAGCACGGCTGACTTTTTTTTGGCACGCACCTCTGATTTCTATTGGCTGTCAGGAGGAACAAAGCTGTCAATCACCGCTAAGACTCTGTAGCCCCGCCTCCACGCTCTCGCGCGTCAAACAAGAGCCACGCGCCTCCTCGGTGATACTTCTACGGTGTGCACGAGACCCTGTGCAGCTTCTAAAGGACAGCGGCGCGGTGAGAGAAAAACTAATGCACTTTACACTTTATACACCTTAAAACAGTTTCTGGCATGTCATGAGATAAAAAAAATTTAAAAACTAAATAATGTTATGTTCCCACTGCGTGTATATAATTAAATTGCGCAAACCACGTGTTATTTTTGGATACTTCAAAACATCAAATGTGCGTTTAAAAGAAAAGAAGTAAATTTCCGAGATAGTAGATCTTTAATTAGTTTATTTTCCGTATTGTGGTGTGTTTTGAAGTGAGATGGTCTGTGTGGGTGTGGTGTGTGGAGCCCTTGGTGGTGGGATAATGCTCTAAGTCTGACTAAGCTTCAGTTTCTCTGCTTCTATCTCCCACACGCTCCATGTCTTAAACACACAATACTTAGGAAGTTGGTCTATAAGATTCAGTTACAATTAGGGCTGCAAAATATATATAAATAACACTACATCTGATGAAACTGGGCTGCAACAATTAATCGACTAATCGTGCCTAGTCGAATATAAAAAAATAGTTGTAGTTGTTTTCTGAAATTCTTATGTGGACTTTCCTCTACAACATATGTCCAAAGCCCTCTTATAACAAGACTGTGACATTAAATCAAAAGAGAGTCACATTTCTGTTTAAATATGTAAATATTCTCTACTTGTCTCCATATTTATCCTTGATTTGGTTGATAAGATGACTTTAAAATCATACTTGCAGCCTTATTATTATCCTGTGTCCTAAATTAGCCTTGATTTTAATGGAACACAAACAGTAAGCGCCCACTCTGGGTCCACAAGTAAATTTTCCATTAATTTTTCCAATAAAAAATTAAAAATATTAAGAGTTTTAAAGGCATAATGGAGGCTCACTAGGGCTGCCTGGTAAGTGTTTTATTACTTAGTAGTTTCTAAAGTTTCAGAAACAGATTTTGAATCAAATTATAGGTCTTGTGGTCATTAGTTACCACATAGCTGATTAGCCCTGAGCTTTCAAACTTTTAATATTATTTTATTTTGGAAAGTGTATGAGAAAATTGAATTTACTTCTGGAACCGGGGGGTGGACAGTCACTGCTGAGCTCTAGTTTTTTGTTTTTTTTTTTCTAGTTTTTTTTTTGTTATTAGTCAGTTAAAAACTAGTAAATTACCCAAAGACATTTTAGTTTCAATATCAAAAAGTATATCAAAATACTGTGATAATAATGATTTTGCAGTATACTTTTACCATTTTATTACCAAATGTGGTATCCAAAGCACTGTGGACACATAACAACAACAGCAAAATTAGAAATAATAAAAAATTGATTAAAAAAAAAAAATAATAGCGTATTTAATTAATTTACAGATGGATTAGACAAGGACAATATGGAAAATATGTTAGGATTAAGGATGCACAATCATTTTGCTGTGATATTTTTGACATGTATTGGAGAAACTTTTTTAAATGTGCTGAAAAGGAGGTTGTGTAAAATTTAGGAAATAAATATAAATAAATATAAAGCTCTGGTTTAGTGCTTCTGTCATTGATTCTGCAGATGTGATATGATATGTTTCCCTTTCTCTTATCCTCTTCTGGATCTCAGGTCATTTTAAAAAATCAAAGCTGCAAAAAAAAATGGTGAAATAATAAGTGAAATAAAGTTACAAATAGAATAAGACAGGATATTCTTGAACAAATGTTGCATTATTATTTTCTGATGTGTGGTACTTGGTGGCACAGTTAAAGGACCCACACGTTACTGTCGCTCACTGACTCGGTGGCGGCCACAGCTAACCTACGAGCGAAGTGCAGGTTAGCGGAGCTGCACAGATGGCTCTCGCGGGAGATTACCTTAGCCACAGATTAGCTTCATTATCACAGTGACTGCTTACACACATGACTGAATGTTCACTCAAAATGTCAATCACTAGTTGAAGGTGCTGTTCAACGAGGCACTGCTGTTGTTTTAAATGTTATGCTGCTAAATTACCTCTGCTAAGTAACAGGCCAACGCTTCACTGCTAACAAGCAGCTTATTTAATTTGTTTGTGATTATTTTGTTTTTTAGTTGAAAAATGGCTGTAATTCTATACGCTAAATTTTTGTTTTAGTGTAACTGTGTAAGTACAGAGGAGCTGTGGGCGGGGATAAGGGGCAGGTGAAATCAGAAAGCCACAAACATGGGACAGTACAGAATTTCTGCAACAAACATGCTTAATACTTTGAAATACAGCTCTGAGTAAGTCAAAGTGGGACTAAACACCTAAACTCCACCCCCAACAACAAATTTCAAATAGAGCAGCTAAAACAGGGGTGTCCAAACTATGGCTCGGAGGCCAAATGCGGTCCTCAGACGGGTTTTTTTTTTACCAAATTAAACTATTTCTATCACTATATCCTGAAATATCACATTGCAGTGTGTTACAGACCTAAAATGAATGTGTTTCAAGCCTTATTAATACACAGCGGCTCTGTCAAAGCTGTGTATAAAGCACCGCACTGTATTGATCATCAGTCTGTGGCCCTCTGCTTCAAATATGTTTTGAGATGTGGCGATAAAAAAAGTTTGGGCACCTCTGAGCTAACCTGATGTCACCAAGTACCTGAAATTGCTGTAACCACTGGAGCCAGGACACACACAGTCTAAGTTGATTTAGTGTTTAGTTAATGAGTATATATAGTATTAGTATATAAGGACTGTCGTTGTTTATGAAGGGCCGCATATGGAAACATGGACCATGTGGAGGGTCATATTTATTTTTTTTTCTTAAGTTACTTTTATCTGAGGTTTTAAAGTGCCACCAAAACTTTATTTAGACTCAGAACTATAATATCAGGTCTACCTCAAAGCAAAATGGTTCATTACTTGGTTCATTATAATGGTAGAGAATTTGAAACTACCAGTAAAAAGTACCTCCCAGGATAATGTGGGCCAGTTCAACAGAAAAATTGTCCTGATGGCATATGGACACCTCTGGTATATAGTATTAATAGTATTATTTCCATGTGTACCTTTTACTTTTATTGAAGTTTATTTTTTTGTAGTTTTTTTGCATCATTACTTGTATTTGTAATTGAATCCATTATTAGTCATGTAACTGAACTTTTACAAATGTCCAGTAGTAATGGTATTTCCACCATTAGTGTCTTAACAGCTTCATCATAATAATTTTCAATTTTGCTGCACCGTGCTGCCCTGCTACTAAACCATGTCTAAAATGTCATGTTTTGTCGTCTGTGTTCCAGGTGGTTTTGCTGATGCTCTTGTCCCTTGTTCTTGTTGTCTGGAGCAGTTGGAGCAGAATAAGTGGGTGTGGACTGGTCTAAATATCAGAGGCTGGAGTCCTTTCTCCTCTGACCCACAGCCCACACTCTGTACCAGGTCAGTGCTCCTCATGTGTGTGTCACTGGAACAAAGCTACGCATACAGTTTATAACACTTTTGTTTAACACTTCAAAGCCACCATTTAACTCAATCACTAGCGTATAGGTTGCATTCACGTGGCAACACAACATTTTTTGTGACTGAGCTGGAGACAGGTCGCTTTTCTACGGTGGGAATTTGCTGTTTAACTGTCAGATTTGTTGATCTGGTTTATGGTTAATATCTTTATTTTCTGGGCCTATCCATAATGAAACAAAAAAGTTGAACGTCTCCTCTGTCAGTATAAATAACAAAAGTGACATTGTTGTTTTCGCAATTCAGAAAGAAGTGCCATTATTCTATCCCATATATGTGATTGTTGTCAGCTGAAAGAACTTTAAGGCTTAAGATTAAAATATGACTTTGTGGAGCCAATTTGGTACACTTTATTATTATGGGGAGTGTGTCACCTGCATTGGACCCATACTTCAGTGCCACTGGGGCAATCGGTTAGGAGCAGTAGGACCCATCTCACATCTTGGAGCTAGTCTTGGTGCATGTTTTGGGTTCATGAGGGAAATCGAAATGCTGAAGGAAACCACCCAAACCATACATCGGGGAGCGGACCCGGAGTGTGCATTGGTTTTGGGGGGGGGGGGGGGGGGGGGGGGGGGGGGCGGGGGGGGGGGGGTGGGGGGGGGGGTGCTGGGGGGGGGGGCGCGGGGGGGGGGGGGGGGGGGGGGGGGGGCGGGGGGTGGGGGGGGGGGGGGGGGGGGGGGGGGGGTGCGGGGGGGGTGGGGGGGGGGGGGGTTGGGGGGGGTGCGGGGTGCCTGGGTGGGTTGGGGGGTTCGGGGTGGGGGGGGGGGGGGGGTGCGCGGGTGGGGGGGGGGGGGTGTGGTGTGGGTAGGTGCTTGGGGTGGGGGGGGGGGTGGGGGGTCCGGGGGGTGCGCTGGGTGACGGGGGGGGGGGCATGGGGGGGGCATAATGGGGGGAGAAAAGGGAAACATGCAAAATACACACAGAAAGGCCCGGGCGACCCGGAGTGTGGTGGGGTGTGGGGGGGGTGCTGTTGTATTTAGATGTGGGTCAGGGGCCGGCGCTTGGGGCCACTCTCACTGCTGCTATTTCCAGGTCATCAGCTGCAGACAGAGACCAGACTAGAGACCGGAAAACCAGAGACCAAAGACCAAAGATCAGACTAGAGACCAGACCAGAGACCAGGACTATAGATCATGTATTCCTGTCAAAATACATAGAAAGGATCTGTTGCTGTATTTGTGCAATTCCCACCAACACAACCTATTGCTGGAGCAGTATTGTATTATTTGAAGGAGCCCATGTTCAGAAAGACTGTCAGTTTGTTTTTAGAAATTTTGCCGTGCAGTGTGTTTAGGGTCTAACCCAAATGTAGTGAAGACAAACTGCCATTGACATCAAACACATCCAGGAGCATTAGCATTTAAGAGAAGACTGAAATATGAACTACTAAACTGACAGTATATTTTTTAGAATAGGTTTATATCGAGGTCTACAGTAAAATGCTGGACCAGTGTGGGCAACACCACAATAAAGCAGCAAGAGGAGGAATATTTTATTGATTGATAATTATAGCTAAGTAAAAAAGTCTGTGTTTATAATGCACAATTTCTGTCTATGTATCTTAAAGGCGTTGTAGTGTTGTTCACGTTTTTACTTCCTTAAAAATATGAACAGAACTACAGTATATTTCATTTTAAACGGTTTGGAGCAGTCCAAAGGTATTCTTCACTTACCTTTTTGTATTCTGAGTATCCTAATTCTTCACCATGAGTTTATAAGCACTTTTGACAACTAGACACCAGAGCAGAGTTTTGCTGTCGCTGTAAAGCTAACAACAACTAGCAAGCTAACACAAACTTCCTGATTATCAGACTATAAAATGCCTAATAATTAGCTGCAAACTGCGAGCAGCGGACATATTATGACCTCATGAGCTGATTATAAAATGTATCTATAAGACAAGACAAATACATGGAAACAAATCTCCAAGCTCCAAACCAGTACATCATAGACATAGTGAACACAGAGGTGGTCAGGACAGGACTGACCCACTGACACAGTTAGTCATATGATCTGTGAGGAAGTAACACACTCCATCTTACATGAGACAGAGACAGGTCCACAGACAGCAGCTGCTCCTGTCAATGAGGGACAGGTGCAACAGGCCCAAATCGTTACATCTTTAATTACCCTCTTTATTTAGTGTGGAACTTTTAGATGGTTGCTAAAATGCGCTCTTAACATGACCCAGGTGACCCAGAACACTTCTGTTACCAAGAATAGACCCGGACTAAATCAGGTCTACACCAGGATTCAAACAGGACTAAAACAGGTCTCGGTATCTTGGTTGAAGGATTTCCTTGGCAAGGTTTCCAGGTTTTCCACTTCAAAATCATCAATCTTAAGTGCACCAAACATTTAAAATGACCTAGGTCTGTTTTTCACATTTTGAAGATCATAACAATCAAATACAGCAAATCTATAGCTAAACCCAAAACATGCACCATAGGTAAAATCCCCCAGCTAAGGCAACCCCGATCAAGCCTGGCACAAGGTCTGGAGATGGGTCCCACAGGTTGCCCCAGTGGACAAATATCCCTATGGGTACAATAAAGGCTAACCTAATTAAAATATAATGTAATGTATTTCAAAAACTGATTAGAATTGTATTAAAAACAATGTAATTTTTCTGAACAAACTAGTCTTTTTAAATTGTATTTTATTCTCTGTGTGTTCTCCAGGACACCATGGAGGAGGCGGAGCTGCTGAAGGAGCGTCTCCAGGCCATCACCGTGAGTTTACACACGTGCCGTGAATAAAATCAGATAAGATAAGAGAACCTTTATTTGCCCTACAATGGGAAAATTCTAGTGTTGTAACGCAAAGTTCAAGAAAAGTAGGAGGATCAAAATATGTAATCAAAAATCCAAACAATGATAAGTGTTAAAAATAGAGTTTAAATCTAATCAGTCCAAGTGGAATATTAGAAATACTTTGAACAGAGCTGAGATGCACAAATGTCTGTTGTCCACTAATTAAATTCTTGGTCGAATGAAGACATGTCCTGCCGATCAATTAGTCAACTAAAAGGGGGCGTGGCAAAACCTCTCAAAAATATTACATATCCCTATACGTCTGACCCAAACTGCACTTACAAAACTACACCTGCAGTTCATGAAAAACACAACTTTTTATGGAGAAAAAAGTACTAGTTACTGTTACCTTTTATAGTTTTGGAAAATGCTATATTTACAAAATAGCAATGTATTAACATGTTTTATAAGTTTCACTTTCGTTTTTGACTCACAATCAGTGTCCGTCCTGCTAATAAAACTACTGCACATCACACCAGGTTTGTCAAGTTGTTGTATTTTTTGTATATTTATGGAGAATTGTGTGGGAGCATGGGTGACGTAAACCTGTGGGCTGAACATTACACAGAATCTTAAAGCTGACCATAAGAGGGGTTCAGACATGTTTTGATGAGGGAACAACATTATAACATGGTAGAAAGCACCAAAAAATCGATATCCCCTCTTTTATCTGCCTTTTTAAAAATAAATACTAAAATATACCAAATCTTGAGCTAACTCACTCGTAAACTTCTCCTTTTCTGCTTTTGTTCTCATAATCTGAATAAAATGTGTTGACTAATACCAATTTTGGTTGACTACGACACCATTGACCGATTGATCGACTGAAGACCTGCCCCTAGGCCTGTCACGATAATTACTACATCGACTTATCAATATATGAAAACTGGAACAGTATTTTTGGGGCCAATATTTATCATTTGTACATTTTCTTTACACTACTGGGAAATTTTTGGTTATGTTTTGACTATATGATAAGATTTAAGCCATAAAATGTTGAATTAATAACTTCTTTGACTCGTTACAGATGCAAATTAATCACTGTGTTTCATTCTGATATGTATTTATTGCAGCTCATATTTTTTAACAAGATTGTACATTTAGAGTAGTTTTTGTGATTTATATTTACTCTTGCGTTATTGTGTCAGTGGCATAAATTAGGTTCTATATTTACTTCAGCAATACATCGAACTTCAAAAATGTTTTATCATGACAGGCCGACCTACAGCCCTACAAAAAGTATCAAAATAATAAAATACAACACTGTACAAGTAGAGTAAAACTATACGGTTACAAAACTATTATGTACAATAAGTGGCTCTGATTCTGAGTATGTACAGTGCAGCAGTAGGACAAACAGCAGCTAAAGTGTCTTCAGTATTCCACAGATGATGATTTGTATTATGTTACAGCCAGTGATGGGAAGAATACTTTGAAAATGTATTTAGTAATAACTGAATACCTGCATTAAGATATATTTTGTAACATATTCTGACACATGGCCCAATCACAGACAGAATTCTGAATACTTAGAATACTTTCATGCTTTTTTGTGTTTGTGTTTTTTTGTGAGAATGAAAAATCAGAGCTGTTTTATATATTTTTCTCACTGATTATGAGCAGTTTGAAGCCTAAACTGTGAGATCAAGTGCCGCTATGTACTCCTTTAATTTGAGGAAAGTGACTGTATTCTGAATCCCACCAAATGAAAAAATAACTGCACAGGATTACATAAAAAAAAAAAATAGGGTGCTGCAGACTGCGTTAATAGTGTTAATAGTCTGTGTGTGTGTTTGTGTTGTAGGAGAAGCACCGTATTCAGGAGGTGATCCGGCACACAAAGAAACAGGAGCTGGACCAAGAGAAGCTCAAACTCAAACATTTGAAGGTGACCAGTCATAAGTTAAAAACCCTGTATCAGATTTTTTCCCTTGTATTTAAGCAAAATGCATCTCGCCCCAGTACAGATGTATCATATTAGCAGCTCTTGAGGTCAAAATATGTCCAGTGCATGCTGTCTGTAAATAATTATTAAATAGTGCACATTAGCATGCTAGTTGTTGTTAGCATTAATGTGATAGTATAGTTCTGCTCTGGTCTGGAAAAGGGCTTATAAAATACCGATTTCTATACCGCGATGATAGTAAAAAACATTCTTTATTTGGACAATAGAATGTGATTATCAACATTAAATCATAGTACTTTCTTTTATATTACCATGTGGCCTTATATCTTTAGGTTCCATACTGGTCCATGGGCGTATACTGCGCTATGTGTCTTATATTTGTTCTGATACAGCTCAAGATCATTCTAAAGCTTCAGAACACGTTTATTTCTGTCCTGTGAATATGATCTTTTTAGTATTAATACCTGCACAAATGAATATCTAGTTTCGTTACTAGTTTTTCACATTTTTAAGACAGTAAATATCAAGTACTAAACCAGATCTAAATTGGGACTAACCAGATCTGAACCAAACCAGGTGAACACAAGGATTTAACCAAGTGTAAGCAGCATTTATATTGATTGTCCCTTCCTGTGTTACCTTCAGAAAAAGTCTCTGAGGGAGCAGTGGTTGCTGGACTCCACCTCCCACAATGCACCTGGCTCTGCCTCCTCAGAGCAACAGACCCGCTCCCTCCTGCTCAGCATCTACAGGTATGAGCTCTGAGAATGTGCTGACCTCCAGGCATGTGCTGCTGTCACCTCTGACCTCTGACCTTTGACCTGATAGGATTGAGAAGGAGATCGAGGCCCTGGAGAGAGAGGAGGCCATCGTGTCCAAGAACGAGAGCTTCATCCTGGAGCGGCTCAGAGCGGTGGAGAAGAGCACGCAGGACATCATCAAGGTAGTGCTGCTGTCTGTTTCAGTGGAGATAACCTTGTGACACCACAAGGCAAATTTACAGGTCAGATCGGTGGAGAGGCGACCCCGGTCTCAGTAAGAATGCATATTTTTCAAGGCATTTTTAGCAATGGCAACACCTGTGATTAAATAAATAAAAGATTGGCACATTTAATGCCAGTCAGTACTCCAGGTGGATGGTGTGTTGTTTACATATTTACATCATATTTTTAAAGGAACCATATGTAATATTTTAATTTAAAATTCCATAAACATGATATGTGTCCCCAGATATGAGATAAACACTTTCAAATCAAATATAGCTTTTTCTGATAATATTTCTAATGCTGATTTATTCATAATTACAAAAACATTGGACATGATGACCAAGTTATTTTGTGTTTTTGTTCTCAAGACGGTTATCCAGTCAGAAATTAGAATGAGCCTCACATGAATTTCTCATTCAGGTTGCCAGTTTCAACACTGAAATCCAGTTGGTTTAAACCTAAAATGCCTCTCTCTGATCTGAACAGTCACTCCCTAACCTCCAGCACCTTCAGCCAATCATGAATAAGTGCTAGTGCAGCCTCTGCAGCTCAGGGAGTGAATTGGAAGGTTCCAAGCTTTCACATGAGGCCTGTCCATATACTGGGAATGAGAAAAAACTTGTATGTGTCCTCTGTCTACAAGTTAAATTACTGGCAATCCTGGTTCAGTTGTTACTGTTTCACCTTTCTTAAAACCATAAGAGTGCAGGCTACATACAGTAATTTTTAAATACCTTTGACCAGTTTTAGAGAACTTTTTGCTTTGCTTTTAGAGACGAGAAGCATTCCAGAGTGAGGAAAGGATTCTTGCTGGTAAATTGTTATGAACTGCATTGTAGCTCATGTGTATGTTCTTTTGTGCTGCAGGAGGCCCATGACAACTTTGTCCCTGGTAAGTCCCACATCCTCTCTCAGCCTGGTGCAACTGAAGAATCATTAACCCTCTAACCCTGTCCCTCTGTGTCCCCCTCCTCAAGAGCCCCAACCTGTCGCCACAGCAACCCCACATTTCCCACAATCCCTCACTCCGACAACAAATGACCCAGTTCATCTAGACGCGCCCCCAAGAAAGAGTAGGGTTTACTTTGTTTTAGAGTCTGGAAGTGATTTTAAACTACAAATGGGAAATAAACAAACTTAACTGTGTGTGTTGTGTGTGTTGTGTTAGCGCTGTTTGCCATGGAGATAAATGTGAACAAGAACGTGCGCACAGGAGAGAGCACGGTGCTGTCCACCTCCTGCCTTCCCCCCGAGGACCTGCAGAGTCACCCTGGGCTCAAGGTGTATGACGATGGGCGGAAGTGTGTGTATGCCCTGCATCTGGAGGTAACCCAAGGGGACACACATAGATCTGATGTACTTTTACTGACAAGTACAGGCAAATAGTGAGTAGTAGTATTTGAAAAATAGTTTACTCAAGTAGAAGTAAAGGTAGTAATCCAAACAATTAGTCAAGTAAGAGAAAAATGCAGCTTTCTTTACTTTCTTTTAAAAGAGACATATTATGTAAATGGTCTCATAAACATGTTATACTGATGTTCCCCCTATGTAACTTTTCTAGTGGTGGGTCCACAATCTTATTGTCTCTATAGAAGATGATATTGCTTTATCTAGAATGTATCACAGTATGGCATTAATCTTATCTATCTCCATGGAGAGGAGATGGTGTTATCAGGCCAAGTCAGATCTGTAGGCAAGCCTGACCATAAGAATGCATGTTTTTCAAGGTATTTCAGAGCAGTAAAACACCTAAAATTGAATAAATGCAAAATAGATACGTTTAATGCCACACTCTGGATTCTACTAGAGAAAGCAACATGTCCTCATGGTACAAGCAGATGGTCGAAAATTACTGATAGCAGTTTTACACAGATTACTGAAGTGTTTTTTTTTTCTTTTTTAAAACAACATTTACTTCTAATATAACTATGCAAATATAACCATTTTTCTGTTTGTGTCAGGGCTCAGACCAGAGCAGTGTGTCAGAGCTGTCAGCCTCAGAGGTGGAACAGCTGCTCAAGAGCGCCACCATGCATCGACAGAGGAACCTGCACCACAACGGACACGCCTCTTACTGCCACCAACCCCACCACCCACGCGATCTGCACAGCCTGTACACCAGCCGGCTCTCCCCCAGAGACTGCACACACCTGGGGGAGGAGGAGGATTGCTGGAGAGCCCCTAACCACCACCGCACCGGCCACAAACACAACCAGAGGAACGGGAGGGAGATCCAGAGAGGAACCAGCTTCAAACTGCCCCAAAACAATAACCACTACCCCTCACACCAGCTGCGCAGACACCAGAGCTTTCATAGCAACGGGCACAGCTCATACCAAAACAACCACGCTAATCACACTAACGGCTTCACCCCAAACCGAGCCAATCGCTGCCCCTCTCCGCTATCACATGACCAGGATGTAGTGTCAGCCCATCAGCTAAGCTACACCCCGGCCAACGACATCCCTCTGAGCGATTACATTAGCGTGGATGAGGAAGAGGAGCTGCTCAGCTATAGGCTCCCGCCGTCGTCTCAAGGGACAAGCCCCGCCCCCTCACCCATATTTGGAGAGGACACGAACTACACCATTCTCAACGCAATGGAGACCGGCGAGCCAATCACTGCAGTCTTTATGGGGTTTCAGCCAGCGTCCGACGACAGTGGGCGGGGGCAGGAGTTTGAGGGGGCGTTGAAGGCGGAGCTAGTGATAATAGACGATGACTACGGGAAGGAGAAGGCGGAGATAAAGCAGGAGGCGACAAATGGGAGTGTGGGTGGGGCTAAAGAGAGACGGGCCAGGAGGCGAGTGGGACCAGGTATGAGGAAGCTGCAGGAGAAGCACTGTTGCACGCTGTTGTAGGCTGACATGGTTAAACTTGGAAGTGTGAGTGTGCATGGGACTAACAGCATGCTCATTGACTCTTCCATATGGACCCTCTACAAACTTTAAACGGGGTATTATGGAAAAAAATGTCAATCTTTTGGAGCTTTCTACCATGTTATAACGTTGTTCACTAATCAAAAACATTTCTGAAGAGGTTTTATATGTCATCCACGTATGTTTGAGTATTTTAGCTATCTCTTCTGGCCCTATTCAAATCCTTCTTATGGTTAGCTGCAAGCTTGTGTGCATTGCTCAATCAACCCACGTCACCCATGCTCCCACATGTTTCCCATAAATATATAAAAGCATGATACAAAACTACACAGCAACTTGACAAACCTCATATGATGTGCAGTAGTTCATTAACAGGATGCACACTAATAATCTAAATATGTTATGTGTTAGCAACTAATAACCATAGAAGTAAAATATCCCCTCTTTAAGAATTGAAGCTGTTAGTTAGATCTGAATCATCGCTACCTAAACCCCAGAACCTGCAGCCAACCATTAATCAGGGCTAGTGCAGCCTCCGCAGCTCAGAGAGTGAATTCTGGAGGTTCTGAGCTTTTACGTGAGGCCTGTCCTTATACTGAGAATGAGAAAAACATGTTTGTGTCCTCTATCTGCAGGTTAAGACAGTGAAAAACCAACAACACTACACCAAAGTTACCTTCAAAATATATTTTAAAAAATATTGTTGTTGTTTTTTTTTGTAGCTTGTTTTACTCAGGTAGGTGTGACTGGACCAGCAAGTAACCAGGAGTGGAAAAATTACTGAAAATGTGTTCTTGAGTAAAAACAGTACAGCTACATGGCTAATAATGTACTCACAACAAATAGTGCTGCCAAAAATTTGCACTTAAGTAAAAGCGAAAAGTATGCATGAAAATAATACTACTCTGGAGTATTAGTTACTAGTTACTTTTTATGTTTGGTATAGAAAGAAGCAGAGACAGCCGATAACTTCTATGATTTTTAAAATCTACTCAAAAAAGTACAATTACTCCAACAATCTACTCAATACAGTAACGAGTATTTGTAATTTGTCACTTTGCACCTCTGTTGACTGGCTGTCTGTTGATTTTCAGTGCAGTCAAACCAGGAACTACCACAGCTCTGGTCTGTAGGTTTTTTCTGCCCAAACCACCTTAAACATCATGCTATCTTGTTTTAACTACAGTATTTCCCTTATATTAGTTTACAGTACCTTTCCTTTACCTCCCTCTACTGGAGAATGCTTGAAACAACACGCTTATATTCATGAGTCTACTCCTCATTAATAACAGACCGTGGAGTAGTAAAGAAACTGTGGGTCAAAGATGGTAAGTCAAATTGAAAAAAAAAGTAATTAAAATAAATAAAACGTAACACAAGAGTAAACATTTTACTGTTTTAAGTACTACTCAAGTATGTGATATTACTGTAATGTCATCAGATTGACCCAATAAAATAAAAAAATATATAAATCATAGTGAAAAAAATTTAATTAAAAATTAACTCAGCATCAATTCTTTGTATATCAGATGTAAATATGCAATTCATTTATGTAATAAGACCTTCATAATACCTTTATGTTTTATTTTTCAACATTTCCCCATTTACCTACTGTTCTGGGGCTCCCTCTTCTGGACTCATTATGTAAATGCTACTTCAGGAACACCCCATTTTTTAAACTGTTCTTAAAGTCATTATAAAATGGTGACTATCATGTTGACTTGTGCTATGGATGGACTACTTTTGATACTAGACTGGTTTTGTACTACGTTTAACCCCTGTCCTGTGTGAAGCCTGTTTAATGTTACTGATGAGACAGTAATAAAGTGTGATGGACGCAAACAGCACGAGCACTTCACTGCCTCTTGGAAATGTCACGCTTCATGTTGGGCTGCTTCAAAGCATCAGCTCTGTCTAATTATCCCATATGACAAAACACATTACAACTAATATTTTTCATGGGAGCCCAATAAGGAGTTAAAGGTGCTGTCCCTGATTTTCACTTAAAAATGTGAAAAAACAGAAACTAATTCATTTTAAATGGTTTGGTCCAAAGTTATTCCTCGCTTACTTTATGCATTCTGAGCATCCTCATTATTCGAGCACGTTTCACAACTTTCAGAGACCAAAGCGGATTATTTTGACCTTATAAAATATATCTGTACTGGGGCAAGCCACATTTTGTTCAAATGCATCAGAAAAAATCAGGTAGAGGACATTTAGATTTTAATATCATGTCATTTAATAGTCACCAACATAATAAATTAGTATAGACTTGACCTATCCTCTAATTACTTTCTTTGCTGAGTATATTAATTTTGTCACTTTCTGTTAGATACATTTTGAGGACTCCATTCAAAAGATAGACTGATATGTGCTGTTTTAAGTTGCTAATCGCTAAAATAATGGTCCTAATTTTTCATCGTTTTGAACCAATGCATAGTATTCATATGTGAATAAATAAAAAATACTATGTCATAATAATAATCATATTTTGAACGGGTTGAGCAAAGAGAAAACATCTCATGAGTCTCCTCGAAACAATAGGCCTAATTTGCATATGTCCAGAGGTTTATATTTACTGACTGTGACAGTGACCAGTGTAAGTGAAGTGGACACGAGCCAGGTCTCATTCATCTCATTCATTACACTGCTCCTCTCTAAGCACATGTTATTGTGCTGTTATTTAATATACTGTGTGACAAACTAAATTATGTAGCTAGTGTTTACATGGTTTATATGGTGACCATTTTTTCCATGACTGCTTTAAATTGCCTTAAAGCTATAATATGTTATTTTTAGCAATAAAATATGCTAAAATAAAAGCATGTGTTTTCATTTTGGTCGGGTTTATCGCACTGAAAAACTGGAATACTTACTGCAAGCGGGCTTGCATTTCCACAAACCTGACTCTTATTTGGTGTGGAGGAGCCTACAGCTTGTTTCCATGGAGATGTTGTGAAATGTTAAGTGTGATGATGATGCCACTTCTGGGTCCAAAGAGCATCAGATGATTGAAAACAAACATTTTTCTATTTCAGTTTCCTTTTTCTTCTTTTTTATTTTTAGCAGCAACATATGTGCCTGTAAAATGCTTTGCAGTCGTTTAATGCCAACAAGGTTATAAATGTGACAGGAAGTGTACAAGGCTGAAGAAAGAAGGTAGGTTAAGATAGCTTTAGTGCTGAAGGCAATTAGTGAGATATACACACTGATAATCCAATGTAATGCTGGATTATTATTTATTATTTACATATCTGATATAAATTGAGGTTAAGCATATGTTTCTAAAAGATAATTGTCGCTTGTTTGATGAATAAGGAACACAGCACAATCAGTTGGACCTGGACGTGACT
Organism: Periophthalmus modestus; assembly: GCA_019594935.1. Classification (NCBI taxonomy): domain Eukaryota; kingdom Metazoa; phylum Chordata; class Actinopteri; order Gobiiformes; family Gobiidae; genus Periophthalmus; species Periophthalmus modestus. The sequence goes on along the minus strand of JAIEZT010000817.1, from coordinate 10,846 downwards.
TCACTTAACAATCCCCAAATCTTAGACAGCATAATGAAAAACTATCTCCATGGAGAATATTCCGATGTATGGTTTTTCCTTGGAATTATGCAGATGACAGTCCACCTCCAGAAAGTTACATACTGTACCTGTAACTACACAGCTAACCAACACTACCAGGTCATATTTATAGCTCGGTGCTCTCTGCTTTCCTAACAATGCCACGAAAATACTAAATTCACACAAATATTTAGGAAAAATGTGAGATTATTTATCTTACTGAGGATAAAAACTGAACTTTATTTGTGCTTAATTGATAAAGATTGTGATTTGTGTGCACAGGTTGTGACGAGGAGTAGATCTATGTCCCTGCTGCTGCCTGTGAGGACTCTTCAGTAAAGTTTTTTGAATTATTTTAAGCTATTTATCTATTATCTGTTTTATTGCATGTACCATTTTCCTTCTGTCTTTAACTGTGCGGTGCAATACTGGAATTTCCCCACTGTGGGACTAATAAAGACATATCTTATCTTATCTTAACAAGTCAAAGGACATGAGTATGTGGGTACTGTGGCTTCAGTGTAGTGCTGCTTTATCTGTATATTGTCAAGTGCCTATTATAAAAGGAAAAAAACAGAAGGACAATTACATTTTTAATGCGGTCAAAACTAAAACTATATCTCATCATCTTAATGGTGGTTATTCTAACTTAGCCAGATAGTTGTAGGCTTGACTTGGAGGACTATAGCTTTTCTTGAGGGTCTATTACCTACTTGCCTCATGGAGATATTCTTTTTTTGCCAGGAATTTTCCATAGTACGGCATTAAACTGCTGGCATTGTTTTCAGTTATGGGTGTTGTAATATTTGCATTTTACAATATTTGAATTTTTACTATGAATGTGTGACCTCTACATTGATCCGAGTTTCAGTGATTTGATCTATAGTGTTACTAGAGTGTCTCCATGGAGATAAAAATAAAATAAACATAATAAAATAAAAATAATAATGATAATAATACTACTGCAGTAATTTTAGTTGCTTTTCCAGGCGCTCAGAGTCACTTCACAGTTTCACACACTGTTCATTCACTCCACACACTGGGTCATATTATTGAAGCCACAGCTGCCCTGGCCCCTGCGACCACCCTCACACACAGACTACTTTCATATTAGACAATGTGAGTGAAGTGTCGTGCCTCAGGACACAACATCAGTTTTTACCACTGACGCCCCCGCTGCTGTGGGACCTGATATTCCCAGCATTCTCCCATCCAAGTATTAACCAGCCACAATACCCTGCTTAGCTTCTGGCTTTGACAAGGAGGTTGAAAATAAAATTCTGTATTGTGAAACATTTCAGGAAAACCAATAACATTTCCATGGAGACAAGCTAGTGATGAACCCTCCTCTAGAAAAGTTACATAATGCACCTTTAGGCCACAGTATCAAACGCGGGTAACCTATATAACACTGACATATTGTATAAAATGTTCAGTATTTTCTATGTTTCAGTCTGTGTGTGTTTAAATAACACAATCACAGTTCCACTCATAATTCAACCTTTATTGCATTTCGTAACCACACTTACATTTGGCAATAAATTACACACAACTAAATGAAATAAATACATGAAGAAAGAATAAATAATGACTATCAGGACACTTAGTGCGTAACTGCGTATGACTAAACGTTTGAAACTAACATTAACAGAAATAAACAACATAATGTGGCTAAAGCTAACCTAAACCAAAAATCAGCTTAAAGAAAATGCTATTCTAACTGCTTAAGTTTGGTGCATTCAGTCCATCTCAAAAAAACCCCATTAAAATCAAACGTGTCAAATATTTGTCAGTGTTTAGCCATGTATTGTGTGAAATGTATTAAGAATTTCTATTAATTGCGAATGATTTTACAAAAATATAATAATATAATAAAAAAAATAAAATGAAAATAAAATGTGGTTTTTGTATTAATTTCCATGGTTATTTTTAAAAGATTTGGATTTACAAGTTTTCTAGTTTAAAAATACGCAAGAATTCATGTTTCTGAGTTGACTTGAACACACCCTGACCTATAACCTCTATCCAAAATGAATAAAAACTAAAAGAAAATTTGACAACGTTATTAGCTTTCTTCACTCTATCACAGATTTCATGTCTTCATCCATACACAATAAAATATCATAATTTTTGAAAGCATTGTTAATTTCATAAATACTGTATGCAGCAAAAAAATACAATACAATATACTTCTCTGAGGGTAAAACAGACGTATAAAATATGTAAAAATGCACACTGGACTCCGGGTGTTAGCCTTAGCATGGGCAACATATCAATAACATTACAAATAAATAGGAATACATAGCTAGAAAATGTACAGGATGCTCATTGCTTATCAGTTAAAGTGCTGTAAATATGACATCAATGGAGTAGAATGTATTTGGTTAAATAATGGACATTAATAGCGTATTGTTAAATTAGTCATGGTACAGTTCCTAATAAAGATAAAGTGCCCCATGTGTAAAATGTTATAAAATTTTGTCTTAAGTCAGTTAAGTTCAACTGGCAGTGAATTATGGCTACTTTTGGGCATGTATGTATTTAGTTTCAACAAATATTATATCATTAAAATAGACAGTAAAATGAGTGGAGCAAGAAACCAGTACAGAAGCTAGGTTATATTGAGCTTTGTAACATAAATAAATAAAATATACAGGCCTATAATGAATGAAGAGGATTAGCCACTAGTTAATTTAAGTGGCAACAGATTAAGATTTGGTACTCATAATTTGCAGCTCGTGTCCTCAACACTCCCTTGAGTGTGGAGGTGTGAAACTAACTTGAGGCACTGCTCTGTCTGAAGCTGTGTTACTCAAGTTAGAGCTTTATTCTAACATAATCTGATCATAAAGAAGTGACTTAGCTGGAAATACAACAGGTGCGCTGATTTGTGCTGTTAAACAAGTCCTTCTCTACAGCATTACAGTCACAAGCTAGCTACCCGACAGTTTTTCAGTTTGTCACTCTCAGCTTTCTTGTGTGAAGTCAAACACCTAAACGAGACTATGAACATATGGAACAGAGGGTTCTTAAATGTATTTAAATCCACTCTGTATTCTGATAATATAAAAAAGGCATCAGTCTGCGTTTGCATTGTGTCACCATGGTATCTGCTGAACATTCTCCCATAGACATACATGGCCCCCAGGTGTGATGTCACTGCAAAGTATCAGTTAGGTTAATGGCTTGGTATTAGCGCTACATGAGCTAAAGGCTAAATGCTACAAAGTACATGACGTTACCTTTTGGTGATGCATTTATGACATTTCAATACTTTTTCCCTGACAAATCATCTTTAAGTTAAACCTAGTGTTTAAAAAGCAATATCTTGGTCCATTGCTCCACCTGTTGTACTGTCTATATAATATTAACCATCGCTTAAACAATTGCTGGTAAAGAGAGGAGGAGCTGAATGGGGAAAAAGTGGGTGGAGTAAGTATAGTCACTCTTTCTTCTGATGGCTCCCTGCAGCTCACTCTTTCTTCTGATTGGCCAGCAGAGATGCCTCCCACCGCTGTGCCATGGCGTTTTGTCGTCTGGGCACTGACGACAGGCTGGAGGGGAACTGTGGGGGGCACACTCAGCTTAGCCACTGGGCATGGGCATGGGCGGGGCGGCACACAGACGGATGAGATGAAATCAACAAATGGAATGAGTGATTTAATGGATGAAATAATCAAAGTGAAAGATGCAGGTTTGTACAATTCAATTAAAGAGGAAACCTCATACATAGGGAGTTAAAAAAATCAATTACTGAAAAGCACAATAATAATGTATGACATGCTCATGACAACAAAAATGGATGTACACAAATGTACAGCAAAAACTATATCTACAATTAAAATGACTTGAATTGAGATTATGAATGTTGTTTTGAGTAGTTTTGACAAAGGGTTAGGGTTAGGGTTAGATTTTAATAGATAAAATAGATTTTTTATTAGGCCTGTATTTCCTGGCTAGCTCTGTTATATTACTGATTAGATATTGTTTAAAATGCTATCATAAAAAACATCTTCAAACCAGACATTACTCTGGTCCACTGACTGTGGTTCCTCAAGGATCAATTATCGTCCTTTGGTATTTAATCAGTATTTTAAGGGACAGTGTCCCAAAAAAAAGCCCCTCTCAGGATTCCTTTAGGATCAAAATGAGACACTGTGTGCTATCTGCATCTATTTATAAAGCATTTTATCCTCAGGAAACACAAAGTAATACTGGTAATACTGTTAGAATGCTAGCTGTTTATTAGCAGGGATGGCAAAACTTTGCTTCAGCCTCTGAAAGTTGTGGAATGCACTTATGTACTCATCATGGTGAATGATTAAGGATGCAAGGAATGATAATATGAGCTTTAGTCTAGTAGATAATATACTATGGTATAGATAAAGGGTTTACCTTGTGGTCACATGACAGGCTGTGGAGCGTTCCATTTTACGTGCCCTGGACGGGGAGGACGGAGACGGACACACATCTGTCTGCAACCTCTGGGACTGGACACCATGGACAAAGCCATCATTTGATCCAGTTAATTTATCAAAAATCTATTCACATCAAAGAAAACTTTACATCAACAACAATTTGACTTTTTTAAAATTGCTCAATGAAACCTTTTTAGGTGAAGGGTCTTCCACCTGCTTGTCACCATGAAGATACTCAGAGACCTGAAAAAAAAGCCACACCACTCCTCTAGCACCAAGTGTCAGGGAGGAAAAAGAGACACAAACTGGAAAACACTGCAGCTGCACAAAACTGGTCGGAACAGTCTGAACTTTTATGAGGGCAAGTAACAGCTGGTATTGCTGTTGAATATCAAAAAACCTGATTATCACTCTTGAAGACTTCCACATTGTGAAATCGCCGCGTTGAATCACAACTAAAGAGCTGTTAAGTGATGATGCCATTCATGGATTCAACTGCCAACTTCCATAGCAGAATTCTACCGGGAACATCAGACTCGTGCATTAAAAATAGGCAAACATCTTTAGTTACTTTGAATTAAAGCTAGGGGTTCAAAACAGACACAATTTGTCTGTTACAAATTTGTTGTTTGATGCTGCTCACAGAACACAATGCAGCCTCGTGCAGGAGAGAGCGAGAGAGCCGAGTGAGTGGGCACTGGAAGTGTTTTGGAGTGAGGGAACATTTATCAGATCTGATATGTGACTGCATTCTGAATTGGCCAAGAGAGTCACACTGGTTGTCTCAGGGGTACTCCATGACGGGACAGTTAGACAAGTACATGAAGAGTGCGCTTTACCGTTGCTGCTGATGTTGTCGGTGAGAGCTGGGGACACCAGCACAGTGTGATACTTCTCCTTCCTCCCCCTGAAGACGTCCCTCCCTCTCTGCTCCCTCCAACTCCTCTTCCGCTCTGGCCGCACCAGCCGGGATCTCCTGCTCCACAAGTGTGACTGGCTGCTCAGAGAACGCAAGCCCTTGAAAGAAGGGGTTGGAGGGAAATGATGCTCTCCTAAAAACACACACAAACTCCAGAAGATTAGGACACATGTTACCCAAGTGATTGAATCCAGACCACTTGTCTAGATGAATATCTAAAGCTTAAATAGCTGGAATCAGATGTGTTCAAAGTATTTTTGGAAGTAAAAACAGTACCTGATGAACCAACAGTACATATTCAGAATACAAATTTGGAATAAACTGTATTCTGTGCTATTAATAATCCAGTTATTTTTTAAGTAGGAAAAACATTGTTGAAAAACTGATCCTCTGAACGTTTAGGTTCTGTGACATGGAACAGTATAGTAGTAAGAAAAACACACCAATACAAGCACACTTACATTTCTTACTTTAAGTCAAATGAATTTTTTGTGATTATCCAAAATAATTGTGATCAACGATATTATCTCCATAAATTATAATTTCTAAACGTTCGGCGCGGCCCGGGCCTACATTTACAACTCTACAGGGATGTACATGTAACCTCTGCGTCACCCCACGCAAACAATCTACAAATCAAATGAAGTTACAGCGCTCGTAGCTTTCCGTATAAGTGCAAACAATTTTCACCTGGAATCAACCACAAAAGCCAAAAATGCAGATTTGGACTTCACTCATCTTTGAGGGCTCTCGTCAAACCATCAACCAAGCTAGTTTTGTGACAAAGTTAGTCTCATTCATTCGGCCAAGGTTCCAGCGGAATATAACCCATGAAGCAGCTCCTGCTCTCCTCTCCGACCCCCGAGTGCTTTCAGTCAGTATCCTTCCGATGTCCAATCTGCTGACAGGGAAAAGTATTACGCACACGTGAAATCTGCTCCATCAATTTTTGGCATTTTTTTGGTCGATTCAGAAATAATAAAAAATAGACAGCGCACGACTTTCTTACCTCATGACGAAGAAAACACACGGTTTCTTGCTGAGCTGGTAACCCAGTGTGGTCCAAATAAGGTGCGACGGTTGTGGGACCTGGGGCCCCAGACAGCGAATCAGGCTACGTCATGACTGAAAGTTTTTAGCCCCACTTCCCAAGGGTAGAATCGATACCACATCACATCCCTAACATCCACGTTTAGGGGAAGAGAGATTTTTCCATACCAGCCAAGAGCAGCGAGAAAGACCACGTGGTGACAATGCTGGAGACAGGACTTGCCGAGCATGAGAGTAATGCGGCGATTCTAGGCGCTGTTTGTTGCTTCTAAACATGATGACAATGGACAAAAACAAAGGAAGGACACGCGATTTTCGAGGACACCTGTTGAGAGTTATCGTTTGTACCAAAGCTAAGTTTAAACCTAGAGGCGTCTTCGGACCCGGAGACTCGTGCCTGTCAAAGTGAAGACCGGCTGGGACTCAGAGAGGACAGGAGCACTTATTTTGAGGATGGCTGGTTGTTCTCACCCGATCGGTGATGTGTGAGGTTGTATTATGCCTGTTGACATATTGTAGGTAAATAATTGTATGTGTGTCTGTAAAATTGCTGTTTAGCTACTACACATCAAAACAAATCTACATTCATAATAGTTTATGTCACTAAGCGGGATGAAATTCTCCAGCTCAAAGTTTGTCAAATAAAATGCAGGATGGTTGTCTCGTAACTTATGCGCGGTGCAAGACGCTGTGTTTTGCCTCTCAGAGCGCAACTCTTTTTCACGGCACCCCAGACTTGGCACAGACCAGGACAGACTGCAACAAGTTGTCATTGCGGTGGCAGACGCGCCCCCTTGTGGGCAAACACCAAAACTTAGATATCTAGACATTGTATTGAAACTAGAACATGAGGCAGTCTGGCCTGACGTTTTTTAAATGCACGATTAATCTTGATGCGCGATGACCGATTTAGGAACAAATGGCCATGAATGATTAATCGAGGGGACCCTTTTTTTCGGATTAATGATATTTAGTATATCGTCCCTCATCCACTAAGCTTACTTTTAGGCACAAGCTCTTGCATTTCCAAAACTCCATTGGTTTTGTTTGTCGCAATGTGCAGAATTAATTACTGTCCCATGCGGGGGCAGTTTATAACATATGTTCTAATCTGTTTCTCTGTCTGTATGTGATGCTAACCCGTGACCTCGACAGGACGGACGGTCCCGTCCAATTTCACAGTCACCGCACTTGCTCAGTACTCTCAGCTTTTCCCAACACGTTTCCATGGTGACGTCACCACAATAGTCTTGTTTGACACCTAAAAGAATTACTCAGCTTTATTTTATAGGAATTTTTATTTGAAATTCATTTTTCCAAGAACCTTGATTCGCTTCTTTTGTCTAAGCAGTTTTGCGTTGATGCCCTTTTGTATTGTGACGGAATTGAACAATAGAGGGTATGGTATTTGCACAGGAAAGATGCTCTTGAATAGATTTGAACCGGTAAACCTCTGGTATGGTGGGCAAAACACGGCCCCACTTACATAAAAAGAATTCCAGCTATGAACATCGAAGTTGATTAAAAGCCGCTACTTAAACGTGAAGAACAAGTCAATCACATGGGCTCCAGATGTTAATGGAAAATAGGGACGTGCCATACCATCAACTCAATCGAATTGCCAATAGTTTCCTCCAAAATGCACCCAATTTGGAAAATATGTCATGGCACTGGAACAAAGGACTAACTGTTACAACTTGACACCTGATAGTCCCTAACATACAAACTGACGGTGCAGCCAATCTTCCCCCCACATTAAGGCTTCGTACAGAGTGTTTTTTTCTGGTCTTTCTGTCTTTAGCGGTCTTTTCCCCCCAGTCCCACCCTACCGCCGAGAGCGTCAGACGACACGCCCGCCCCAGGTCTCGCCGTCTGATGGTACTGTGTCTCCAGGCTCCTGTGGATACCGGGTATGTATGCCATGCGGTGAGATTTTGTGTACGTCGATCAGTTTAGTGGTTTATCAAGGCCGTCCGGTTAGCTCGTGATTTCTTCACTTTTTCTCAGTTCGATGGCACCTGTAACACACGTGATGTCACCGAGATACATGCGGCGCGACCAACGTATTATCTTCATCCTTACACGTATTCAGCATAGGTGTTAACATCTTAGCATTTCCACTAACACGGGTGCTAGCAGCAGGTGGTCACCTTGGGCGTCTAGTCGTGTGCCTGCCAGTAAAGGAGAGAAATGGACACGACACTGTTTATGTCAGCGGTCTTTGGTGTAGTCTGCTCACTGATCGTGTTGCACACCGCGCTATCGGAACTGTAGAAGATTTTGGGATGAGGTTTGTCGTTTGTGCGACCTCACATACGTCACATTTATTGTCCACGCCAACCCCCTGCAACCTACCTCGGTCGGGTCACCCGCTCGGGATGTCCAAATGAGACCCACGTGTGTCGCGCATTCTTATGCCGCGCTTTTTATCACACAACAGGCAGTCAGGCTGGTGCCTGTAGCATGGTCAGTGTGGTAGCTCCGTAAGGCGTGGGGCAGCAGTTCACTTACTGGTTTGCTCCCACGAGCGGGTTACTGAGCTGAGTGGAGCCCGGTGGTTCAAAAGTTGAATTTACTCATACCTCCCGTCTGTTTTTTTTATTTCATCGGTGGATGTCATTCCCGCAACGTATTCGTTCACCACCTACTAAGTGTTTAGACTCTGTATATATGTTACCCAGCACCATGTGTGTATTTATTCTTCCAGCCCCCACGGTGCGCCGGTTTTTTATTATTTTTCTGTGTTATTCGCACCCGGGTTTGGGTAGAGGAGCGGCGACTTATCTGGGCCAACCAGGGGACAGTGTTGAGGCAGAACTTCCGAAGCACTTCGGTGATTCAGGTTGAGGTTTCCACAACAACCCCGTGGCGGTGTGCTGGGACAATCACGAGAGTGCTCGGTGGCTGTTGGATGAGACGGTTGACCGGGATGGCAGCGGCTAGTGTCGGGCTCCAGGATGCTGACGTTGCTAGCAGTGGCTCATGGTGTTACGGGGCACGGCGTGGTAGCAGGAGGGGGAGCAAGGACGCCGGGCCACAGACAAGGAGTGGGGGTCCGACAGCAGGGGGACGAGGGGGGCTCGGTGTCTGCCGACAGGACGGCCGAACACAAGGCACCCAGAAGTTGAGTTCAACGTGCTCTAATTCGACAAATATGTTTTCTTTACCGTATTCATGCCAAGGGATTGTCTGCACCAGGACGAATGGCCTATTGTTTGACCGCATATTAATAACAATAATGCCTACAGTCCTGGCCTAGTCTGCCTTTGCAGGTTTGATAAAGCGCTCCGATCGGTTAGTTGGTACGCTGCCTTAGGGCAAATGACCAGAAGGAGGTGCAAATGAGCCCAAGTCCTTCGGCCCTTTCCTCCATCTCACACCAATTACTACTTACAAGGTGGGTTACGTGTATTGTCCCAAGACATAATGACAGAAATGGACAGTCTATTTTTTGTAGCTCAAATTTTGTGGCAATCCCAATTATGAATACTGTTGGAATGTTCTTGGAAAAGCAATCTGCCACCTTACTTCGGTGTTTATGCAAATGGTCGCAAGAATGTCTGACGCAGGTTTTTTCCAGCATGTGTGGCACTATGCATACTTGAAATAGGCTGTACCATTTTTATGCAGTTTGAACAAATCAGGTTAAGGGGGCTGTAGCGGCTATGATTAATAGAAGCTCTGCTGTGTTAAACATGTTGGAGTTACAATTTGACAAATCGAAAATATTTTTTCGCATTCCAGTAGGAGATTGTTGTAGAGGACAGTTTCCAATTGAAACAGGACATTCACTTTCTTTATCCCTATTCTTTTTAAAAATGTTTTCATAAAACACTTGTAGTGTTGTTGTGACCGTGGTAGCGCGATGCATTCTGGATCAAGCCCCCGCTCCCTGCGATGCTTATCCTTCATTCTCCGTGTGAGTCCGTCTCTCGCTCCACCGCAGGACTCAGGTTTCCTCCCGGGGGCTGCCGGTACACATGACTCATCCAGGCGAGTCCTCCGAGAGGCGAGACAGCAGTGAGGACAAAGCCCGAGGTAAGGGGGGGTCCCGGGAGACGGCTGCGGCTGCCTGGACCTTCCCCCCCCCCCCTCTCTGTAGAGCAATACACAGTTGAGTTATATTTTGCATAAAATATCAAAGGCTCTAACCGAACTGCACTGTTGTCAAATGAGAAAAAGCAGTGATAGTTTATTTTTAAAGTTGTACGTTTGCCAATAACAACTAGTATGTAACATGCTCTTTGTGATTTGAGGGGGGGGATTCTATTCCAAAGCTCTCTAACTCAATCGCAGACGCACAGGAGGTGTTTTTGCTATACCATACTATATAATAGGGCCCTAAAGGTTTAACTGTACTGGAAAAAACTGTGCTATCAAAACGATTACAAAAAAATCCACAGATCAATCACACTTCTGG
>JAIEZT010000816.1:0-30606 GCA_019594935.1 Periophthalmus modestus | reverse complement strand
TGTAGCAAAACAGTTATTATTCACTGCCAAATATAAAAAGCAGATGATTATGTTGACTTTTGTTGTGTTTTAACTTCACCTTTTTGTTTTTGTGGTTTGTTTTGTCAGATGAGACAAAACCCACTGCAAAAAATATTGGTGAAATACAGAAGTTGGGGACCAGTCACTAAGAGGGGAGTCCACGTTACTCCACTTACTCAACTCAGAGGAGCTCTGGGTTCTGCAGGACTCAAGTCTGTTCTAGTCGTATATTTAAGATTATCATCATTTTGCAAACATTTATATATATATATATTTTTTATTGTTGTTGCAGATTTTGTGATTTGGAGAAATATGTTTCTTACATGGTCCTAATCTTACTGCTGTGTTTCAGGGTGAGTTTCAGATTGTTTTATATTGTTATATGTTAAATGTAAGAACAAAGTGGAGCCTCTTCACCACAATAATTTAGATTTATACTGTAAGAAATAAACATGAATGATTACATGGTGAACACCTGTGTGTACTCTGCATTTTCTGTACTGTCATTTTAACCCTGAGCATGTTTTACAGGAGCTGACTGTTTGTGATCCAAAAAAAATGTTTTTGCTCATTCCAACTAAAAAGTCCAATGGAGGCTCTGAGTGGCTCCTGTTTGTGGATCCAATGCTCCTATAAAGTTATAAATAAAAATCAAGACATAAACACTGCAGACCCTGTCACTGGTGTTTGGTTTAAAGGTGATTTTGGCTACAGTACAGATTCAAAGTTTACATTTTCAGTCAGTGGAGGACTCCAGTAAGTCTTATCCCATGAATTTCACTGGGAAACCTGAAAAAACAAAAACTGCACCACAATGTTTTATAATTTAAACCAAAACTCACAATGACAAATATTACTTCAGAGTAGAGAACAGTGGTTATAAGGCCACATATAAATGTGACTCTCTTCAAATAACAGTCAGAGGTAAGACAACAGCTTTTTTTCTATAATGAATTCATGATCACAAGGCAGAGAGTGAATTAAGAAAAGACCTACTTTATATAGAAAAATCCTATTGCAATACATTTTATTTAACAAAACACAAAAGCATTTCAAATGTATCAGACTCCAACAATGACATGCAAGCAGCTGCTAATACTGTTTTACATTAGACAAGATTTTTTTTTTTTTTTTTTTATATTAAAGCCACATTTTTTTAAAACTACCAAATAATATTTAAATTTTAAGTCTATGAGAAATAAAAGGTAAACTTCACGTTACCCAAATATTTTACTTTGTTTCAGTTTCTATTCATTTCGAATCTAAAACTACATACTAAAACAGGATATTCTTAATTATCTCCACATCTGACCAGCATCAGCTTAGGTCTTGGTTTATTGCCTTTTTTTAGATTGTAAGAGTGTTCTCCCCAAATGTTTTGACTCTTCTCAGACTCTCCCTGGAGCCCCACAATAGAAGTCTCTGGTAAACAGACAGAGACAGAGGTGGTGACTATAACCTGCTCAGCTGTCACTCCCTGTCCACACGCCCTCCTCAGTCACATGGGACCTCCACCAAGGCACTGCCCACATCACAGAGACCAACGGGACATTTAGCACTAAAATCACAACAGAACATCACTCTGACAGACGCCCATGATGGACTAATGATAAAGTGTAATGCAGAGTATCCTGAGTGGAGAGGAGTCAAAATGGCCGACAGTGACGTGACTCTCAGTTGTCTCATGTGAGTGAAACACACTGATGGATTCAGTCTGGTTTACATGGAAAAATATTATTGTTGTGCCTGAAATATTCCACAGTATGACATTAAACCTCCCTGTGTGTCTCAGATGGTCCTAAAAACACCTCAGTGGAGGTCAGTCCGTCCGGTTCACTGTCAGCAGGTCAGTCAGTGACGCTGAGTGCTGCTCCAGCAGAGCCAAGCACTCCTGTCCCACTTCACCTGGTTCAGACACAGCTCACAGGGGACCAGCCGAAGTCGGCCAGGGACACACGTACAGCTTCAACATCTGTGAAGGACGAGACTATTACTGTGTGGCCTCAAAATACACTCGGCAATGGGACCTCTCCAGACATGAACTCTGCAAATAAACTGGTAGGTTTTCTGTGGCAGAGGTTTATCACCTTTGAACTGAAAGGGCCAAAATCTGGTAAAGTTTTAGCATCTTACTGAACACATCCATCACTGCACTGAGGCAGCACCATCAAGCATGTGCTGCCCTTTAACCAACAGAAAATAGAGTCTGTGCCAGGAGTCACCAACACGGTGCCGGTTCTAACAACTAGCATAACTCACTTATGAGCTGAATCTAAAATGTAATTTTATTCTGTTGCTTTTTCATTTATATAGATTTAAAATGACAATATCTTAAAAATATGTTCTTTATACGTGAGGTTTAGATAAGTTAAGGTGAACTCTGACGTCTACTTCAAAGGTTATTATTGTGCATGTGACAAAACCAGTGCTCAGCTCGTGAGCTCTGTGAAGATGCTGATGCAGTTTTTTACCCCAAAACATGGCCGAAAAAAAACGATCATTTTCACAACAAATTTTACGAGTGTAAAAAGAAGCCTGCATGTGTGTCATCTGCGGCGACTGTGGTTGTGGCAAAGTGTGGACGGACACTTCACTATGTGTCATAAAAGCTCCACGGTCACCACCCCAGTGGGAAGCGCGGGGGAACGGCAGAAAAGGCACGTGAGCTAAAGGCAGCTTTGGGTAAACAACAGTCTTTTTTCACAAGACCGGCAAAAAAGTTACAAAAAGCAACCAAGATTTATTTTAAAAATGTAAGTTGATTTTTCTTTAACATAAGTGATAACTTTTTGAAACATGGTGCAACATAGTTTATGTTGTTTAAAAAGGATTGCCAGCGCCTCATGAAAATGAGGACACTTTTCCTATGAGATGTAGTGATGTAAGTGATCATCTGAAAAGTTAACAATTAATTAAGTAATTACAGATTAATACAGTTAAAGTGCTGAATATTGATCTGTTTCCCACCTTCTGTCACTGCTGATTGTGAGAAATCATTAACATGATCAGTGTCTCCACAAAGACGATTATCATTAATCATTAATAATAATGAATAACTAAAAGCAAACTGGGCCTTTTTTTTTTTTATTTCAGAAGAGCGTATTAAATCCAATCCAGTCCAATCCAACTTTATTTCTAATGCACTTTAAAAACAACAGAGTTGACCAGAGTGCAGTACACAACAGTCATTTTAAAAAAACAGATATATGACAGACAAATACAAAGTTAAACATTAAAGTGGTCGCCCTTTGTATGATTCAGTGCTCATGAAGTAGCTCTCAGTTTCAAAAAGGTCGGTGACTCCTGGTCTGTGCATTACACACAGAGACAGAAATGAACAGGGCTAAAACTCGAATGTGATTCTAAAATTATTTTTTGGGAAATTTTTCCATAAAGCAAAAAACTACAACCGAGATATTTCTATTAATAACAGTAGGCTACTGTTCAGCTGAACTACAAATGTATTTTCTGTAACAAATCACTTTATTTGGGCGTAGAACTAGTATGAAGGTGAACAGCAGCTCTTTCACATTAGAGAAAAGTATTTTCAAAATCATGTTTTAGTTTTTTGTTTCTCTCTCAGCTGCTCCTGGGGTCCCCCGTCCATAGAAGTCTCTGGTAAACAGACAGAGACAGAGGTGGTGACTATAACCTGCTAGCTGTCACTCCCTGTCCACACGCCCTCTCCTCAGCTCACATGGGACCCCACCAAGGCACTGCCCACATCACAGAGACCAAACGGGACATTTAGCACTAAAATCACACAGAACATCACTCTGACAGACGCCCATGATGGACTAATGATAAAGTGTAATGCAGAGTATCCTGTGGAGTGGAGGAGTCAAAAACAACAGAAGATACCATCACTCTCAATGTTACATGTAAGTCTAATATTTAGTGTTGCTATAGCAACTGCTGAGACAGGATGGAGTTTGTTTGAGTTTAAATTTAAAGAGGCGCTACAGGACGGTCTAGGGCAGATATGTCTGACTCAGGCCCACGGGCCAAATTTGACCCACGATACAAATATATTTTGCCCACGACATCATATCAAATATGTATTAGAGCTGCCCGCCGGCCGCCGCACCAGTACAGCACATGCACCTCTAATACTACAAATCCCAGAATGCTTTGCAAATGCATTGGTGCCCACCCCACCACTGTTGACACTCATTAGCATCTGCTACCTCTGCTCGCCTCACTCAAATTTAATCCACCCTTTCTGAAATACATGCAGATGCTGTTGAAAATTTTCAATAAATATTTAGTTTGGCCCCGACTTAGACACAGTTCTTAATTTTGGCCTCTGTGAATTTGAGTTTGACGCCCCTGGCTTAGGGGTTGGGTCACACCTGCACGTTCACATTTGACACGGCAGATAAATGGTCTGCAGTTAATTCTAAAGCATTTCATTGTCCGATAATAAGGAAGTGCATGATTAGCATGCTAACATGCAAAATTTACCATCACGTAAAATATTGCTCTTGCGTCTGAAAATTGTGAAAAGTGCTTATAAACTCATCACAGTGAATAATTAGGATGCTCAGAATGCATAAGGTAAGTGAGGAATAACTTTGTACCACTGTAAATCATTTAAAATGAACCAGTTCTGTGTTTCACGTTTTTAAATCAGGTACAACGCCTTTAAAAGGCATTACTTTTGTAATGTAATCCACTAAAACATGTTTTATATGATATTAGTAGTACTTTTGAATGTTAATATCTCCACCAACAGATGGTCCTAAAAACACCTCAGTGGAGGTCAGTCCGTCCGGTTCACTGTCAGCAGGTCAGTCAGTGACGCTGAGCTGCTCCAGCAGAGCCAAGCCTCCTGTCCACCACTTCACCTGGTTCAGACACAGCTCACAGGAACCAGCCAAAGTCGGCCAGGGACACACGTACAGCTTCAACTTCACTGAAGAGGGACAGTACTATTGTGTGGCCTCAAATACACTTGGAAATGAATCATCTCCAGACATTACACTGAGTATAACAGGTATGTTACTCTAAAGTGCAGTATTGTTACCTAAAATCAATGTTTTGAATTAATAATTGGCTCAAAAAATGAATGTTTAGTGCTGTAGTGCACAGTAACATAAAAGAACAACTCAGTCCTGACACTGACACATATGTCGACCGTCTCCAAATCTGCTCCATTGATTAAGGGCGATGATTCTGGTGTTTTTGTCTTGAATTCAATGGGTTTTCATATATGATCACAGTGGGGGCCTTAAATACATCCTTGTGGAACATGTGCACTTTGATAATGACACTCTGGAACTTGACTCTAAACTATTTGACAATATCCAGATGCTCTGAGGTGACTTCAGTCCGACGTAGTTCAGTAGTTTGTCTGTTGTTTTGGGCCCAACACCTACAAGTATCTGAGCATTTCTAATTCTGTCACTGTTTTATAAGGAACAAGCTCTTTTAACGATGGTCTGCTATGGAAGATCATTCTTGGAGCAGTTGTTGGAGTTCTGTTGTTCATCTGCTTGTGTCTGTTTGTCTGGTGAGTAACTTTATAAGAATAACTAGTTGTTTACAGTTTTCTGTTTGTAAAGGATTAGTGTGATGTGAGATCCGGGTCTGAGGCGCATCAGCTGATTTAAAACAATAGACTATGGACATTTCCTCTTTTTTTGGTGACAGCACATTTGGCTTTAAAAAAGGATTGCAAATGTTTAATGCTAACATGGTTATAAGTGTGACAGAGAGTGCACAAGGCTGAAGAAGCTAGACTATGCCTTTAAACTCACTATGACATCTAAATAACAAAACTTAACCCCCTCCTCATTTTATTATAGCCCTACAGAATGTTGTAATGTCTCCTGAAACTCAACAACACTGATGATTCCTCCTCGTTCAGGTCTTGGTTTGTTCTTATTGATCCAAGGACAAGTCCCCACTGCTTCTGACAGACTGTGGGCTTGTCTGATGGTCAAATGTAGAGATGGAATTTCCCCACATGGACAATTAAGTCTAGTTTGACATTTAAATATTGAAATTCCTCACTTTAATGATGTGTTCTGTGTAACTTTTCTGGTGGAGGTTACACTACTGCTCGTTTCCATGGAGAACACTTCCCTTTAACTTCCTGTAAACAAAATAGAACAATCCTTTAATACAACATACTCGCCCATTACTCTTTTTCAGGTGTTTCAAAATAAAACCCCAGACTCCCACAGACGTACAGGTAAAATCTATTAAACACCTCAAAGGAGGATAGAAACAAACATGACACATTTTTGTGTTGTGACAGCAAGAAACATCTGTAACAAGGAGTGGAAGATACCATCCATTATGGAGAAATATTAACTTCTCCAACTTCAAAGATTCTTCAAATGTTAATCCAGAACCACAAGAGCAAACAGTCTACTCCCAGGTCAACGTTTTGTCCCAGGCTAAAACCACAGAAGAAGAAACCATCCATTATGGGGAGCTTGACTTTTCTAAGTTGAGTCCTAAAGAGGTTCCCAAGCACAGAACAAGAGGACACTGGTACTCCCAGGTTCAAGTGTCAAAGCCGCAGACACCAGCGGGCAGGGGGTAAAGATGATTTTGAAAACCTTTATGCCAATGTAAAGAAGAATAAATATTATTATATTACTCAAAATAATAACATTCTGTTCAAAAGTTTGTGTGTGATGGTGGGCTGGTGTCTGGACCATAACCTGAGAATGATCAGTGCAATAGTGAACTCTGTCATATGCTGGTGATTCACTTCAGTTCTACTGATAAAACATGACATCTTTGTACTTTATGTATTTATTAATATATTTGTTTATTAAAGCTGCCAGTAAATTGAGGGGTACACACAATCTGTTTATTTATTTCTTTGCATGGAATGTTCCACAGTAAAACATTAAAACATATCTTTCTTTCATGTTTGTAATGACAGGTGTTTTTATAGTTCAACTGTACTATACCATTATTATTTTAAGTAAATTCATCCTCCACAGATCTGGGTGGATGCAGTTTTAGACCCAGAGAAGGATAAGGTGAAAAACATTTAGTTTGTAATGTAAGTGTGATGTGTATAAATAATGTAAAGTATAATGCGATATTCAACTCACTGAATAAATGTAATGGCTTAAATGGAGCATGGCGTTTCTTTAGAGTGAATGAAAGGACCGAGGTTTGAAGAAAGGTTGAACCAACACCCATCCTCTTTGATTGACACACGGGGGGTGGGGGGGGGTGTGAAGTGAGAGCAAACCAGGCAAAAGCCCATCAACAGCCTGACGCAGACGAGGAGACCCGGGATCTCCCTGTTTGTTCAAGAAAGCCTCAACTGTCATGTTGTCTGGCCTGACCATCACATGTTCCCTTTATAACCTGGGAGCAAAGTGCACCGTCTGCACTGCCACCATCTCCATCAAGTTGATGTGGGCTGGTGGAAGCTCCCAAGGACCAAGAGTTCCTCCGAGCCCAGCGAGTGAGGAGTTACACCCTCCATGTAGTGAGGGAAATGTCCTAAAAAAAGCATGGATACCCAACAATGTGTGTCTTATTTTTTTTTGAACTTTCAAAATATAATTGGATGAAGTGATGTTTCCTGTACATGTCTGACCACATTCCATTTTTTATAATCTGTACCCACTTAAAATTTACTGCCAGTACCATTTCGAAATGCTAATACAGGATTCATGAGACCACAAGTCTTCCGATCAACTTTGTTACATGTCATTTCCATCATAAGTCAAAACTATTTAACTATTGTGTAATTACCCTGCCATTTATGCTGCCCAGTGTTATTCTTAGACGTCTAGGGTCTATCGAAATAAGTAACTTCCCCAACACTGAATGCAGAGTGACATTTCTGCTTTGTCGAGGTCAACAGTCGCTCGTCTCATTTTGGAGAACTTTTTAAATCAACAGCCAGCTGAAATACCTGTTCTTTTATATACCATTTCCCCTTTATCCCTGGGTGAGTGATTTGGTAAGTTCTATTTTTGCTATTACAAGATCAATTATATGTGCATGTGAATAGTTCATGTTAATGTGATCAAATAACCAGGAATGACTTGAGCTATTCCATAAACAGTCACATTTCAGTATTAGTGGCATAAATCTGTTTATTTTTTATTTTTTGTATGCTTGTTTTTAGGTCTTTGTGTTTCATGTTAGTTCAAAAATGGCAAAAAACGGCATCTTCTCGTAGACACCATGTTTTATCAGGTAAACCAGATATTCTAGTGAGACCAATTAAATTATCTTGAAATATTTCATGGTGTAATAACCAATGTCAAAAAATATCAAATTCAGTGGTAAACTTTACTCCATGCCTGGAATGCTCCACAGTGCGGCATTAAACTTCTCCATCTCCATGAACCAGGCCAAGTTACAAGTCCCATCTGTGGAGAGGGAAGGGTACACTTACTTCAAACCATATTACTTAAGAAGTACAAAGTAGTGCTCCAAGTTAAAAGTTGCATAAAAGAAACAGCCTGGGCATAGCATCAGATTTATCATCATCAGATCATTTGGAAGGACTGAACATTAAATACGAGAGGATTTTAGGATCACATTATTTGTATGTTTATGTCATAAAGGGCAGGAAAGTGGACAAATGGTACAGAACTCGGGACGGTTTTTAACAGTGTTTATTTACAAAGGTGCAAAAAAGTTCACAATAACAGTAGCCAGGCAGGGACGAGGAGTGAGCGGGAGCCGGAGGCACAGGAGCCAGGGACGAGGAGCAGGTAGGATCCAGGAAGAGATTAAATGGGATGTTTTACTATGAATAAGGCCCAGCAGTATAATGACGGCAAAAAATATATAGCAGAATGTAACACTGTGGTAGTTATTTTGTAACTATAATGAGTCACAGAAGTTCATAATTCAACCCTGTTCACAGGAACCAGACGTTTTTGTTTGGAGGAGCTGAGGAGATGCTCCATGTGGGTGCTCACATAACATGTTAATTAGGAATATTTAACAATGAAGTGTACCCCCCACCCCTCACTCTCTGCCATATTTGCATTGCTGCTTTAAACAAGTTTAAATTGAGTTATCGCCCTCTAGTCACTTATAGAGAAATACTCATTTATCATAGCCTCATTTTGAACATTTTGTAGTTGCCATTTGAACATATTTAGTCAAAACTGGATGTGTTTTTAAAGTGAGGAAGGTCTTTGGAGGAGCTATGGTGGTGCATTGGCCATTCTAGAGGAGGCTGTGCCCCCTCAAACCCGACATGGAGTTTAAAAACACAGTGGAGCACTTCCTGAATTACCACAAGACATGACAATTTGAAATATAATGTGTTTTCTGTCAAACTTGTGTGAATGAAACAAAAACTCAACTCCAGGTATGTTTGTGATGTGAGCCATTTGAAGAACCACATACTGCCTCCTGGAATTTGTTATGATAAAATGCAAATAATTTACTCATTAAAAAAGCCGAACTGGAGGAACAAAAAACCTGTGGTGTCACCATTTGCATCTCATGGTCAACGCTATACTGTTCACACTTTCTACAGAGGAACAAACAGACCCAGAGAAGTAAGTTTACTACTTTTAAAAGATATTTTTAAATTAAAATGTGTTTATATTTCCCAAATTTTACAAGATTTGGACAAGTGCATCTCAATGGGTGAGTAGGAAACTGGATTATGCAAAGTCATTACATGGAGCCACCAGTTTGGAAAAAAGCTCCTGGGTTAAAATGAATTATACCTGAATTACAAGAAAATACACTCCCAACTTTGTATTGAAACAGTCAAAAGTTTAATGGGCAAGTTGTTATAGAGTTGTAGAGAAAAGTATTTACTGCTATCATAATGAAAAAAAAAAAAAAAAAAAAAATATCAGTGATCTTGAGAATATAGCACAAGACGAAGTTCAAATCTGTCAACTGGACAAATCGTTGTAGGAGTGAAGACGTTTCGCTGCTCATCCAAGCCGCTTCTTCAGTTCTGAGCAGATTACTGGAGCACACTGCCTTATATCTACCAGCAGGGAGGGGCTGACTTCTCTGAGAGCCACCAGCCACGAGATAATGAAGCCAGACGAATATAAACCGTCTGTTCGCAACGCAACCGGCGAAAAGTGTACGCTCAGTGGCAGGGTAATAACACCAGAGCAGACCCACCAAGGCTGGAAACTGAACAGTACTGGAAAGGTATATGGGAGAAGGAGCATCACATAACAGCGATGCACAGTGGCTGGTGGCTCTCAGAGAAGACCACAGCAACCTCCCTGAACAGAAATCCAGTCACCATCACAGTGGCAGACATCCAGGAAAGAGTCTCAGGTATGAAGAACTGGACCGCACCAGGCCCTGACATGATCCACGCCTACTGGCTAAAGAAGCTCACTGCTCTCCATGAGCGCCTGGCAGCACAAAAATGAACCAGCTGCTAATGGATGGGACTCACCCTGAATGGCTAAACGAAGGGCGTACGATCCTGATCCAGAAGGATCCTCAAAGGGTACAGTTCCATCCAACTATCGGCCAATAACCTGTCTCTCCACAACATGGAAGCTCATGTCAGGCATCATCGCGGCTAAGATAAGTGGGCACATGGACCAATACATGAGCACAGTGAAGGGGCATCGGCAAAGACACCAGGGGAGCCAAACACCAGCTCCTGGTCGACCCCGAACAGTCTCTCAAGACTGCAGAACCCAGAAGACCAACCTGTGCACTGCCTGGATTGATTACAAGAAAGCCTACGACTCAATGCACACACATGGATCACTGAATGTCTGGCGCTGTACAACATCAACAGGATTCTAAGAGCGTTCATTGCAAACTCGAATGAGGTTGGGGGAAAACCACCCTTGAGGCCAATGGCAAGCCACTTGCACAAGTGACCATCAAATGTGGCATATACCAAGGAGATGCACTGTCCCAACTGCTGTTCTGCATAGGTCTGAACCCCCTCAGCCAAATCATCAACAACACTGCTATGGATACCGACTCAGGATGGGGGCCACTGTCAATCACCTCCTGTACATGGATGACATCAAGCTGTACGCTAAGAATGAGCGAGACATCGACTCACTGATCCACACCACTAGGATCTACAGCACAGACATTGGAATGTCATTCGGGCTAGAGAAGTGTAGCCGGATGGTGACAAAGAGAGGGAAGGTAGTCCATACAGAAGGGGTCTCACTCCCAGAAGGGACAATAGCAGACGTTGAGGACAGTTACAAGTACCTTGGTATCCCACAAGCAAATGGCAACAAGAGGAAAACAAGGAAAGCAGCCACGGCCAATACCTCAGACGAGTAAGGCAAGTCCTAAGGAGTCAGCTCAATGGCAAGAATAAGACCCAGGCAATAAACAGCCACACCCTGCCAGTAATCAGATACCCAACAGGAATCATAAGCTGGCCAAAGGAGGAGATACAGACCACAGATGTTAAGACACGAAAGCTCCTGACCATGTATGTTCCATCCCAAATCCAGCACCCTGAGACTGTACGCGAGCAGTAAGGAAGGAGGCCGAGGACTAGTGAGTGTGAGAGCCACAGTCCAGGATGAAACATCCAAGATCCACAAGTACATCCAGGATAAGGCCCCAACAGATGACGCGCTCAGCGAATGTCTCAGACAGTGGAGTGCAGAGGAAGAGGAGCTGGAGGAACCATCATGGAAGGACAAGCCCCTGCATGGGATGTACCACCGGAACATAACTGAAGTGGCTGATATCAAGAAATCCTACCAATGGCTTGAGAAAGCTGGACTGAAGGACAGCACAGAGGCACTCATCCTGGCTGCACAGGAGCAGGCCTTGAGCACAAGAGCGATAGAGGCCCAGATCTACCACACCAGACAAGACCCAAGGTGTAGGCTGTGCAAAGAGGCTCCTGAGACAATCCAGCACATAACTGCAGGGTGTAAGATGCTGCAGGGAAAGCAAACATGGAGCGGCATAACCAAGTGGCGGGCATAGTGTACAGAAACATCTGTGCAGAGTACGGACTGGAAACCCCCAGGTCAAGGTGGAAAACACCTCCAAAGGTCGTGAAAAATGATCGAGCCAAGATCCTGTGGGACTTCCAGATACAGACTGACAGAATGGTGATGATGAACCAACCGGACATAGTGGTGGTGGATAAACATCAGATCAAAGCCGTTGTGGTGGACATGGCAGTACCAAGCGATGGGAACATCAGGAAAAAGGAACATTACACTCACCCGAAGGATTATTATGAACACCAGACTAATACGGTGTTTGACTCCCTTTCTCCTTCAAAACTGCCTTAATTCTACGTGGCATTGATTCAACAAGGTGCTGAATCATTCTTTAGAAATGTTGGCCCATATTGATCGGAGCATCTTGCAGTTGATGGAGATTTGTGGGATGCACATCCAGGGCATGAAGCTCCCGTTCCACCACATCCCAAAGATGCTCTATCGGGTTGAGATCTGGTGACTGTGGGGTCATTGTAGTACAGTGAAACTCATTGTCATGTTCAAGAAAAACAATTTGAAATGATTCGAGCTTTATGACATGGTGCATTATATCCTGGGAAGTAGGCCATCAGAGGATGGGTACATGGTGGTCATGAAGGGCTGGACATGGTCAGAAACAATGGTTCAGGTAGCCCGTGGCATTTAAAACGATGCCAATTGGCACTAAGGGACCTAAAGTGTTCCAAGAAAACATCCCCCACACCATTACACCACCACCACCAGCCTGCACAGTGGTAACGAGGCATGATGGATCCATGTTCTTATTCTGTTTACGCCAAATTCTGACTCTACCATTTGAATGTCTCAACAGAAATCGAGACTCATCAGACCAGGCAACATTTTTCCAGTCTTCAACTATCCAATTTTGGTGAGCTTGTGCAAATTGTAGCCTCTTTTTCCTGTTTGTAGTGGAGATGAGTGGTACCCGGTGGGGTCTTCTGCTGTTGTAGCCCATCCGCCTCAAGGTTGTGTGCGTGTTGTGGCTTCAGAAATGCTTTGCTGCTTCCTCGGTTGTACGAGTGGTATATTTCAGTCAAAGTTGCTCTTCTATCAGCTTGAATCACTCGGCCCATTCTCCTCTGACCTCTAGCATCAACAAGGCGTTTTCCCCCACAGGACTGCCACATACTGGATGTTTTTCCCTTTTCACACCATTCTTTGTAAACCCTAGAAATGATTGTGCATGAAAATCCCAGTAACTGAGCAGATTGTGAAATACTCAGACCGGCCCGTCTGGCACCAATAATCATGCCACGCTCAAAATTGCTTAAACCACCTTTCTTTCCCATTCTGACATTCAGTTTGGAGTTCAGGAGATTGTCTTGACCAGGACCACCCCTAAATGCATTGAAGCAAACTGCCATGTGATTGGTTGATTAGAGAATTGCATTAAGGAGAAATTGAACAGGTGTATCTAATAATCTTTAGGTGAGTGTATAACATGAATCATGATATAACATGTGTGTAATAATGGGAATTTAAAAAACTATTTAAACAGAGAAATTGCCTAAGATGACAGAGAAATGCTAATATGACATTTACCTTAATTAATTAAGACATTAATACCTCCTCAAATATTGCCTGGGATCCAGAACACACTTCAATACTTTACAAAGATGTGGGTCTGGTCACGGGTGAATCACATTGTTTTCAAATGGGTGTGATTGACAGGTGGATTAGCCAATTAGAGACAGGCATAGTTCATCCCGGTCAGAAAAAAGAAATTTAACAAAAAACATGGTGGATTTCTGCAGAATCCCTGAGCGAAGCATTAAACTCTTAATCTGAGGTGGAATAAATTAGATTTTTATTTGTAAATCACAGGTGACCAATGAGCTCCAGAAAGTCCCTCAAACTGATGAGTCATTAACTTTTCACTTTTATTAAGACAAATATAAAAAAATGTATTTGCACCAAACCGTTATTATTCACTGCAAATATAAAAAGCAGAGTATGATGTTGAGTCCACAGAGTTAGTGTTTTTACCTAACTTCACCTTTGTGTTTGTGATTTTGTCTGTGAGAACTGAGAACAAACCCACTGCAAATATTGTGAAATACAGAAGTTGGGACCAGTCACTAAGAGGAAGTCACTGTTACTCCACTTACTCTAACTCAGAGGAGCTGTAGACTCAAGTCTGTTCTAGTCGTATATTTAAGATTAGCATAATTTTGCAAACATTATATATATATATATATTATTATATATATATATATATATATATATATTTTATTGTTGCAGATTCTATGATTTGGAAATATGTTTCTTCACATGGTCCTAATCTTACTGCTGTGTTCAGGTGAGTTCAGATTGTTTTAATATTGTTATATGTTAAATGTAAGAACAAAGTGGAGCCTCTTCACCTCACAATATTTAGATTTATACTGTAAGAAATAAACATGAATGATACATGGTGAACACCTGTGTGTACTCTGCATTTTCTGTTACTGTCATTTTAACCCTGAGCATGTTTTACAGGAGCTGACTGTTGTGGTAAAACAAATGATTTGTCCATTAAAACTCCAAGTCCAATGGAGGCTCTGAGTGGCTCCTGTTTGTGGATCCCATGCACTTATAAAGTTATTAAAAAAAAGGAAGACATAAACACTGCAGACCCTGTCACTGGGATTTGGTTTAAAGGTGGCACAAAACTGGAAAATTTGTTTTCAAAAACTGGAGACCCCAGTAAGTCTTATCCCATGAATTTCACTGGGAACCTGAAAAAACAAAAACTGCACCACAATGTTTTATAATTTAAGAAAAAGCCACAAAGACAAATATTACTTCAGAGTAGAGAACAGTGGTTTTAAGGCCACAGCTGTTTGTGACTCTCTTCAAATAACACTCAGAGGTAAGACACTTTTAATATTTATTCAAGGCTTAATTATGAAAAAAGATGCAATAAAACTTCTTGATGTTGATAGATTGACTAATTTATTGCAATAGAGAAAAAAGTTAGTTTATCCTTGAAAAAATCCTGTGTTATCACGATCTGTAACATTCTCCTGAGGGAAAAAGATCAAATATGTTTTTATTTTATTTACAGTACATGATTTACAAAGGGACAAAATAGTTTCTGTAAAACCCAAGACATTTGAAAAGCTACTGTCTGAATTTTAATTGTCAAACGTTTTTTTCTTATATTCTGTGTATATGTTTAGGATTTACATTCAATCAGCTCCAGTGTTTTGTTATACAGTTTCATCTCTGATAGCAGTTTGTTTACAGTCAAACAGTAAATTGACACAGGTTTATATTCAAAGGGACAAAACTGCTTTCCACATTAGTTTTGTCATCAGGTTCTAACATTACACTGTTATAAAACAAGTTTGAATGTTTGAAATGACATTTTCACTCTACTTCTCTGCACAGTAAATAGCCTCCACTCCCATCTGACCAGCATCAGCTTAGGTCTTGGTTTATTGCCTTTTTTAGATTGTAATGTTCTCCCCAAACGTTTTGACTCTTCTCAGACTCTCCCTGGAGCCCCACAATAGAAGTCTCTGGTAAACAGACAGAGACAGAGGTGGTGACTATAACCTGCTCAGCTGTCACTCCCTGTCCACACACGCCCTCCTCAGCTCACATGGGACCTCCACCAAGGCACTGCCCACATCACAGAGACCAACGCAGACGGGACATTTAGCACTAAAATCACACAGAACATCACTCTGACAGACGCCCATGATGGACTAATGATAAAGTGTAATGCAGAGTATCCTGTGAGTGGAGGAGTCAAAATGGCCGACAGTGACGTGACTCTCAGTGTCTCATGTGAGTGAAACACTGATGGATTCAGTCTGTTTCTGGTGATAAGTTGCTAAAAATGTCATGCCTTAAAAAGTTCCCTGTGTGTCTCAGATGGTCCTAAAAACACCTCAGTGGAGGTCAGTCCGTCCGGTTCACTGTCAGCAGGTCAGTCAGTGACGCTGAGCTGCTCCAGCAGAGCCAAGCCTCCTGTCCACCACTTCACCTGGTTCAGACACAGCTAACAGGGACCAGCCAAAGTCGGCCAGGGACACACGTACAGCTTCAACATCTGTGAAGGACGAGACTATTACTGTGTGGCCTCAAATACACTCGGCAATGGGACCGTCTCCAGACATGACACTGCAAATAACTGGTAGGTTTTCTGTGGCAGAGGTTTATCACCTTTGAACTGAAAGAGCCAAAATCTGGTAAAGTTTTAGCATCTTACTGAACACATCCATCACTGCACTGAGGCAGCACCATCAAGCATGTGCTGCCCTTTAACCAACAGAAAATAGAGTCTGTGCATTACACACAGAGGCAGAAATGAATGTGGATAAAAGTCATATGTGAATCTAACTGACTTTTAATGAGACTTTTCCATAAAGCAAAAGATCTGTCTGTGTGATTCATGTTTTAAATACAGGAGTCTGGGGCTGTTAACATGGGGACAACAGAGAGGGGCTCCTGTATTTGACTGTCCAGTCACTAAGTACTTAATAGTAGTAGGACACTGTTCAATACACCTATAAACACCAAGTATTTCTGTAACAAATACCTAATTTATCTGGGCCTGGAACTAGCATAAAGGTACACAGGACCTTTGACCTTTCACCTGTTTTAGTTTTTTGTTTCTCTCTCAGCTGCTCCTGGGGTCCCGTCCATAGAAGTCTCTGGTAAAACAGACAGAGACAGAGGTGGTGACTATAACCTGCTCAGCTGTCACTCCCTGTCCACACGCCCCTCCTCAGCTCACATGGGACCTCCACCAAGGCACTGCCCCATCACAGAGACCAACGGGACATTTAGCACTAAAAATCACACAGAACATCACTCTGACAGACGCCCATGATGGACTAATGATAAAGTGTAATGCAGAGTATCCTGTGAGTGGAGGAGTCAAAACAACAGAAGATACCATCACTCTCAATGTTACATGTAAGTCTATATTTAGTGTTGCTATAGCAACTGCTGAGACAGGATGGAGTTTGTTTGAGTTTAAATTTAAAGAGGCGCTGCAGGATGGTCTGGGGGTTGGGTCACACCTGCATGTTCACATTTCACAGGACAGATAAATGGTCTGCAGTTATTTCTAAAGCATTTCATTGTCTGTTTTATCAGAAGTGTGCAGTTAGCATGCTAATTGTGCTAAGTTTACCATCATGATAATTCTTTTCTTGCCTCTGAAAATTGTGAAAAGTATTTATAAAACTCATCACAGTGAATAATTAGGATGGTCAGAATGAATAAGGTAAGTGAGGAATAACTTGGGACCAATGCCAAGCCTTTAAAATGAACTAGTTCTGTTTTTCATTTCTTAAAATCTGGTACAATGCCTTTAACAACATTATTTTAGTAATGTAATCCACTACAACATGTTTTTATATGATGTTATTAGTAGTCACTTGTAATGTTAATATATCCACCAACCCCGTGTGTCTCAGATGGTCCTAAAGACACCTCAGTGGAGGTCAGTCCGTCCGGTTCACTGTCAGCAGGTCAGTCAGTGACGCTGAGCTGCTCCAGCAGAGCCAAGCCTCCTGTCCACCACATTCACCTGGTTCAGACACAGCTCACAGGGACCAGCCAAAGTCGGCCAGGGACACACGTACAGCTTCAACTTCACTGAAGAGGGACAGTACTATTGTGTGGCCTCAAATACACTTGGAAATGAATCATCTCCAGACATTACACTGAGTATAGCAGGTATGTTACTCTAAAGTGCAGTATTGTAATCACTGGCAAACTGCTTTAAACTCACCAAGGCATCTCAAAGTTATATATTACATGAGAGAAAAAAATGTAAACTAAAACCAACGTTGGAATTAATATGTGACTCAAAAATGAATGTGCAGTGCTGTAGTGCACAGTGACATAAAAGAACATATATGATATCGGCACATATGTCGACCATCTCCAAAAGTGTGTGCCACCATTTAAGAGGCAGTGATTCTAGTGTTTCTGTCCTGAATTCAAAGAGTTTTCACATGTGATCACAGTGAAACAAGAGGGGGCCCTAAACACATACTTGTGGTCTCATGTGCATTTTCATAATGACACTCTGGAACTTGACACTGCCATATTTGTCTAATTCGGTCCCTGTTTATAAGGAACAAGCTCTTTTAACGATGGTCTGCTATGGAAGATCATTCTTGGAGCAGTTGTTGGAGTTCTGTTGTTCATCTGCTTGTGTCTGTTTGTCTGGTGAGTAACTTTATAAGAATAATTAGTTGTTTACAGTTTTCTGTTGTAAAGGATTAGTGTGATGTGAGATCCGGGTCTGAGGCGCATCAGCTGATTTAAAAACAATAGACAACGGACATTCCTCTTTTTAGTCACAGCACATTTGGATTACAAATGTTTAATGCTAAAAATGGTTATAAGTGTGACAGAAAGTGTACAAGGCTGAAGAAGATTAGACTATGCCTCTGAACTAGTGATGGTCTAAAACGAGTGTCGAGGCACCGATACACACATCATGCGCTGAAAAGCGATGCCTCAGCCGAGCTGTGTCACCTGAGCGTATCGCTTTAAGAAAAGTCATGTGACCGACACAGTGACTGTGTCGTATTGTATCACATTGTGTCACGTGTCGTTGAGGCTCCAGTTCTACTTCAGGATCCAGAACAGATCGAGTCACTTGTTGCTACGACGCCGTTCGTCACTATGGACCCTCCAAGAAAGAGAAAGTTATTTCCGTGTGGATCATTTTGATCTCATAACACCTGATAAGGTCATTTGTTCCATTCCCGTTTCCACGGCAGACAAAATATTTATATATATTTTTATGAGCCACAGATGAAATGTCGTCAACGCTCAGCGGAGTTGTCCTAAGCAACCGGAACATCATCAATGCTCCGGCATCATAGAGCTCAGCATGAAAGAACCAAATACACCAGAGTGCACTGGTGGATTAGTATTTTGTGATTAGTCACTAATTATTATGAAGGCTAATAATAATCTAAATCAAACACCTTTCCTTTTTACTTCAAGCTTCTAGAAAAGAGGCCCTAAATCGATGTATTGTAATTATAATAAAAGAGCCAATTTTCTGTGGAGAAGCGAAGAAATGTTTTCCAAGAGGATAAATCGTTTGAGCCCAAACATGCTTCAAAAAACTAATTTTTCTTAATAAAAAATGTTTAAAATCCTCAAGCACTCATATTACGCACACAATTAATCATCACAGGAATATTCACTCTAATTTCACATAGAGATTATTGAACATCGGCCCAATTGTTATGTTCACATGGAAAAAGTTATATCTTGCACTTAGTTATGCAAACTCTTTACAATGTGTTTCTTTTGTAGTGTAGCTGCAGTACATTTTTTTAAAAACCACTAGATGGAGCCCATACACTTACCAAACACAGCGTGATACAGTCTCGACACACAGAAGGGGAAAAGTGTGATACACACACTGAGTCACTACTCTGAACTCACTATGGCATATGTCATTAGCAAAAACTTAGCCCCCTCCTCATTTTATTATAGCCCTACAGAATGTTGTAATGTCTCCTGAAACTCAACAACACTGATGATTCCTCCTGTTCAGGTCTTGGTTTGTCTTATTGATCCAAGGACACGTCCCCACTGCTTCTGACAGACTGTGGGCTTGTCTGATGGTCAAATGTAGAGATGGAATTTCCCCCACACGGACAATTAAGTCTAGTTTGACATTTAAATATTGAAATTCCTCATTTTAATGATGTGTTCTGTGTAACTTTTCTGGTGGAGGTACACTACTGCTCGTTTCCATGGAGACCACTTCCTTTAACTTCCCTGTAAATTAGTATATGTCTTTAATACAACATACTCGCCCATACTCTTTTCAGGTTCCTTTTCAAAATAAAACGCCAGAGTCCTAAAGATGTAAAGGTAAAATCTATTAAACACCTCAAAGGAGATAGACAACAAACATGACACATTTTTTGTGTTACAGCAAGAAACATCTGAACAAGGAGTGGAGGATACCATCCATTATGGAGAAATTAACTTCTCCAACTTCAAAGATTCTTCAAATAATAATCCAAACAATGAACCACAAGAGCAAAACAGTCTACTCCCAGGTCAACGTGTCCCAGGCTAAAACCACAGAAGAAGAAACCATCCATTATGGGGAGCTTGACTTTTCTAAGTTGAGTCCTAAAGAGGTCCCAAGCACAGAACAAGAGGACACTGTGTACTCCCAGGTTCAAGTATCAAAGCCCGCAGACACCAGCGGGCAGGGTAAAGATGATTTTCAAACATTTATTATGCAATGTAAAGAAGAAATAATATTATATTACTCAAAATAATCACATTCTGTTCAAAAGTTTGTGTGTGTGATGGTTGGGCTGGTACAGTGGGGCAAAAAAAGTATTTATTCAACCACCAATTGTGCAAGTTCTCCCGCTTAAAAACATGAGAGATGCCTGTAATTTTAGGTAAACTTCAACTATGAGATACAAAAGGAGATAAAAAATCCAGAAAATCCCCTTGTCTGAT
The DNA here is from genome assembly GCA_019594935.1 of Periophthalmus modestus. Taxonomy (NCBI): domain Eukaryota; kingdom Metazoa; phylum Chordata; class Actinopteri; order Gobiiformes; family Gobiidae; genus Periophthalmus; species Periophthalmus modestus. The sequence goes on along the minus strand of JAIEZT010000816.1, from coordinate 10,198 downwards.
TTCTTAAGAATTTATTTGCACATTATGGTGGAAAATAAGTATTTGGTCAATACAAAAGTTCATCTCAATACTTTGTGAAAAACTTGTGGAGACTCACAGAAAATGTTTGACCTCTGTCATTGCCAAAAAAGAGGATGTAAACACTGTTGCTGTAGTTTGGCCCATTCCTCCTGCAGATCTCCTCCAGAGCAGTGATGTTTTGGGGCTGTCACTGGGCAACACAGACCTTCAACTCCCTCCAAATATTTTCTATGGGGTTGAGATCTGCAGACTGGCTCGGCCTCTCCAGGACCTGGAAATGCTTCTTACACAGACACTACTTAATTGCCCGGGCAGTGTGTTTGGGATCATTGTCACGCTGAAAGGCCCAGCCATGTTTCATCTTCAGTGCCCTCGCTGATGGAAGGAGGTTTCACTCAAAATCTCAGGATACATGGCCCCATTATTCTTTCCTTTACACGGATCAGTCGTCCTGGGTCCCTTTGCAGAAAAAAAGACCCAAAGCATGAAGTTTCCACCCCCATACTTCACACTAGGTCTGGTGTTCTTGGATGCAACTCAGCATCTTTCTCCTCCAAACACGACAAGTTGAGTTTTTACCAAAAAGTTCTGTTTTGGTTTGACCATGTGACATTCTCCCAGTCTCTTCTGGATCATCCAAATGCTCTACAAAACTTCAGACGGGCTGGACATGTCCTTAATCAGGGGGACACGTGTGTCAGGATTTGAGTCCCTGGTCGTAGTGTGTACTGATGGTGCCTTTGTTACTTTGGTCCCTCTGCAGGTCGTTCACTAGGTCCCCCGTGTGGTTCTGGGAGTTTTGCTCCTCGTTCTTGTGTCATTTGAACCCCACGGGGTGAGAGCTTGTGGAGCCCCAGATGGAGGGAGATTATCAGTGTCTTGCCTTTGATTTTCTAATAATTGCTTCACAGTTGATTCTTCACACAAGCTGCTCACAGATTCAGTGTTCGGGGCCTGGTGCAGGTCACAGTTTTGTTTTGGTTCCTTTGAGTGTCTTTGGTCCTTGTCCATAGTGGAGTTTGGAGTGTGACTGTTTGAGGTTGTGGACAGGTGTCTTTTATACTGAGAACGAGTCAAACAGGAGCCATTAATACAGGGAACGAGTGGGAGGACAGACGGAGCTCTGAAAGAACAACTTACAGGTCTGTGAGAGACACAAATCCTGCTGTTTGTAGGTGACCAAATACTTATTTTACAGAAGAATTTACCAATAATTAAAAATCCTACAATGTGATTTCCTGGATTCTTTCCCCCCATTTTGTCTCTCATGGTTGAAGTGACAAAGGGCAGCCCTGGCGGAGTGTTGGACTCCGCCAGGGCTGCCCTTTGTCACCGGTTCTGTTCATTGTATTTATGGACAGAATTTCTAGGCGCAGTCAGGGGCTGGAGGGGGTCTGGTTCGGGAACCACAGGATCTCATCTCTGCTGTTTGCAGATGATGTTGTCCTGATGGCTTCATCGAACCAGACCTGCAACAGGCACTGGGGCGGTTTGCAGCCGAGTGTGAAGCGGCTGGGATGAAAATCAGCACTCCAAATCCGAGGCCATGGTCCTCACCGGGAAAAAGGTGGTTTGCTCTCTTCAGGTGGGTGGAGAGTCCCTTGCCATCAAGTGGAGGAGTTCAAGTATCTCGGGGTCTTGTTCACGAGTGAGGGAAGGATGGAGCGTGAGATTGACAGGCCGGATCGGTGTGGCGCAACGTCTGCAGTGATGCGGTTCGCTGTATCGGACCGTTGTGGTGGAAGAAGGAGCTGAGTCGAAAGGCAAAGCTCTCGATTTACCTCAATCTACGTTCCTACCCTCACCTATGGTCATGAGCTTTGGGTAATGACCGAAAGGACAAGATCGCGGATACAAGCGGCCGAAATGAGTTTCCTCCGCAGAGTGGGCTGGGCGCTCCCTTAGAGATAAGGTGAGGAGCTCAGTCACACGGGAGGAGCTCGGAGTAGAGGCGCTGCTCCTTCACGTCGAGAGGAGTCAGTTGAGGTGGCTCGGGCATCTATATCCGGATGCCCCCTGGACGCCTCCCTAGGGAGGTGTCACAGGCACGTCCTACCGGGAGGAGGCCCCGGGGAAGACCCAGGACACGCTGGAGGGACTATGTCTCTCGGCTGGCCTGGGAACGCCTTGGGATCCTTCCGGAAGAGCTGGAGGAAGTGTGTGGTGGAAAGGGAAGTCTGGGCCTCCCTACTGAAACTGCTGCCTCCGCGACCCGGCCCCGGATATAAAGCGGAAGAAAATTGGATGGATGGATGGATGGATGGATGGATGGTTGAAGTGAACCTATGATGAAAATTACAGGCTGATCTTATTAAGTAGGAGAACTTGCACAATTGGTGACCGACTAAATACTTTTTTGCACCACTGTATCTGGACCATAACTGAGAATGATCAGTGCTAATAGTGAACACTGTCACATGCTGGTGATTCACTTCACTTCTGTAGATAAAACATGACATCTTTATATCTTATGTATTTATTCATATTTACTGTTTTTTATTTGTTGATTAATTTGTTTCTGTTTCATTGATTTTCGAACTTTCTGTGGTTTAAATCAATTCTCATGTTCATCTCTAAGAGGAAACTGTTATGATTTTGGACTTTACAAATATAACAATGAATTGAATTCCTTTACATGGAATGTTCCACAGTATGGCATTGGCCAGTTTAGAGCCAGAGAAGGATAAGGTGTAAATGTCTGAGTGTGTTTTGTAAATAATGTGTAATATGTTAAATAGTTTGAAGTATAAAAAGGGACTTCAGGGACCGGCCTCCTGCTGGTCCAGAGTCAGGACTAAACATGGAGAATCAGAGTTTTCAGTTTTATGCAGCTAAAAACCTGGAACAGTCTGAAGATGTGAGACAGACTCGACTTTTGACCATGTTTAAATCCAGGCTCAAAATGGTTCTGTTTATCTGTGCATATGACTGAAAGGGTTTATTCTGCACTTTTCTCCTTTAATGTTAATTTTATGATGATTATTTGTGATCATTTATGTTTTGATTTGTTGTATTGTGATTTTAATGTCTTTCTCATTCTGTAAAGCACTTTCATTTACCTTCTGTACAAATTGTGCTATACAAATAAACTTGGCCTTTTCCCAAAATAATATTCTTCTTGTGCTTTTGATGCTTTGCCCAAGACTTTAAATGAAACTTAAGCTCACTAACTTTCAATCTAACTTGTAAAGCAGCCATTCAAATGTACCTCAGAGGGATATTTAGGCTGCTGTAAACACACGAGCCCTGTTCCCAATAAAACTTGAATTATTATAAGCAGCTTGTGGGCCCTCTGGTGGCCTATAAGCAGCTGTTTAGTCTGCCTGCAGGCTGGGCTCTGTCTTCATTCCTCCATGGAGCTTCTGCATATCTTTAACCATTTTAACCTTCATCGGGCCATTAGTGTCTGAACATTCAAAACACTAAAGTCAGAGTTCAACAAATCCTCAACATTAGAACATGAGGCATTTTCAAAGTGAATCGTTTCCATGAACAGTTCACCTGTTTTATCATTTATGTGTCTCCTCTGAACAACTGCAGGACCAGCCGCTGGTTTGTGAATAACAGACAGGTCAAAGAAGACACAGAAATGATCAGAGCAACATCCACCACACTGACATATGAAATAATTGGGTGAGGGACTGGGTGAGGGCCGAGGAGGTGCAGCAGGGGGGACTCTGGGTGAAAAGATGAGGGGGAATAGCTGGGAGGGCCTTTGGTGGTGAAAACAGGCATAGTTTTTGTACGGGAAGTGTTCAGCATAGTTGATGCTAGAACACTTGATGTTAGTTCCTGATCCTGATGAGGCTTTCTAGATGATTGAGAAGGGCTATGTGTGAATGGTGGGGAGAAAAAAGGAGAATGAAGAGTTCCTGGAGAGAAATAGACGTAGTAAGGGACCCAAGGGCTGGTCTGTGGGCAGGGGAGGTGTGTTGGTGGGTCTGAAACCTCTGTTGGGGCTGTCACACGACAGGTTCAAGGACCTGGGGGAAGTGACGCTGGAGATGGTGGAGGAGGTGGTGCTGCTGACATGTTCACTGGGGGAGGATGGTTGTGCTGCTGGTGGTGACTCCTTCGCTGGGGGGAGGTGGTTGTGCTGCTGGTGGTGACTCCTTCTCTGGGGGAGGTGTTTGTGCTGTGGTGGTGACTCCTTCACTGGGGGAGGTGTTTGTGCTGCTGGTGGTGACTCCTTCTCTGGGGGAGGTGGTTGTGCTGCTGGTGGTGACTCCTTCTTTGGGGGAGATGGTTGTGCTGCTGGTGGTGGACTCCTCCTTTGGGGGAGGTGGTTGTGCTGCTGGTGGGACTCCTTCTTTGGGGGAGTGGTTGTGGTAGTGGTGGTGACTCCTTCTTTGGGGGAGGTGGTTGTGCTGCTGGTGGTGACTCCTTCACTGGGGGAGGTGGTTGTTGGTAGTGGTGGTGCTGCTGGTGGTGCTGACACATTGGCTTTGTCTCTGGCTCCATCAGCACTCTCACTCCCACCTCTGCTCAGGTGTGGGCCATTTCCCTTGAACAGTTCCTCTCGTTTCCAGAATAGATCAAAGTTCTCAATGTACTGCAGTCCTCACGGTGCACCACATGTGTTCAGCTGAAACAGGAGGGTCAATTTATTCTTCTTCACCAGATGAAATGTCTTAACCTCCACTTTATCAACCTCCTTCATCGAACTTAAACTTCATTGCTCTTGTTTTGTGACAAAAATCAATAATCTGTCTGTAGTTAACATCAGTCTGTGACAGTACTAAAAAATCTGTGAGCTGTATTTTGGTGATGGACAATATGTGCATTGTCTTTTATCACTTGCTGTGTTGTCTGGCCATTCTTGTCTTTACAAAGTTTTGGGAAAAAATGCATCACTCAGGTTTAAGTGTCAAAGAACTGTGGGGACTAGCCCTATACTCTGTTTTAATACATTCTTTATATATATTGTAGTCCACAAACATTTTCTCCACTGAGCCAAATAGATTTTGTTTTGAATATTTGTTTTCTAGTGATAATTCTGTATTTGCCTTGTGCTGTGGTCAGTAACTATAGTTTGCCAATATTTAAAAAAAAAAAGAAAAAAAAAAAAAAAAAAAAGCCCACAATATATTAAATTGATGTGTCACAGATATTGTAACAGTTCAACTTAACGTTAAAGCTACTATTTGGATACTTGAACATAAGTGAAGTTTTCTTATCGGTGGAACTAATACCAACAATTATAAATATACTGAGTGTTCTATATATAATGTTACCTTTTGTTTGTAGTTTTGTTTGTCAGACGAGAACAAACCCACTGCAATTATTGTGTGAAATACAGAAGTGGGACCAGTCACTAAGAGGAAGTCACTGTTATTCCACACAACCAAAACTCAGAGGAGCTGTGGGTTTTCAGGACTCGAGCCGTTTCCACTGGTACATTTAAGATTAGAAACATTTGGCAAACATTTTTATGTTTTATTTTTTTTATTGCTGAGCAGATATTGTGATTTGGAAAATATGTTTCTTCACATGGTCCTAATCTTACTGCTGTGTTCAGGTGAGTTCAGATTGTTTTAATATTGTTATATGTTAAATGTAAGAACAAAGTGGAGCCTCTTCACCTCACCATAATTTAGATTTATACTGTAAGAATAAACATGAATGATTACATGGTGAACACCTGTGTGTACTCTGCATTTTCTGTTACTGTCATTTTAACCCTGAGAGCATGTTTTACAGGAGCTGACTGTTGTGGTCTAGTAAAATGGTGTCTCATTAAAACTCCAAGTTCCAATGGAGGCTCTGAGTGGCTCCTGTTTGTGGATCCCATGCTCCTATAAACCTTTAACTACAGACATAAACAATGCAGACCCTGTCACTGGGATTTGGTTTAAAGGGTACTTTGCGTATAAGACAACTTCACCAAACACATTTTCAGTCAGTGGAGACTCCAGTAAGTCTTATCCCATGAACTTCACTGGGAACCTGAAAAACAAAAACACTGCACCACAATGTTTTTTATAATTTAAGCCAAAAGCCACGAAGACAAATATTACTTCTTCAGAGTAGAGAACAGTGGTTTATCATGCCCACAGCTCTTTGTGACACTCTTCAAATAACAGTCAGAGGTAAGACACTTGTTACTATTTATTCTAAGGTTTAATTATCAAAACCTCTTGATTGTTGATAGATTGACTCTTGAAAAAAAAGCTTGTTTTGCCGTGAAGTCTGTGTTATCATCAATTTCTCCCTGAGGGAAAAAGTATTACTACTTTCAAATATATTTTTATTTTAATTTATACAGTACATGATTTGCAAAGGGACAAAATAGTTGCTTCTGCAAAACCCAAGACCATTTTTGACAGGCTACTGTTGGCAAAAAAAAAAACATTAATTTGTTTCTTTTAATGCAAATCAAACTTTTTATTCTTTATTCTGTGTATATCTGTTTTAGGATTTACATTCAAATCAGCTCCAGTGTTTTCGTTTATACAGTTTCATCTCTGAATAGCCATTTTGTTTTCCAGTCAAACAGTTAAACTTTGGTTGACACAGGTTTATATTCAAATGGACAAACTGCTTTTCCACATTAGTTTTGTCATCAGGGTTCTAACATACACCTGTATAACAAGTTGAAATGTTTGAATGACATTTCACTCTACTTCTGTGCACAGTAAATAGCCTCACTCCCATCTGACCAGCATCAGCTTAGGTCTTGGTTTATTGCCTTTTTTAGATTGTAATGTTCTCCCCAAATTTTTTGACTCTCTCAGACTCTCCCTGGAGCCCCACAATAGAAGTCTCTGGTAACAGACAGAGACAGGGTGGTGACTATAACCTGCTCAGCTGTCACTCCCTGTCCACAACCCCTCCTCAGCTCACATGGGACCTCCACCAAGGCACTGCCCACCTCACAGAGGACCAACGGACATTTAGCACTAAAATCACACAGAACTCACTCTGACAGACGCCCATATGGACTAATGATAAAGTGTAATGCAGAGTATCCTGTGAGTGGAGGAGTCAAATGGCCGACAGTAACGTGACTCTCAGTGTCTCATGTGAGTGAAACACACAGATGGATTCAGTCTGTTTACATGGAAATATATTATCATGCCTGAAATATTCCACAGTATGACATTAAACCTCCCTGTGTGTCTCAAGATGGTCCTAAAAAACCCTCATGGAGGGTCAGTTCCGTCCGGTTCACCTGTCAGCAGGTCAGTCAGTGACGCTGATCTGCTCCAGCAGAGCCAAGCCTCCTGTCCACCACTTTTCACCTGTTCAGACACAGCTCACAGGGACCAGCCAAAGTCGGCAGGGACACACGTTACAGCTTCAACATCTGTGAAGGACGAGACTATTACTGTGTGGCCTCAAATACACTCGGCATGGGACCTCTCCAACTACATGACACTGCAAATAAAATCTGGTAGTTTTCTGTGGCAGAGGTTTATCACCTTTGAACTGAAAGGGCCAAATCTGGTTAAAGTTTTAGCATCTTACTGAACACATCCCATCACTGCACTGAGGCAGCACCATCAAGGCATGTGCTGCCCTTTAACCAACAGAACATAGAGTCTGTGCCAGGAGTAACCAACACGGGTGCAGGTTCTAACAACTAGCATTAACTCACTTTATGAGCTGAATCTAAATGTAAAATTTTATTCTTTCCTTTTTTCATTTATATAGATTTAAAAAATGACAATATCTTAAAAATATGTTCTTTATACGTGAGGTTAGATAAGTTAAGGTTGAACTCTGACGTCTACTTTTCAAAGGTTATTATTGTGCATGTGACAAAACCAGTGCTCCAGCTCGTGAGCTCTGTGAAGATGCTCATGCAGTTTTTTTTACCCCAAAACATGGCCGAAAAAACAATCACTTTCACAACAAATTTTACGAGTGTAAAAGAAAGCCTGCATGTGTGTCATCTGCGGCGACTGTGGTTGTGGCAAAGTGTGGACGGACACTTCACTATGTGTCCATAAAAGCTCCACGGTCACCACCCAGTGGGAAGCGGGAAACGGCAGAAAAAGGCACGTGAGGCTAAAGGCACTTTGGGTAAACAACAGTCTTTTTTTTTTCACAGACCGGCAAAAAAGTTACAAACAAAGCAACCAAGATTTATTTTAAAAAATGTAAGTTGATTTTTCTTTAACATAAGTGATAAACTTTTTGAAACACTGGTGCAACCTAGTTTATGTTGTTAAAAAGGATTGCCAGCGCCTCATGAAAATTAGACACTTTTCCTATGAGATGTAGTGATGTAAGTGAATCATCTGAAAAGTTAACAATTAATTAATTACAGATTAATACAGTTAAAGTGCTGAAGTATTGATCTGTTTCCCACCTTCGGTCCACTGCTGATTGTGAGAAATTCATTAACGTGTGATCATTGTCTCCACAAAGACGATTATCATTAATCATTAATAATAATGAAATAACTAAAAGCAAACTGTATTTATTTGGGCGTAGAACTAGTAATGAAGGTGAACAGCAGCTCTTTCACATTAGAGAAAAGTATTTTCAAAGCATGTTTAGTTTTTTTGTTTCTCTCTCAGCTGCTCCTGGGGTCCCGTCCATAGGACGTCTCTGGTAAACAGGACAGAGACAGAGGGTGGTGACTATAAAAACCCAGCTGCTCAGCTGTCACTCCCTGTCCACACGCCCCTCCTCAGCTCACATGGGACCTCCCACCAAGGCACTGCCCACATCCACAGAGACCCACGGGACATTTAGCACTAAAAATCACACAGCAACATCACTCTGACAGACGCCCATGATGGACTAATGATAAAGTGTAATGCAGAGTATCCTGTGAGTGGAGGAGTCCAAAACACAGAAGATACATTCACTCTCAATGTTACATGTAGTCTAATATTAGTGTTGCTATAGCAACTGCTGAGACAGGATGGAGTTTGTTTGAGTTTAAATTTAAAGAGGCGCTACAGGGACGGTTTAGGGCAGATATGTCTGACTCAGGCCCACGGGCAAATTTGACCCACGATACAAATATATTTGGCCCACGACACATCTCCAAATATGTATAGAGCTGCCCGCCGGCCGCCGCACCAGTACAGCACATGCACCTCTAATACTACAAATCCCAGAATGCTTTTGCAAATGCATTGCGCCACCCCACCACTGTTGAGCACTCATTAGCATCTGCTACCTCTGCTCGTCTCACTCAGATTTAATCCACCTTTGAAATACATGCAGATGCTGTTGAAAATTCTTAAAATAAATATTTAGTTGGGCCCCGACTTAGACACAGTTCTTAATTTTGGCCTCTGGAATTTGCGTGACGCCCCTGGCTTAGGGGTTGGGTCACACCTGCATGTTCACATTGGACAGGACAGATAAATGGTCTGCAGTAATTCTAAAGCATTTCATTGTCCGATAATAAGGAAGTGCATCGTTGCATGCTAACATGCTAAATTTACCATCACATAAAATATGTTCTTGCCCTCCTGAAAATTGTGAAATGAGTGCTTATAAACTCATCACACGCTGAATAATTAGGATGCTCAGAATGCATAAGGTAAGTGAGGAATGAGGAATAACTTTGTACCACTGTAAATCATTAAGAATGAACCCAGTTCTGTGTTTCACGTTTTTAAATCAGGTACAAACGCCTTTAAAAAAGGCATTACTTTTGAATGTAATCCACTACAAACCTGTTTATATGATATTAGTAGTACATTTGAATGTTAATATATCCACCAACAGATGGTCCTAAAAAAACACCTCAGTGGAGGTCAGTCCGTCCGGTTCACTGTCAGCAGGTCAGTCAGTGAGGCTGAGCTGCTCCAGCAGAAGCCAACCTCTGTCCACCACGTCACCTGGTTTCAGACACAGCTCACAGGACCAGCCAAAGTCGGCCAGGGACACAGTCAGCTTCAACTCACTGAAGAGGGACAGTAACTATGGGGTGGCCTCAAATACACTTGGAAAGAATAGCTTACAGACATTACACTGAGTAGTTAAAAGTATGTACTCTAAAGTGCCCCCAGTGTGGTTAACTAAAAATAAAAAATGTTTGAATTATAATTGGCTCCTCAAAAATGAGAGTTAGTGTGTAGTGCACAGAACATAAAAGAACAACTCCAGTCCTGGACACTGACAAATATGGGAGACCGTATCCAAATTGCCTCCATGACTAAGGGGCGGAATGATTCTGGTGTTTTTGTCTGAAGTCAATGGGTTTCATATA
>JAIEZT010000815.1:0-30634 GCA_019594935.1 Periophthalmus modestus | reverse complement strand
TAACTTAATTCCCAGTCAAGTCAGCAATAGTATTAAACATGTGACCAAAACCAATTACTAATCGCTTCTTTCTACGGCAAAGACCGTTTTCTTTGTTAATGAGCTTGTGGGGACTGTCTTCAACTAATGAAACTGAAAGTCTATAAACACACAGGGCGTGGATGTGCACAAGGAGACTAAAGTTGGACTAAATAACTTTTTTACTGTATGTGGTTTTTTTTTTTTTTGGGGGCACATCTTCTTTACGGTGACACAAGACGTCATCATAAAACTTCATTTAGAGACACTCAGGGTTTGCAGCACGGTTCGACAAAGCAAATAGTAGGCTACTTTGAGGAATTTGAATCTTCTTAAATATATATATAAATGTGTCAAGATCCCAGTCTGTGGCTGTCCTGGTTTTAACACCTGATGTTACGTCTGTGTCGAGGCATCAAAGTGTGGTTCGAGTAATCAGTAAAAGTTCAGGGGAAGTGTGGTTCGGAGCGTGGTTTGATTTTTATTTTTTTTCTAATTTATTATTTATTTGACAGGGACGGTGTTACATTAATGAATATTTACTGTAAATGTACCAGATATAGCCACAAAGCTAATTTTCATCCGCAGTCCCTGGGACAGATGTTATGGTGTCACCGCTAAAAAAGGAGGTTAAAAACAAAATATTACATTACTATTACAACATTAATCCACTCACATCCTTCACACAAGTTCAATATTTACATGCACATTCATTTATACAAGACGAGACGACAAACGTTTTAGACATGATTAAAGACAGACATGAAGCACACAGATAAAATCAATGTGAACAAATTTGATTGTTAAGAAGCCACTTTTTTAAATGAGTTTAAATGATATAAGTTGTGACTTCTCTTATTGTGATGGGTTCTGGAGTTCCCCACTGATGTGCGCTGTGACTGAGAAAGACGACTGTCCAAAAGAGCTTTTCCGGAATGGGATTATGCCCCTGTAACTGCCCCTGTGACCTGGTTTGTGATGATCTTATTGAAACAAACTGAGCCAGTGGAGGTGAAGACAGACCATTAATAATTTTAAAACAGGAGACACAGATTTGTATATTTGAGCATGTTGTCCCAGTTTCAGAAGATTAAAAGTTTCTTTAGTATTGCACAGTGATGATATTGGATTGGTTTCTTGTCCGTGTTTTATATGGTTCTTTTGTGCAGGAGATTCAAGCGGTTTGAGGGTAGTGCTGTTTGTTGTGACCAAGTAGTTAAACAGTATTTAATCTGGGAGAGGATCATGGCATGTAAACTGTGGCTGCATTATGTGACAGTTGAGGTCTGATGAAACGGTAATTGGAAAGATGAATTTGACTTTATTGCAGACTTTCTGTACTTGTGATTTAAATGTTAGTTTAGAGTCCATTGTACTCCAAGGTACTTTTGTATTCCGATACAACCTGAAGCCTTTTTCCAGCGACCAAGACATCAGGTTGTACATAGGGGGTGCTGGATTTGGTGAAAAACATGCTACTGTTTTTTCAACATTGAGCTGTAAACAAGACTGATTTAACCAGTTTGAGACGTGGAACCATAGACTGGGAGAGAACTTCTGCTACTTGTGAGATGCTGCTGCCGTGTGTGTAGATTACCGTATCGTCTGCATAAAGTTGAATGTGTAGATTTGGACAAACTGCTGGGAGGTTCGTTGATGTATAAAGAGAAGAGTAATGGGCCTAGAATGGATCCTTGTGGGACACCAGCAGACAAACAGGGAGAGGGGGTGACGTTATGGTTTTGTATTCTGACCAACTGTGAACGGTGTTTAGGAGATAGGAAGAAATCCATTGTAGGGTTAATGCTGAGAACTTGAACTTTTGTGAGTTTTTGTGATTAATTTTGTGTGATTTACAGAGTGATCACGTGAGCGATGACGTTCGAACCTTCCTGAAGCACTGACCACGTGACTGATTCAGACGTGATTTGCTGGTTTGGCATAAACCGCGGGTCATCAGCGAAACACACTGGAGTCGACCCGCACAGCTTGTGTTTGGTGTTTGGTTTTTATCTGCGAGTGTTTAAATGATGGAACCTGTCACAAAAAGAAAGTTTTCCCCTGTTAGGAAGAACTTTGACTCGATCACTCCCAACAAGGTTTGTCTTATATAGTATTATAAAATGAGGGAGGAGCCACTGCAGGAGAAAGAAAAGAAAGAAAGTTTCCAGATGTTTCACACTGTCATGAACCTGTGACTCCAGCTTCATCTGGGCCTGGAGACGAGTTTTTTTTTCCAAAGCAGGAGAAATCCTCACAAAAAAAACAGACCCCCTTAGTCCCGAGTCTTTAGAGAACTACTTTTTTTCAAATAAAAACTAATGAAAAAATATTGGGGTTTAATTCTGTTTGTTTAATTAGAAGCTCTACTACAAGTGACACAGTGCACTTCTATTTCACTGGTTTTGTGATACATTTGTTCATTGATGGCGCTGAGATGGAAACTAGACTGTAGTAACATTTTATTGACCTCTTGATGGCGTTATAGAGTAAATGAATCCTGATGAAGTGTCGGTGCATGTGCCGCACAGGTGACTGAAAGTATCGATGCTTCATGGGGGCTTCATCTCACCGTCATTAACCGGTGCTGCTCACGTTCTGCCCCTGGACCACGGCAGACACCCCGCTCTCCACTCCCTGAGCCATCACCTTCATTTGCACATTTTGAAACTCTTATTAAAAACATTGTTAAAATAAACTTTTCCCTGAGTCCTGTCGGTCGTTACATAAATGAACATATTTAATTGGTTCCTTGTTTTTTCTTTGCTACATACGTCTATATGTCTTACATTTCATATTTGATGTCCTTCGTTTTGTATCTAAATGTAAAGAGTTAAAAAAAAAAAACTGAATGAGAAGATGTGTCCAAACGTGTGACTGATGTGTGTGAACAAACATTTCACCACTGTCCAAAATTGACCTTCAGCAGAATATAAAATACATTTAATAAAAAGAGCCTTTTCATTTGGCCAAGAATTCAAAGAGGAAAAGTAAAATGCCCAGAGTAATGAACTAAAGACAGTTTTCCTGGTGGACGTCCAAGAGTCTAATCTTGTTTTAATATATTTTTTATTGATTTTGCAGGACAAATATGCCATACAGTGAACAACTGATGTAATTGATGGGGAACAGTGACATTTAGATCAAATCAGATCTTAGTGCTTTTACAAAAAAACAGCCAGTCTTTCCAAATATATTCTCAAATTTCTCTGTTTCTAATCTTAAAAGTATAAGTTAATTCCTCCAGAAATCTCATGCATCACATCAGCCCAGTTTTCTGTTTTTGGTGCCTCTGCCTGAACCATTTCCTGGTAAAACCCTTTTTCTCCACGAAACATTCTGATTTTCAACTTCTTTTTACAATTACATCGAGTTTCCACAAATAGAAACGATTCAAAAGTGTGAGGAAGGTCAGCGTTGAATAAAAAATCCCAAGAGTCGAATCTAATGGATGAAGATTTGACTCTGTACAAAATGTTGTTTGTATTTGAGACATTTTTGGATTCTTCAGATGAAAATACTTTTTCACCGTTTATTTAAGGTGCAATATGAAGAGCCCTGGTGAAAACTTTGATAAAACATGATAGTGTAGGTGGTGAAATCATATTCTGGACACAAGTTAAAGGCAACAGTTAGAGTAAAACCAGCACAAATGTCCCCAGAGATGTACAGGACACATTTCTGCTGCTCTCTTCACTGGGCGTGTTAACCTCCAGGTCACGGGCCAAAAATACATATTTACAACAATAATTTTAAAAAAAAAACAGGGAATAACTAACACTAGCTGCCTGGATGAATATTGTTCTTTACAGTGAACCGTAACCATTAATAATGTCAGTTTATTTTAATATGAAGCGAGTTGGAGGACGGGTTGAACGATATTGTCTCGTCTAATTCTTAAATGCAGATGTTTTAACCCAGTTTATGGTCCAATATCTCTGTAATCACTAGTTTACCAACTTTAAACACAAACCAGCACAAAGTCCAAGGCAAAGCATATTAAATTCAACAGGTCAAAAATACAGCAATAAAAAAACTCTGAAACTGAATTAATGCGAGATCAGTTTTGAGTGTACTGTTTCATTTTGCAGGGTTGGTCAAGTCAAATTTAAGACTTTTTAAGACTTTCTGACTAAAAATGAAATTTAAACCTACTCGCAAACCCTGCAATATTTTACAATGCTGCTTATTTTCCAGAGGTCCAAAAATAAAATGGACATTGTAATTGATTAAGATTTAAAAAAAATAATTAAATTATTAAATAAAAAAAAAACAACAAATCCATGTAACACAAATAACATTGCCCTCATCTACACTCTCGAAAACGTCTCTTCTTTAGGGGTAAAGTCTCTGCTCTTAGACTGTCCTCTGTCCTCTGTCCTCTGTCCTCTATCCTCTGTCCTCTGTCCTCTGTCCTCTCTGTCCTCTATCGTCCTCTGTCCTCTGTCCTCTGTCCTCTGTCCTCTACCTCTGTCCTCTGTCCTCTGTCCTCTATCCTCTGTCCTCTGTCCTCTGTCCTGGGCTGTAATTCAGTCTTCAGTGAGTGTTTTGAGCCAGTGTCTCTCTTAAACTTGAACAAAATGGTGGTGTCTGGTTGTTTTCCCACTGCCCTGAAACATTTTGTGGTTCAATCACTCGCCAAAAAGTCTAATTCTGACCCAAATATTCTTTCTAATGTAAGACCCATCTCAATGTCGCCCTTTTTACCTGTGGTTTTTAGATAAAGTTCCATATCACCAACTACAGTTTACCTTAATCTGAACAAAAAAACTGATGAAAAAATCCAATCTGGTGTTAAATCCCAGCAGAGAAATGTTTTTTAATAACTTGCTTTTAACTGCTGACTCTGGGAAATCCGCAGTTCTTTTGCTTTTAGACTTATGAGCTGTCTTCTGTCCCGCCTGGAGACACATGTGGACATTGAGGGTACTGCACTCTGCTGGTTTCTACATCAGCGTTGGCCCTCTTCCCCTGGGTGATTTTTTTTTAGAAAGCACTCTGTCGTATTTCTTTGTTTTGCAGATGACATTCAAATAAACCTGCCAGAGACCACAATCAGAGCTCTGCAGGACTGTCTCATTAGTTATTAACAACTAATTTGATTTGAAATGTAGAACTGTATTTGAAATGACTATGTTCTTGGTGTTATGAGTGTTTGTAGTTATATAAAGCTCTCTCCACAGGAAACTGATGAATGCAGGTGTGATTTAGTACACTCAGGTGCATTTTACATGTTGTTGTGTTTATATTGTACCAGATTTGAGTAGAACACGTCATCTTAAGGGCACTATAGTTCTATTGCCCTGAAGACTCATGGTAAATGATTAAAACTATTCTTTATTATGTTTAGGATATCACAGCCTAATAGTTACACACAGTCGTCATGGCCTGAATAAACAAACCCACACCAATGATCTTAAATATCCTACATGTCCATCTAGTTCCTCACCCCTCACTCATGCACAGCCTCTTTAGGGGGACGCTATAGTGCATTATTCCATAGACTGATTTGGGTCCAAGCAGCTAAGTTCTGTTGGGTGTTGAGTATCACAGCCTGAAAACACATTAATTTCAGCTGAAGATACATGAGCGACACATGTCTCACTTATAAACAAGATGATTCCTCAAAAATACATCTATCAAACCACTGCCCTCAGTGTGGTTCTGCTGCTGGAGGAGAAGAGCCGGTCCACAGAGTAACACACGTCCAGCTCTCTTCTACCACACTGTCATCAGGGTTTATCTTCAACAAGGCGTCAAAAAATAAAATATAATCCACTCGTTTGACAAGAACCATGTTCCAGTGTTTTGTTAGAGAGAACCACGGCTAAACGGTCTAAGTCTATGAAATGTCAGGAACCCCAGCTCTATTTGTGATTGGTCGCCTCTACTGTCAATCATCCCTCTCTCAGACAATCATCTCAGGTTCTCTCAGACAATAATCTCAGGTTCTCAGACAATCATCTCAGGTTCTCAGACAATCATCTCAGGTCTCTCAGACAGACAATCATCTCAGGTTCTCAGACAATCATCTCAGACCAATTCTCTCAGACAATCATCTCAGGTTCTCTTGAAGGAAAACAGGAGCTTTAGTGAAAGAGAGAGAGGGATCTGTGATCTGACAGAAATTGCTTCATAATACAATTTAAAACCTGCAACAATATTTTTAAGATAGAATTAAGACATAATTAAGATTATTATTTTTTTCATTTTTTTATTTAAGACTTTGTAAAGATAAGATAAGATCTGCCTTTATTAGTCCCACAGTGGGGAAATTCCAATATTGCACCACACAGTTAAGAACAGAGAGGAAAATCGTACATGCAATAAAAAACAAGATAATAGATAAATAGCTTGAAATAATTTAAGAAATAGACTTAAAAATAAACTAAAAATAGACTCTAATATACACACATATATACATATAGATACACATCTCTGTGAAGTAAAGTGACTTGAGTATTGCACAGAGGTTGAATGACACAGGTTCAGTGTTTAAACTCCACTGAAACCCTGATTTTTAAACAATTAGAGATTATTTCAAAAGTGATTTCAGGTTGTGTGCACTGTCCACCTCCTGTATGAGGTGTACCACAGGGCTGTGTCCTGGGTCCATCACATTTCATCCTGTACACATGAAATTTGCCCATAACATTCAAAATGTTTCATTTCTCTGCACATAATTCTGTTCTAGTGCTCAGCTCTATCGCCCCCTTTACTCCCTTTAGTCAACTCCAATCTGCCAAAAGAAAACTGTAATTCTAATATCAGTTTGTCTTTATTTCCACACAAACAAATCTAATGTCTCATTAAACCTAAAATCTAACAGTGCTAATATCTTGGTTTCATTATGAACAGTTTCCTCTGTCACTTCTCATATCTTATAGTGAGACCAAACATCTAAACTCTCTGAATTTATTGTAAACTGCAAATGTCGTCGGTTTAAAATGTTCACCATGTTGCAGTATTTTAGTCATTTGCCTTGAAATCCAAATGATTTCTCAGTATTTCTGTAAACAGACGGATGTCAGTCTGGTCACTGCTCCGTTTGCCTTGAGACTCCAAACATAAAGACAAATATGAAATATAACATTTATAGAATCAGCAAACAAAAAAAGATAAAAAAAACCCAACTACATATGTTTGATATTTTAGATTCAAATTCCTTTTGCTTTGTTGACTTTGCTGCAAACCCTCGTCCTTCTCAGAGCTTCAGGACGAGGCGACAGGTTTGACTTAAAGAAATGCAAAAAGTGCAAACCTCAAAGCATTTCAAAAAAAATGTAAAATAGGTTTGGAGTTATTTTGAGTTAATTTTTATTTACTACCATCCATATGTCCATCCCTAGTTTTGATGCCTTTAGTGAGAATATTTAATGTTGAATAGTCACGAATATAGAACAAAAATGAAAAAGTGTCCAAACTTTCCCCTGGTTGTGCAGCTCAGTGATTTTTCCAACAATTTCAACTGGCAACATGAACCAAGCTCCACTGCAGCAGCACAAAATGTTGAGGAAATGTTGGAAAATCAATAATCCCTCGTGCTATCACTGTGTACACAACTGTCGCCTATAAAGACCTTTAATAGTCCGGCTAAAGAGCGACCAGGGAAGCGGGGCGGACTGTTGATACGGGCTAAACAAAAGGTCAAATTCATCTCTTTATTTTATAGCCGACATCTGCTCCTGTTGTTGTTCTGCCAAAATGCCACGTCGTAAATATGCCGAGCTAATAATTAAAATCACGCTATGAAAGCATACAGTGTTTGAATTGTGTTTTTCTTATCACCTGATAAGACAAAGCAAATTTACACAGCCCGACTTTAATCTCCGAGATATTACCAAAAATCCATTATGGGCATCCGAAAGGGCACATTCTGCTCTTTGGCAAACTCAATTGTCCTTTACAGTCTGTGAAATCAGCCCTAGACTTAAACTGGGGACTGGAGAGCAAATCCAAAGCCTTTTTCTAATTCAATAGTTTTCTTTCACTGGCCCCGTATTGATGGAACGATGCTGACTTCAAACTATCTGGCAACAAATTTGTAAAAGTACTATCTCAGCCTCAACACGGCGCTGTAATCAGTATCGATTTGGTTTTTGTAATGCGTCGCAAAATGTCAAAGCTGTTTGCACATGTGGATTTTCTCCAGAGCACAGAGCGATGCACAGACACTCAATTATTCATCATGTTCATTTAGTTAAAATGTCCCTGCCTTTCATTTCACACAGTTTGCAGGGGCCCAGAGTTATTCCTCACTTTCCTAAAACACTCCTAGCGTCTAATTATTTACCGCAGTGACTTAATAAAAGGGTTTTGCAACTTTTAAAGAGAGCTCTACTTCACGTCATGCTAAAAACAGCAAGAAACAGTCCAGCTTTCAACACCAGCATTATTTACTGGTTTGTTAAAAAGAAGCCTTATAATTAGCTGCAGACTGCGCTCATGTCACACTGTATCTGTACTGGGCCAAGACAGATTTTGGTTTAGTCCAACCTGTAGCTACCCCGGTTTTCTTCATAAAAAAGGACTTCACACTCCTCACTACAGATGTTCATGAACACCGTGAAAACTAAGACATCCATCCATTTTCTTCTGCTTTATCCGGGGCCGGGTCGCAGAGGCAGCAGTTTCAGCAGGGAGGCCGAAACTTCCCTCTCCACACACACTTCCTCCAGCTCTTCGGGGAGGATCCTAAGGCCCAGACCAGCTGAGAGACATAGTCCTTGTCTTCTCTACTCTACTCTGAGCTCCTCCCGTGTGACAGAGCTCCTCACCCTGTCTCTAAGGCAGCGCCCAGCACCTGCAGGAAAACTCACTTCGGCCGCTTGTATCTGAGATCTTGTCCTTTCGGTCATGACCCAGAGCTCATGAGGGGGTGACAGTGGCTCAGTGGTTAGAGCGTTGGTCCCCTAACCCGGAGGTCGGAGGATCGAGTCCCGCTTGGACCAAGTTCTGTCATTGTGTCCTTAGGCAAGACACTTCACCCACATTGCCTAGTTTGAAAGTGGTGTGTGCGTGAATGATCGGTGGTGGTCGGAGGGGCCGATGGCACAAACTGGCAGCCTCGCTTCTGTCAGACTGCCCCAGGGCAGATGTGGCTGCAATAGTAGTTTACCATCACCAAGTGTGGAGTGAACGAATAATGACGATAGTGCAGAGCTTTGAGAGGCTTTGACAAGCCTGTAAAGAGTATTACAAGTGTAAGGGATTATTATGACCATAGGTGAGGGTAGAACGTAGATTAAGGTAAATCAAGAGCTTTGCTTTTCGACTCAGCTCCTTCTTTACCACAACAGGCTTATACAGCCATACCCATAATTTTATCATTTTTTGCAAAGTCTTGGCTTTGAGAAGAGTTGACCTGCTCTATACGACACATGTCGATATGATGTAAAAAATATGGCTGTGTAACTGTGTATCTCCTGATAAAATGACATTTTAAGACCATCAGACCTTTTAATTTACCCTGTCAGGGCCACATGAAATGATGTGGAGGGCCACATTTGGCCCGTGGGCCTTGAGTTTGACACGTGTATTAAAGTCACAACTAAACGGGACAATTTTGGACTGAAGAACATGTCAGAATTAATTATTAGTCCCATGGCTCCAAATCAGTGCTAAAAGGAACAATGATATTTTATATTTTTGAAACATTGTCTCCACATGGTTCTCAACCAACAAAGCCTCTGATTGGATAAAACTCAAGTACACGCCTTATCATTCATATTACATATTTGAAACTAGTTATATATTTGAAAGTGATGCAAACGAGCAAAAACTGACTTCTTCCTTGATTTACTTTCTGAATTAAGGTAATTTTATCCAATTATGACTTTATTTCTTTATAAGTATTTGATTTTGTATTATCCTTGTATCATGACGAAACCGAACCCTCTGCTTCCTCCGTGTTGTCTTGTATTTTTGTATTACTGTACAGTTTGTCCTGCCTTGTACAGTACCGTGCTCCTCACTAATAAAAGGCAGAAATGGAGCAGTCGTGAGGCGTTCTGAGTGGCTGCGAACTCTTGAGGTAGAATTGGGCGTTTCTGATTTGGGACGGCTGGGGACGGCTGTGTGAAAGCTGTAAGTGAGACCTAACCCCGTCCACCCCTCCACATCTGACAGAGAAGACGACGTACTCTGAACCATCGGCAGAAATCTCATTATCTCTAAAGGGCCCTGCTTCTTTGCCCATCTGTGCCGGCAGAGAGGAGGAATATAAAAGTCAAGATTGGTCATAGCAACGAAAGCAGAGGATGAAATATGAGGATTGGTATGTTAACTCATCACTGCCATCTGCAAATACACTACAATTTTTCTTTTCTTTTCTGCACTCTTCTCTTTTAATCACATGCAGCTAAACAGAAGCGTTTTGAGTCTGGATTTAAACATTGTCAAAGTCGAGGCCTGTCTCACATCTTCAGGTTTTAGCTGCACAAAAACTCAAACGCTGATTCTTTATGTTTAGTCCTGACTCTGGCACCAGCTCAGTCTCATAAACCTCTCGTGCAAACACCTCTGTGCCAAATTTATTTCCTGGCAAATTCAGAATATCTCACATGTGACACAGAGGAGCTCATTGGTCAGTCATTATTTGGAATAAAATGACGTTTCTCTCACCTCGGATGAACAGATTTTACTGCTTTGCTCATTGTTTCTGTAGAATCAATCATGTTTTTCAGTCCTCTGTGATATTTTTTCCATCCATTTTCTTCCTCTTATCCGGGGCAGCTGTCTAAGCAGAGACTACCAGACTTCCCTCACCCCAGACACGTCCTCCAGCTCCTCCAGAGGCCAGAGAGACATAGTTCCTCCAGTGTGTCCTGAGATTTTTTTGCTTTTTTTCCCTCTTAAGCAGCATTTTTGTTGTGATACAGTTGGACCCTGCACGTCTCTGATCGGCTAATCCACCTGTAAAAAAAGGGGGGGGGGGGGGGGGGGTGATCTGAACTCACAGAATCTCAACCGTGACCAGACTCACACTTGTACTGTGAGTATTCTGGATCCCAGGCAGCTGAACGTGTGCAGTTCAAAGTAGTTTTATCAGTTTTATGCCCATAACTCCTCTCTTAGGGCAGGACGAACTCAGATCTGGGCAGAATTTTAGCATCTCAGGCCAGAACCTTCTGAAATAACTTGTGGATGGCAAACAAAGTGTCTCTATTTCAAAAAAAAACATGACATGACCACCTCTAAAAGCTTTTCTTTCCACTCTTAGCTTCAATTAGCAAACCTTAATTTATGATTCATTCACTCTAGTGGTGATGGTAAGTTATGTATAAATGTATAATTAAAATAACACGTGCATCTACTTTTTCCCATTTATTCAAAACCTCTGTTCCAACATGTCTGCTGATACATATTAGTAGGTGAAGGGGGGAAGGTCCTGTCTTAATCCACCTCACTGTATGCAGCCACCGTATCCATGACGACCGCCTCTTCATCTTCCCCTAACGATGCTCGGATATCATTTCCAGATGCACCGACGATCTTGACACAACCACCCATATGATTCCCCAGGCAGCCCCTGTCTTCATCATTCTTCCACTAAAGCTGTGCTGAGCGTTTAATCCTCGTGGGAATGACTCTTAACACAGCGAGGACGAGGCAGGTAGGGCACACGCGTCGTCGTAAGGGACAGGGATTTATTAAAGCATATGAGAGCCAGAATAAAGGGTCACACTGCACATTCTCATCCAGGACTATTGAATTATTCAGTGGTTTTGTTACTTTATTTGTTCGCGCTGATATCAGAGTGACCGATACTTCAAATACCACTGCACTGACAAGCGAAAGGTCACCCGCTTTGGGAATTTTACTATGGAATATATTTTTTATTCCCTTCTGCAAAACTGTCATTTGAACATTTGAGCCAACAATGATTTCCCCACGTGCATGTGCTCTCCTCTCAGGTACGTCCACCCCGTCGACAGTTTTTTCTGTGCTCCAGTTTATGGTTCTACTTGTGTGCACACTCTCAAAACATTTGCCCTTGAAATACATTTATCATTTCACAACCAACACAAAAACCTACCACTGTCAGGAAAACCAGGGCGACTACGAGAGGTGAGTGTGAGGTTCCTTATGGACGTACCACCTTCACACAGTCAGTTTGATCTGAACAGACTCGTATTTTACTGTTGTTGTGTGGTGCATGATATGTATGTAGGCACTGCAGACATGTACTCTGTAATCTGTGCTGTTACTGTTTTTTTACTGTCATTAATATGTAAATATGTGACTGTCGTAGGACCTGAGACTCTGTAAACTCCAGTGTCTTGGTCGTCTCTGAGCCGCAGGAGAAACACATGTGACTGAACTGGCTTTAAACTAAATTAACTTATTATTAGAAAACTACAGCACTTTAAAATGACTGGAAGCACTTTAGACGCATGAGTGTGAATTCTTTGTGATCTGTGGAGTTGTTTGATTGTTGTTTGTTTGTTGTTTGTGTCCTGTCTCTTGTCCCGTTTTAGATGTTGAGGGACTGAGAATGAAAAATAGCTGGGCAGCGACATTTACACATGTATTTTTTTTTACTGGTGTTTATTAATGTGCGTTGTCCCTTTTAAATAATAAATTAATCAAATAAATAAATTGTAATAGATTTCCAAATAAAAGAACGTTTTTTATGCCTTAAAGTATGTTTGTGACAAATTGAGCCTTGTTCCTTTTAATATAATCTTTTAATTGAATCATCAAACACAATTGTTACTTTAAAGATATTTTATTTGGTTATATTTAGTCAGTTCAGTTGAAGACAGCGTGAAGAGTACAGAGTACACCTGTGAAGAGTATGGAGTACACCTGTGAAGAGTATGGAGTACACCTGTGAAGAGTATGGAGTACACCTGTACACCTGTGAGGAGTACAGAGTATACCTGTGAAGAGTACGGAGTACACCTGTACACCTGTGAAGAGTACAGAGTACACTTGTACACCTGTGAGGAGTATGGAGTACACCTGTGAAGAGTACAGAGTACACCTGTACACCTGTGAGGAGTACAGAGTACACCTGTACACCTGTGAGGAGTACGGAGTACACCTGTACACCTGTGAGGAGTACAGAATACACCTGTACACCTGTGAGGAGTACGGAGTACACCTGTACACCTGTGAGAAGTACGGAGTACACCTGTACACCTGTGAGGAGTATGGAGTACACCTGTACACCTGTGAGAAGTACGGAGTACACCTGTACACCTGTGAGAAGTACGGAGTACACCTGTACACCTGTGAGAAGTATGGAGTACACCTGTACACCTGTGAGAAGTATGGAGTACACCTGTACACCTGTGAGGAGTACAGAGTACACCTGTACACCTGTGAGGAGTATGGAGTACACCTGTACACCTGTGAGAAGTACGGAGTACACCTGTACACCTGTGAGAAGTACGGAGTACACCTGTACACCTGTGAGAAGTATGGAGTACACCTGTACACCTGTGAGAAGTATGGAGTACACCTGTACACCTGTGAGGAGTACAGAGTACACCTGTACACCTGTGAGGAGTACAGAGTACACCTGTACACCTGTGAGGAGTATGGAGTACACCTGTACACCTGTGAGGAGTACAGAGTACACCTGTGAGGAGTACAGAGTACACCTGTACACCTGTGAGGAGTACAGAGTACACCTGTACACCTGTGAGGAGTACAGAGTACACCTGTACACCTGTGAGGAGTACAGAGTACACCTGTACACCGTGAGGAGTACAGAGTACACCTGTACACCTGTGAGGAGTACGGGGTACACCTGTACACCTGTGAGGAGTACAGAGTACACCTGTACACCTGTGAGGAGTACAGAGTACACCTGTACACCGGGGGAGGTGCTTCCTGTGCAGGGGGATATAAACGGTGCTAATCAGACGTTCAGGAGACATCAGTGTAACCAGGGAACATGTGGATTTTCTTCTCAGTTTCTTAACTTTTGTTGCTTTGTTAAGTTCAGCGGCAGTTTTATGTTTTTTTGTGTTTTTTCGTCCACAGTTTACCACAGCACCTCAAATAAATGTTGTCAAATGTAACTTTTCTGAGTCTGCTCCTACTGTGACCTCATCAGCCAGCTTCCCCACAGTTTTTCACTGGACTAGTTTGATATTTATTTTATGATTCTAGCAATTAAACTGAAGGCCTCACACCACGTCGTCAGTTTGCTCCACTGTGTCTGATATTTTGGCACCTCCGTTTAGAGCCTCACATCCACATTTCAGCAGCAGCTCTGACACTGTCGTCCAGCTCATTATGTCACTAACACGACCAGGGGCCAGATACAGCCCACAGTCGTCTTTAAAGACACGTATTACACTTCTGTGGGGTATTAATAGTTGTTCTTTTATTGTTTGAACACTCTATATTTACCAGAAACAATGTACAACCCCAGTCCCCAATAAAACTTCAATAAAATTCAGAATACAATGATTTGCAAATCCTTTTCAACCTGTATTGACATGAAAACACTACAAAGACATGATATTTAATGTTCAAACTGATAAACTTTATTGTTTTTATGCAAATATTTACTCATTTCCTGCACCACATTAAATACATCGCTGGAAAAACACATTAAATATCATGTGTTTGTGGTTTATATCAGTTCAAGGTTGATTTGCAAATCATTGTATTGTGTATTTTTTTAAGTTTTACACAAAGTCCCAACTTCATTTGAATTGGGGTTGTATTGAATTGTTTAATTAGTTTCAGTTTAAGTCTCCCGTGCTAAGTCCCTCCCCCTTCAGAGCACTATTACCACACAGTCAGCTGCATCCTGATAATGAAAATACTGCACATCACGTCAGGTTGGAGAAGTTGTAGTGTGTCGTGTTTATCCTGCCTCTGTTGCTGGAGCAGGTGGTTCCAGGGCGTTTGCTTGAGTCTTGGACACGACAGTGTTACTTTCTACAAAGAGGGTTCGAAGATCCCTACATTACATAGATGGGTAGAACGTTCTAAAAAGTGGATTTGCATAATACCTGCAGTGACAGTTTCAGTTTTAATCATCTGTGGTCATAATAAAAGTCTAAGTGACTTGAAACCAAACTCCTGCCGTGTCCAAACTGAGCCTGTAGAGGTTTGTAAAACTTGTAGTTTGTTACTAAGTAGTTTCCTGTTTTGCCCCAAGTTTTCTGAGGCAGAACAAATTCCCACATCAACTGCAGCTGTAATTTTGATAAAAATTCAATTTGTTGCTTATATGAATGACCATGGTAGAAAATGAGAACTGCATTTGAAGCAATAATTGCAGACGCTGGATTGTTAACCCAAACCTTCAATGTCACAGCAGGTCTTTAATTATTCAGCAGCCACTGAATCACTGAAGAACAGGATGATAGAGGAATTTTCTCCAGGGAGAAAATAACATTTTTATTTGGTTAAAGCTCAGAAAAGTAATTTCCCGCTTCAGCAGATTTACACATGTACTTTACGCTGGCTAATATTTGAAACTTGTAATATAGTGTGAGCAGAAACCCTGACACACAACACTCTTATCTGTGATCTTTGGTTTTCATTGACAGATCGAGGCAAATGAGCAACAGACGATGAATCCTGATGTAAAACTGTCAGATTTAAAGGGCCCATGTTACTCTGTTTTCTGATCTGTTCTAACCCTGTTTCCTCGTCACACTCAGACCTGGAGCTGTGTTTGTTTCATTCACATTTTTAACACATAAACCTGCACATTTAGGCTGAGTTCTTTTTGTCATTTTGAGCTTTGGAGATGTCGACAGATTAATAACTTTACTAGTGACTCAAATGTGTGAATGGAAAAAAATACAGTACAACAATGTTTTTGGTAAGATAACAAACACTGTAACATAAATAAAAGCTCACGAGTCAATTTAGTGTAATATAGGAGCTTTAAGGACAGACACAGAGCTCCAGGCACACAGGCACACGGAGCTCCAGGCACACGGAGCTCCAGGCACACAGGCACATGGAGCTCGGGGCGACAGTAGCTCAGTAGGTTGAGTGTTTGTCCACTGATCCGAAGGTTGGCGGTTCAAATCCCGCTCTCTACATAAACATCATTGGTTGAGTGGTTAGATCCACTGACTTGAAGGTTGGCGGTGCAGTTCCAACCCTCACAGATGAATGCTGTGTCCTTGGGCAAGACACTTCGCCCCCAGTGGTCTGCGTACACTGGTGTGTGAATGTGTGTGTGGATGGTGACTGGTTTCCTTGTGTTGTAAAGCGCTTTGAGTGCCTTGAAAGGTAGAAAAGTGCTATAAAAATGTGACCATTTACCATTTAGCTCCAGGCACACGGAGCTCCAGCCACACAGGCACATGGGCTCCGGGTACACAGGGCTCTCTGGGCACAAAACGGCACATGGAGCTCCAGGCACACGGGGCTTCAGCCACACGGAGCTCCAGCCACATCTTGCGTGTTTGAAGTTCCTTTCAGACTAATACATTTTCACCAAAGAAACAGAAAAATATGTATGGGCTTCCAAGAACACTACATATATATCATCTGCTGTCACAGTTCACTCTTCAGGCTGTGAATAAGCAAAAAATCACTTTGTTTAAATGTTTTACTGATAGTACATCACAGGTACAAACGTGTAGGTCTCCTGGGATGTTTTTAAGTCCACATCTCATCACCAAACTCCTGATTTGTGCCATTAAATTAAATTATATCTGTGTGTTTACGGTGACATGCCCTGGACATGTGGCTTCGATCTTTGGGTTTTGTCTTGTTAATTAACACAGCCTCCATTATAAAGGTGTTTATTTTAGTACCGCACAAGAAATTATTATCAGTATTTAAAATGTGGCTTTATCACGTCATTAGGACCTAAGTCAGGAAGTGTACTCTCTGTCCACACATATATATCTTGCTAAATCATCCACATGGGCCGAGCGTTTCAGAGCGCTGAAACGATACATTTTAAAACCATGTCCCCCAGAGCAAAGATCTTAAAACGCCCTTTACACATCTCCAAAAGTATGAGCCTGAGCATTGTGCAGATTCTGCTTATTTTACCGACCTTGTATGATGTATGTGACGGCGTGATCCTCGCTCCTCCACTGCACCATGTAAACGGCAGAGAAAGCCTCTAATAAGTCTGTTCTGAAGCTTCTCTTTTTTCTCCTCTGTACATTAAAACCATGCTGTTCATTCAGAAAGTCCAAATAAGAGCTGGATCTCCAATGTCCACTAATCAACATGTCTGAACTCCACGTACAGTTTCTTCTTACACAACAGGTCGATAGAACATTGATGGAGTGTACGAGCTACTGAAGGAACAATCCTCACCTCTGGAAGTACATTAATGCTTCATCTGAAATACACAACTTGAGAAAAAAAAGCTTTCAAAACCATATTCTTCTAATGGTTGTCTTGTTCATGCACGGAGCAAAAAGGCATTATTCAGGTCTGTCCATTGATCCCGTCAGGAATAATTTTTCACATTTGAAATCACAGAGCCAAAGCCCCTGCCTTGCACATGTATTATAGGATGTGAGACAGGTGAGAAAAAGGAGAGTGGTGCTGGAACAGGTTGAAGTGACCGGACGAATGGAAATGTGTCAGTGTGAAGCAGAAATGAGCAGAGGGAGGAGCTTTACTGCGCCGAGGCAGAAAAAGACATATACAGTACTATATAATGACATCAATCCAGAATATTCATCTGTATCTGACAAGTTTCTGACAAGTCATGATTCATTTTCTAGTTCTGTAATCCCGGTTCAGCTTGTTTCTTTCATGACAGAGAAAAGAAATTTGACATAAAAAAAACCTAAAACAAAACAATATGCAATTACTGTACAACCACACTGAAACACGCTGGTGATCTAGTATTTTTAAGTGTATTTATGAAGCAAAAATACAGTGTGCATTGTGAGTTTTCAGGTATTTCTAGAGTTTATATGATTATTTATTATTTGAGACAGTGTTATGCCGAGCTACTCATATGAAAACACAAATTAACTGAAGCTGACTCACCCGACTCATTTACAGAAAGAAGGTTATAAAAATAACCACGACAACCAAAATCCACGAAGTATCAGCTTTATTTTTTACACAATTATTCTATGTTTCTTGTCTGTGTAAAACCCTCACCACACACTTTATACACTTTTCTCACACAGGCAGTAACATTTTCTCACATTTCTCTCTTGTTTAACACACAAAGTTCAAACTTCGTAGATTTAAAAAATAAGCACAGTTTTATAGAACAAAACCAAATACTACACTGTGCTGTAAATACAAATGATGCTTTTAAAAATACTGTAACAGATTTAATTTTAATGATCAGCCTATGAGGTGAGACCAGTGTTTCTCTCAAATAGTGTTTCACTATTTCACTTCGGTATTTGTGCGATGCCGGGGGGGGGGGGGGGCGAATGACCCCGGGGAACATGCTTTTCTTTTGCCGTACTAGAATAAAGTGTAATTGCACATCCACTACAGTAGGTGGCAGTTGCGCTCTCATTGTTAGAGTGTGAGTGTTAGCTCTAGGTCAGTGGTCCCCAACCATCGAGCCGGGGACCGGTACGGTCCGTGACGCATTTTCTACCGCACCAAACAGTAAATAATTTATCATTTTAATTTAATTTAATTTTATAAATGTATTTGTGGCCTATCTGAATCTTATTTTGAAGGGACATTAAGCGTTACGATAGCGACCCGCCTCTTCCTCTGACTCCGCGTCTTCCTCTACTCTCCCTCTGACCCGCCTCTCCCTCTGACCCCCGCCTCTTCCTCTGACCCCGCCTCTTTGTCCTGGCATTGCTGTAATGTCTCATAATGCAGTCACTGATCCTCAAATCCTTACAATGGTCACAAATCTTTTTGCTCCTTGTTCAAACTTATTTCTGCTGTCGTCCTGATGTTATTTCCTCCTTCTTTATGTGACAAACCGAAGATTAAAAGTCTCACTTTTTCTCTGATGGTTAATCACAGAAAATAAATCCGTGAAACAGCGAGACTGCAAAAGGTGAACAGTGATGTAGCGAGGGACAACTGTACCACCCTAAAGGTGTGAACAGTCACCTCAGTCATATTGTGCAGAATCGTTTATGACCGTAGTGAATCATTTAGCTCCTGCTCACCCAGGCGTCTGTTTTCTTTGTTTCGGTTTGACCCTGTTCTTCTATTTTCACTGTTTGTGTTTGAAGAAGATTGATCGTAGACGCAGCGATGAGGAGGGCTCATTCTGCAAGAATCCTAAATGTCAGACAAGATTTTTGAACCATTATTTTTTTGATTGACTCTTGTTTGTTTGAGTTACACAGTTTGTCCTGCACTTGAGGCTTGAATGCTTCTCACCCACCCACTATCTCCACCCACTTACTCGCAATTATGTCAGCTTCATGTCTTATTCATAAAAATGATAAAAACACTATTTCAGGTGTCAGACCACAAAACTTAATAAAAATAACGACTGGTGCCATTAACAGACAATTTGATAAGCAGGTAAAATGTGGACTGCTAAACATTAGGTCCCTTTCCTCCAAATCTCTTCTGGGTAAATGAATTAATTCGTGACCATAACCTCGATCTATTGGCTCTAACTGAAACATAGCTCCTAAAAGATGACTATGTTAGACTAAAT
This sequence comes from Periophthalmus modestus, assembly GCA_019594935.1. Lineage (NCBI taxonomy): Eukaryota > Metazoa > Chordata > Actinopteri > Gobiiformes > Gobiidae > Periophthalmus > Periophthalmus modestus. The sequence goes on along the minus strand of JAIEZT010000815.1, from coordinate 11,052 downwards.
GAGTCTACTCCACCCAGTCACTTAAGTTTTCAGAGCTCCAGGACCACAGGCCGAGGTGGTGGTGTGGCGTCATTTCACACTCCAGTTTACTACTTAGTCCTAAAACTAACTCTACATTTAGCTCATTTGAAGGCCTTTTACTGTCAATCACCTGCCCAAGCTGGAGAAACCAAAAGGCTGTTTTATTCATAATAATCTATCGACCTCCTGTCCCTATATTCAGAGTTCTTGATTGAGTTCTCTGATTTTATATCTAATCTAGTGTTAGCCTGAAAAGGATAGTAATAGTTGGAGATTTGAACATACACGTTGACAATAGCAGTGACTATCTTGGTAATGCCTTCAGTGCTCTACTCGATGGGATCGGTTTTACCCTGAATGTGAATAAACCACAGTCACAAACACACCCTGGATCTTGTTCTAACATATGGTGTAGAGATCAGTGACCTTAATGTCCTCCCTCAAAACCCCATATTATCAGACCACTTTCTAATAACCTTTCAGTTTATCCTTAAAGATTATCCTGTCCCACAGAATAAAACTATAATGAAAAGAACAATATCTGAAAAATGTAACATTCAAAGAAACAATAGAGCCAGTATTAGGACCATGTCATTTGACTCTGAAAACAGCTTTAGCCCATCTATGTATGACCAGTTTGTGACAGATCTATGTACGCCCTGAAAACTGCTCTTGATACTGTAGCTCCCCTAAAACAGAAGGATGTTAGGCCCAGACCTCCTGCCCCTGGTACAATGAAGAACTGCGCTCACTCAAACAAAAGGTCAGAAAATTAGAGAGGTCATGGCGCTACTCCCGCTCTGAGCAATCACTAAAGGCATGGAAAATCTGCCTTTTGACTTATAAGAAGGCTCTGCGGAAGTCCAAACCAGATATTTTTCAAATTTAATTGAAGTAAAACAAAAACAGCAGCAGGTTTCTGTTCAGCGCTGTAGCCAGGCTGACAAAACTGCCACAGCGCAGTTGACCTCAATCCCTGCTACTCTTACCTGCAATGACTTTTCATTTCTTTAACAACAAAATCACAGCAATTAGAGACAAATTGAACAAATGACTCCTACAGTCAGTATTGAGCAAGTCCAGGCTGTAAAACTAATGTCCCACATAAATCCACCAGTGACATTAGACAGGTTTTACTGCTGTTGACCAAGAGAACTTCAGCCTTTATGTCCTCAAAAACATCAACTTGTATCTTAGACCCTAAACCAACCAGACTCCTCAAAGAAATCCTCCCTCTGATTATAGATCCTGTCCTTAATATAATAAATACCTCATTAGAAAATGGCTATGTCCCCCAGTCCTTCAAATATGCAGTGATTAAACCGCTTCTGAAAAAACCTAATCTTGAACCTGATATTTTAGCCAACTATAGGCCCATCTCTAATCTCCCCTTTGTCTCAAAACTCTCTTGAAAAAATTGTAGTTAAGCAGCTTTATCGCCACCTACAGGCTAATAATTTATTTGAAACTTTTCAATCAGGATTCAGACCTCACACAGAAACTGCACTACTTAAAGTCACAAATGACTTGTTATTAGCTGCTGACAATGGACTAGTCTCAGTCCTGGTTCTGTTGGACCTCAGTGCAGCGTTTTGACCATCGACCACAATATTCTACTACAGAGATTAGAATGTGACAGAGGTGTCCGAGGGGCAGCCCTCAGCTGGTTTAAATCCTACCTGTCTGATAGGTACCAGTTTTGTTTAATGTAAATCAGAGCTCCTCTCCATGTTCTAAAGTAGCCTATGGTGTGCCACAGGGTTCTGTACTGGGGTCCAATCCTGTTCACACTCTATATGTTGCCGTTAGGTAATATCATCAGAAAACATGGCATTACTTCCACTGCTCTGCTGATGACACACAGCTGTACTTGTCAATGAAAACCAGATCAGTCTGATCGAGTGGAAAGACTTAGTGCCTGTGTGAAGGGACATAACAAAAACCTGGATGACACTTATTATCTGCTTCTTAACCAGAAAAAAAAAACAGAGGTCATTACTCTAGGCCCCAAAAGCCTGCGAGACTCTCTGTTTGACCAGAAAGTCACTCTGGACAGTGTCAGTGGTGCCTCCAGTTCTACTGTAAGGAACCCTTGGAGTCTTGTTTGACCAAGAGTCTCGTTCAAACAACCACATATAAACCAATCCTGTAGAACAGCTTTCTTTCACCTGCGTAATATTGCCAAAATCAGAAAAATCTTGTCTAAAAGTGACGCTGAAAAACTTCTCCATGCATTTGTTACATCGAGGCTAGATTACTGTAACTCCTGACTAGTCGCTTGTCCTAAAAGCTCTATAAAAAGCTTTCAGCTAGTTCAAAATGCAGCAGCCAGGCTCCTAACAGGAACTAAGAGAAGAGAGCACATTACCCAAGTGCTGGAGTCCTTCACTGGTTCTGTCGAGTTCCAGAATCAAATTCAAAGTTCTCCTCCTGACATATAAAGCCTAAAAGGGCATGGCCCCCGTTGGTATCTGCAAGATGCTATAGTACCGTACCACCCAAACAGAGGACTCCGCTCCCAAAATGCTGGACTATTGGTGGTTCCTAGAGTGACTAAAAGCACAGTAGGAGGGAGAGCTTTCACTTACCAAGCTCCTGTGCTATGGAATCAGCTCCTTCCCATGTTAAAGAGGCCCCCACAGTCTCTACATTTAAGACCAGACTTAAAACATTTCTCTTTGAAATGGCTCATGGTCAGGCTAGGACCATAAATAAACCCTGTAGTTTTAGTTAGGCTGCCTAGGGATAGCCATGCTGGGTGGTGAAGTATGGTAACCTGAGCACTATCCTCTTTCCTACTGTTTTCCCTCAACTCATTTACTATTCAGTCTGTTCATTCCGCTGTCCCGCTCCCCTCTGGGGAGTGTAACTGTTTCAGAGTGCCTGGCCGCTGACCGCCTGGTGATGGCTGGACCCTAGATCCCTCCTGATCGTCCGGGTGATAGCTGGACTCTAGATCTTCTTGCCTGAGTGGACGGCTCGTTGGGCTCTGGCCCCTACAGACTTGAACTGGATTGCGCCTTAGTCCTGGACACATCTATAGCCTGTCCGTCCATGGGAGGGATCTCTCCTTCACTGTGGTTCTCCTCGAGGTTTTCTCCTTTTCCCACTGGGTTTTGGAGTTTTTCCTTTGGAGAAGGAGGGTCTAAGGACAGGGGATGTTCTGGGACAGTTATTCATTGCTTGTTTTCTGTGGATTAATTTGCTTGTCTGTTTCTGTTTCATTGTTGATTTTCTAATTCTGTTGTTTAATCATCTCTCATGTTCAGCCCTAAGAGGCGACGGATGCTGTTGTGATTTGGGCTTTACAAAAATAAATTGAATTGAATTGAATAAAGAGGACCAATAAACTGCATAATTAGTATGAAACGAAATTATGCAGCTTATTTCAGCTCAACTTTCTCCAGTGATGAACGTCATTGTTCCTGTGTGGTGGAGAGAACATTTGGCATCAGTTTCATTTAATTTCATATGTAGCACTTTGCCCCCGGTGCACACAGAACAGACGCAAGGTCCCAGGCACATCCGTCCTGTGTGTTTGAAGTTCCTCTCAGCCTAATGCATTTCCACCGAAGAAATGGAAACTATTATTAGAGGATATGAGCTTCCAAGGACACTGCATATGGCATTGTCTGCTGGTACCCATGTGCTCTTCAGTCTTTGTATAAGTACGAGCAGAAAAGCACATGGAAGTGAAAATCCCTGTTACACAAACCTAAACAAGAGAAATAAAGGATGTATAAAGAGATTTTTACAGAGGTATAATGACAATAAGTCGGCACACTGCATCACTAATTGACTTTTTCATTTTGTATTCAGTTTAAGAAATCATTTGAAGGACTCTATGTAAGATTTAGATTTTTAAATTGCATAAACGTCACCTGTGTCCTAGATATAAGATAAATATGTAGCTCAAAAACTGATTATTTACTAGTATTATACTGATATTGTAGTGGTGATTTATTACTTAAACACGTGATTGGCAAGTTGTTTGTTATAATCTGCTGTTTTGGTGGAGAATGAGCCTCATGATTCTCTCATTTGGGTTGAAATGCTGAATTCCAGTTGGTTTTAAACCTAAACTCTCTCTCTGATCGGAATTGTCGCTACCTCAACTCCAGCACCTGCAGTCAATCATTAGTTTGTGCTAGTGCAGCCTTTGCCGCTCAGTGAAGTTCCAAGCTTTTATAAGCGGCACAGCTGCACATAAACTGAGAAAAACCTGTATGTGCCTCTGTGTCTGCCTCAGTCGTCCAGGTCTGATCCAAAGCAAAATGACGAAGTTTAAATCTGTCACTGGACAAATCTTTGTAGAGGTGAAGACTCTCGCTGCTCATCCAAGGGACACTACTGCAGCTCGTGTCCAGTTCACAGATTTAAACTTTGTCTTTTGCTCTGTATGTGTAAAGTTTACAGGTTTGTCTAAGTTCTTTTTTTTCAGTAAGAGCTCATTTGCCACATAAACAGTTTTAAGAAGTTAAAATAATGCCATGTTTGAAATAGGGCCTTTTGAAAGTGTGTGTTCCAGAGTAATTCGATTGTTAAAGCCCTTTAGGCATGAACCATGAAAGAAAAAAGTATTTTAACAGCTATTTATCCCCAGAGCTGTCACTACCGTATTTATGTTTGTAATCAACACACTTTTTAACTCTCAGATGAGTATGAACACACAGTATAACCCCAGGTTTGTTTCGATAAAGGAACATTATAAAAAGTGAAAAAAGTCAGTTTGGTTCATACGTCCTCAGCAGAAGCCCGAGTTTGCAGGTTGAACACAAAATCAAGCTGTGCGTTTCCGCTGTAAGAATATGTTCCAACATTCAAAATGAAAGATGAAATTTTGTATTAATTCTGGCCTAAAACCTTTTTTTTTAATGTTGGCTCCCTGTGAAGCAGCAGGCAGCTTATTCCAAGGTGAGGTTTTACTAATATAATCACAGCTCGGAGCGCGGGAGCTCAGATATACTCAAACCCACTTAATATATACTACGAGGAATAAAGTATTACCACAACACTTGTACTGCGAGGCTATTTCATCGAGACGTATGGCTGTAATACCTGAAGAGTCCAGCGGCTAAAACTCACCTTTCGGTAAAGTATTTTTTACGAAAACGATAAATCTATATTTAGTCTGTTCCATTTAAACGCTGATTATGTGGAGAGTCAAGCGTCTGCGTGTCACTGTGGGGATGGTATTGTTTCGTTTGTAAAGTTCCACAGTAAAGCAGGAAATAAAAGCAAATGACACAAGTACAGGTCAACTAGTGGAGAGGCGAGCTCTATATATGAGCTCTGTATATCCATGATGACATATTGTACATCTAAACAAAAATAATCATATTATTTCCACTGGACTTTTATCATTACAATTTTTATTTCAGGTAAAGAGAAGATTAGTTACCATCCTACATTGAGACCACATGCAAAAAAAAGTGTAATGTAATTAAATTAAAAATACAACGACTAGTTGAACTACATCTTGCTACTAATGCAAGCAAAGATGCAAAATCACACAATTATTAAAAAAACAACCTTAAGGTGTTAGAATAAAAATGGTTTAATGACTGGTGAATGTGCAAAAACTCTTTTCTATTTGCAGTTTAAAATGTAAACCAAAAATACAAGTGTCACACAAAGCGATTACATCATAATAATTTAGTGTATTTATTAATTTACTATTGACTAAACTTTATACAGGGCGGACCCAAAAAGACATGGACAGTTGAAAAAAAAAACTCATAACTCTTTTGTTTCTAAATATTTTTCTTTTATTTTTTCAGAGCATTTAGAACGACCCTTCTGACATTAATCTGAGCAAATCCAGCACCGAGGAAAGAACCCTCATTGTACAGTGGTACTTTGAGGAGTCACATGGGTCAAATTCACAAACCCCAGCGGTGTTACTGTCGACATTTTAATACCAGAGATGCCCCAAGAGTAAATGCCATTAAAGGAATAATAAGTGTTTTCACAGACAGGGGGGACAGTATGTGATCTCCACAGAACTGACTAGTCCTGATTTCTTCCTGTGGGTCTATCTTAAAGAAAAGGTGTTTTGTGAATAAACCTCAGACAATAAACCACTTCAACGTAAACATCAGGATGAAATAAGAGCCAAAATTAGGTAATTTTTACTCCTCTAGTTTAAGTCGTGATAAGTCAAGTGTAAGTGAACACATTATAACCGTATATATGGCCAAAAAATCTGGGGACAAAGTTCAGTTTATCTACTGCTAAAATTGGTGAGTATAACTTAAGAATTAATGGAGCTACTGAAGATTTAAAAGTGTCACTGACTTTGTATATTTCCTGCACATTATCAGCATGAATATGAGGGAAAATGTACCACTGTAGCCTGTTATATGTCTTAGTGATCAGACATGAACAATGCCGTGCCTTTTTTTCCATCTGTGTCTAAAAGATTTTTCCTGTCTCCCTTTTGAAAATGCATTTCTCAGAAGTGTCTTTTAAAGCAGTGGTCCCAACTCTTTATGGTGACTATCGTAACATTTACGTTAAACCTCCTGCCCCCTGACCGTGGTCGGGAAAACACAGGGGGAGAGCCGTCTTCCCAGGGCCGAAGGGTCGCTCCTCCTCCGGGGTTAAATCCCTGTTCTTACCTCAAAGTTGTTTGGAGTGTGGTGCTGAAAGACTCCAGTCTGTTGCTCAGAGTTGGCTGCTTATTGTGTCTCTACTGCACCGTAATTACACATCAGTTCCACCATCTTTTTCCAGGTGCCGGTCCAGACTCACACACGTCGCTCTTCTTCAACCACACGCCACATGCGCCACAGTGAAGGTGCACGTCACCTCTCTCACCCACACTGACACAGAGGAGCTTTCAAAAATAAGATTCAGATACGCCACAAATACATTTATAAAGTGTTATTTTTATGAACATTTCAAATATTCAGAATATGGAGTCAAGTCACGAAACCTTAATATTTCACATAGAGCTGTTTTTCCTTTAGCTTCTGCTGTTTGTGCTAAGACTCACAAGCTCCTCCCCCTCGACCTCTGCCCGACGCTATGACTGTCGTGCGGCGGACTCACATCTACCACAGATATAATAAACTCGTCGTTATATCAAATGGATTTATGTGGAGATTTTCATTATATATCTACTGACGAGCTTATGAGCGTGTCATGAGGAGCAAAAGTCACTTCGGAGAAAAAAAAAGAGGTCACTGATAAATTATTTAATGTTTTTGGTCGGCGGCCCGGTTGCAAATGCGTCACGGACCCGGTACCGGTCCTCGGCCGGTGGTTGGGGGACCACACTGTTTTAAAGGACCTGTCAGCAGCACGAGCTCTACAATTAGAAATGCAACGGGGTCTCCAGCACCAAACCTGCAAATATGACACGCACACATTTTCTCATTTTCAGGCTGCACTAGGAGAGATTCAGATCAGTCCTTTTGAAAAATAAATCAGCATTTTAACTACTATTGGTTAAAACGATGGAGCCAGTACCTCATTGTTGATACTTGGGATATAAAACACTGAAATAATGTACAATATGTCCAATCACATGCAGCTTTTGTTAGAGTGGAGAGAGCTGTACTGTGAGGAAACATCTGCTTATCCTGGATGAGGAGTAACTAAAAATATGTATTGAATATGTGATGAAAGAGGTGTACCTGTCTGCCTCCGTTCTGCGCCGACAACAAACATTTGACATGAAGTACTTCCCAGAGCGGGATGTATTCAGAGGTATTCAGCCGAGGAGAGAGTCACCAGTTTGTCATTTATCCCCTCCCCTCCTCCCACTCACACAAACCAGGGCCGCTGCTGTGTGTTTTAACATTTATAGCTACAATTTTATGTATATATAGGCTTAAGTACCACATATTACCTCTTTCCTCGTAGTGATGGCGATATTTGTGTTTCGATCCTGGTATTGATCTGAGGTCGCTACAAATGAGCTTTGTATTAAAATGCAGAGAGAAAGAGACTCCTTTACCATAAAGAATTTTACCTCTGGTTCACCCCGGCTTTGAATGATTAAAAAGAAATGCGCTGATAAACTAAAGTACACTGGTCCCTCGCTATATCATGGTTTCACCTTTCACAGTCTCGCTGTTTTGCAGATTTTTTTATAGTTGCAGTTTGCCATACTTTACTTGGTACAAGGTCATGTATGAACAGACATTTTATTCGTGACATGATTGGCTAATCGTGCAGTTGTCTGAGTCAGATTGGCTGAGGGGACTGTAGACCATTGTGTTCTGCGTCCTGATTGGCTGTAGGGAGTAGACATGTGTTCTGCGTACTGATTGGCTAAGAGGACTGTAGGACACATTGTATCTGTGTCCTCATTGGCTGAGGGACTGTAGGACCATTGTGTTCTGCGTCCTGATTGGCTGAGGGACGTAGCAGACCATTGTGTTCTGTGTCCTGATTGGGCTGAGGACTGTAGACCATTGTGTTCTGCGTCACTGATTGGCTGAGGGACTGTTAGACCATTGTGTTTCTGCGTCTTGATTGGCTGAGGGACGTTGACCCTTGTGTTCTGTGTCCTGATTGGTGAGAGACTGTAGACCATTGTCCATCAGTCTCCTCCGTGGTCTCCTGTACAGTACAAGAAGGTGTCAGACAAATTTACATAAATGTTGGATCGCAGTGTGACTCTGAAGTGCTGTAGTTTTGGCCAAGTTTTCTCCCGACAAAACCCACAATGTCGATGAAATGTTCTGCCATCACAGAAAAAGTTGGAACTTCTGGACACTGCTAAGGACGGTAGAAGTTACGCGGCTGTCTGGGGGCGCCAGTTACGGAATAAATTAATCTTCGGTTTGTCACATAAGAAGAGAGGAAAATAACATAAGGACGACAGCCAGCAATAAGTTTGAACAAGGAGCAAAAAAGAGTTGTAAAATACAGCAAGATCATAGTGAGGACAGGTCTGACCTTAGCTTTGTGGATCAATGTGAAACAGGGGAAAAAGAACATTACGAGAACATTGCAGCGACGCCAGAGGCGGAGGAGTCAGGAGGAAACTGTGAAAAATGCCACGATTACTCATTTCAATATGCCCAACCCTCGTAGGTTGATCATTAAAATTAAACTCTGTTACAGTATTCTAAAAGCAATCATTTTATTTACAGCACAGTGTAGTTTTGGTTTTGTTCTATAAAACTGTGATTTTTTTTAAATCTAGTGAAGGGGTTGAACGTGGGAATGTTTTTTAAACCGAGAGAAATGTGAGAAAATGTTATGTCTGTGTGAGGAAAAGTGTATTAAAGTGTGTGCTGAGGGGTGTTTTACAGCCAAGAAACATAGAGAATAATTGTCAAAAAAATAAACTTGATATGTTGTTGTAACTACTACATTCGCACTTTTGCCGATTATTTTGGAATAAAACGAGGAGGAAACACTGTAGGAGCCATGTACTACCAAAGACACTTTTTCATACTCCACTTCAGTGTCGATGTCAAGATTGCGATTCTTACCCTGATTTCTAGAATCTGAAAACTTGAACAATTTGAAACATTATTTGACATTTTGATAATTATTTATCTAAAAAAAATCTGTAGGAATCCATTGAATGCCTGTTTTAAAACTTGCAGATGCGTCTCGCATGGATCCAGAGAAAAAAATATAAGACGTTATTATGAAGATGTGAGTCCTGTCGCCGGAGAATTCCCGTTTTAAATGGCGTGATTGACAAGGTGGATTAGCCCCATCAGGGGCAACATCGGTCCATCAGCCGGGCTGAAAAAAGAAGCACCTAAACTGTTCATAACTATGAAAAGAACGGATCCTGATCGGGCTTGAGACACAGGAGAGCGTGGGAAAACAGGACTGACCTGAGTCTATTGTAAAAATTACAGACATTGGTTCTAGAACATAATAACTACAAAATATTGAGATTACCCACTAAAAAACATTTTGGAAGTGTGTGGGTGGGAGATGGAGACATGAGGTGGATGAAACAGTTTGTTGTATCGACCATGGCATGCAGGACAATATAGGATTACAAACAGGCATGAATGATTTTTAAATACAACCTGAAAGAGAATAGTGACATTAAAAAGTCTGCTTAAAAGAGAGTGTGAAGTTTGCATTCTCGCTGCTCTTTTGAACATGATTGCAATAAAAAATGGGGGAAAATCAAAATATTTATGCGCTGGAATAACCAGAACCTGAGAAAGAGGTGGCTAAGTGAGTTGATCATGTCACCACACAGAGTCAGCTCAAGTCAAATGAAGCTCAGCGAGGCCGTTAGCAGGGCTTCAATTTAGAGTCAAGTGCCTGTATTTGCAGGATTTGTGGGCCACTTAGCCACTGCCTGTCAATCAAACCTGTCGTCAACGCTGGACGGGACCCAGCGAACCTTCGGGGAACGGAGTACCCGATAGTGTGAAATAAAAAAACCCAGGATCATTTGGAGCAGGTTATATCTTAAAGACCAAAATGACAAGTCTCGACAGCAGCAGCAAAGTACAGAGAGAGGACACACAGGTCTTCAAAAAACAAACAGTAAAGTGAAAAAAAAATAAACTAAAATATAGAATAAAGATAACACTAAATTAAAAAATAAACAATAAAAGATAACAACAACTAAAAATTAAATAAACTCCAAATAATAAATAAATAAAATAAACTTCAAAATAAAAAAATAAAAAATTAAAGAAAAGGTGTAGACAACTGTTCTTTCGTGGTATATGCAAAAATGATAATGAGGTAATCAACTTTTAAAACAAAAAAATAAAAAAAAAAAAAAAAACTCAATTAACAAGGAGGCAATAACAGCGCAGTGTTATTAGTATCGTTATAGGTTATAATGGTATAATGGGCTAATAAGCAGAGAGACTTAAAGAACGCTCTGGGAGGGAAGTGGACAGGAGGCTGAAATTCCAGTTTGGTTGGGTACCATATATTAGGAATAATAATTCAATGACATACCAACATTTAAGACAAACCCCCAGTCTCATGCTGAATGCAGCAGTCAATAGTGCAGTAAAATATGTACAATCAGTAAGCGCTCAAACCAATTCAAAAATACTTCAATGCAAAACCATTAATGGC